>JAPKLX010000154.1:558373-603800 GCA_026898415.1 Leonotis leonurus | reverse complement strand
GGTGCCTCCATAATACTTTTACTAAATTTATTGACTTGGTTCGAAGCTGTTGAACCTTCTTGTCTAAAATAGCTTCGGGTTTCTCCTCATAACTCAAGTCGGGGTCAAGAATCATCTCTTCTTGGTGAATAACGTGCTTTGGGTCAAACATGTACTTTCTAAGTTGCGATACGTGGAACACGTTATGCACGTTCCCAAAGCTCGGTGGTAACGCCAGTCGGTATGCTACCGACCCTATTCTTTCTAGAATTTCGTAGGGTCCTACAAAACGGGGTCTCAGCTTTCCTTTAACACCGAATCTAACGATCCCTTTAGACGGTGATACTTTCAAGAAAACTTTGTCTCCCACCTCGAATTGCAGTTCAGTTCTGCGGGTGTCGGCATAGGATTTCTGTCTATCTTGGGCTTCCTTAATTCTTCCTCGAATTTGTCGAACAATTTCGATCATTTCACTAACAGAATCAGGACCCACTATTGTTCGCTCGCCGACTTCGTCCCAATAGAGCGGCGATCGACACTTTCTGCCGTACAGGGCTTCGTACGGCGCCATTCCTATGGTTGCCTGGTGGCTATTGTTGTAGGCAAATTCTATCAAGGGTAGTACTGTTTCCCAGCTCCCACCTCTGTCAAGAACCACAGTTCTCAACATATCCTCTAGGGTTTGAATCGTTCTTTCTGACTGTCCGTCAGTCTGTGGGTGGAAAGCGGTACTGAAATTTAGCCTCGTGCCTAGTTCCTTTTGCAGGCTCATCCAAAATCTGGATGTGAACTTCGAGTCTCGATCTGAGGTGATCGATACTGGTACGCCATGGAGACGTACGATCTCGCGGACGTACAATTGGGCTAACCTATCCGACCCATAGGTTATCATTATTGGTATGAAATGAGCACATTTCGTGAGTCTGTCCACAATTACCCAAATAGCAGTGTTTCCACGCTTGGATTTGGGTAATCCGGTCACGAAATCCATAGCGATGTGCTCCCATTTCCATTCTGGGATTTCTAGAGGTTGTAGCTTCCCATAGGGTCGCTGGTGTAGGGCTTTGACTTGTTGACAAGCTAGACATCTTTCTACGAAAGACGCTATATCTCGTTTCATCCCTTCCCACCAGAATTTCTTCTTCAGGTCACGGTACATCTTTGTACTCCCGGGGTGAGCTGTGTAGGGGGTGTCATGTGCCTCACTCATGATTATCTCCCTTATTTCTGGATTACTTGGGATACATAGCCTTCCCTCGAAAGTGATGGCATTATCGGCTCCTTCTTGATAATTCGGGGTTTCGTTCTTCCTCACCTTGAGTCTTATCCTTTCTAAAACCTCGTCCGTTCTTTGGGCCTCCAGAATCCTGCTCCGTAAGTCAGGTTCGATTACTAGAGTAGCAAGGATTCCTTCTACGGTCTCAGGAGGTGGTAGAACTTCTAAGTTCATTTTGCTGAACTCCTTCATGAGTTCTGCCTCTCGAGTGAGGAGATAAGCTAGTTTCGAAGAGGTTTTACGACTCAAGGCGTCGGCTACTACGTTGGCCTTTCCCGGATGGTAGTTTATACCGCAATCGTAATCCTTTACTAGTTCGAGCCATCTCCTCTGTCTCATGTTGAGATCCTTCTGCTCGAAGAAGTATTTGAGGCTTTTATGATCTGTGAAGATCTCGCACCGAACTCCGTAGAGGTGGTGTCTCCAAATCTTTAAGGCATGTACGACGGCAGCTAACTCCAGATCGTGGGTGGGGTAATTGAGCTCGTGTGGTCTGAGCTGTCGGGATGCATAAGCTATCACCTTCCCGTCTTGCATCAGTACACACCCTAGCCCGACCTTGGACGCGTCGGTGTAGACTACGTACTCCTTGTGGGGTTCTGGGACTGCGAGCACAGGAGCAGTGGTCAATTTCTCCTTTAGCAGTTGGAAGCTAGCCTCGCATTCTGGCGTCCACTTGAATTTTATCCCTTTCTGGAGGAGTTGGGTCATCGGTCTAGCTATTTTAGAAAATCCTTCTATGAATCTCCGATAGTACCCAGCTAACCCTAAGAAACTTCTGATTTCATTAGGAGTTGTGGGTGCCTTCCATCCTTAAACTGCTTCCACCTTAGCGGGGTCCACCTTAATTCCTTCTGATGACACAATGTGTCCGAGAAAAGCTACTTCGTTGAGCCAGAATTCACATTTACTGAATTTGGCATAGAGTTTCTCGCTTCTAAGGGTTTCCAAGACGATTCTCAGATGATTCTCGTGTTCGTCTCTACTCTTAGAGTAGATCAGGACATCGTCTATAAATACCAGGACAAATTTATCAAGGTATGGGTGGAAGATGCGGTTCATCAGGTCCATGAACACGGCGGGCGCATTGGTCAGACCAAATGGCATCACTACAAACTCGTAGTGTCCATATCGGGTTCGGAATGCCGTTTTGGGGACATCTTCTGTTCGGATCCTCAACTGATGGTAACCAGATTTCAGATCGATCTTTGAGAAGACGCTTGCTCCTTTCAGTTGGTCGAACAAGTCATCTATTCGCGGTAATGGGTACCGGTTCTTCAAGGTCATCTTATTCAGGCCTCGGTAATCTATACACATCCTTAGGGTGCCGTCCTTCTTCTTCACGAAGAGTACTGGAGCTCCCCAAGGGGATACGCTGGGTCTGATAAAACCGAGATCTAAAAGTTCCTGGAGTTGGATCTTGAGTTCCTCCAACTCCTTTGGTGCCATTCTATAAGGTGCCTTGGAAATGGGTGCAGATCCGGGTTCTAGATCGATCGTGAATTCTAATTGTCGTTTCGGAGGTAAGCCCGGCAACTCTTCTGGAAACACATCTGGGTATTCCCGTACGATGGTTACATCCTCGATTCTCCTTTCTTCCTTGGCTCCTCCATTCAAGGAGACTAAGTACGCCGAGCATCCCTTCCTTACCAATTTCTCGGCTTGTAAGCGGAGATAATCGACTTTCTTCGAGTCGCGGTGATCCCGTGAAAACTCGTGGGTTCCTTCCCAGGGGGTCGGAAAAATATTTGCCTCTCATGGCAAAGGATCGTGGCATAGTTTTCAGCTAGCCAATCCATTCCTAGGATTATGTCCACGTCATTCATCGGTAGTATGCTAAGATTGTTCGCTAGCACCTTAATAGATCCTATGTTCAGGCTCAGACTCGAGCAAGCATGAGTGATAGTAGTGATTCCTCCTAGGAGTGAAGAAACATTCATGGGTGTTCCTATCAGTTCCGAGTCCAACTCTAGGTTTTCTACGCATGACTTAGCAATGAAGGAATGAGAAGCTCCTGTATCAAAAAAAATTATCACTGGGGTGTCTAGGAGTATTCCCATACCTGTCAGATTTCCCTGACTTCCTTCCGGCTGCTTCTGGTTCATCGCGTAAGCTCGGGCTCGCTGTGGCTTCCTTTGTGATGGGTACTGAGGGTACTGGGGTGGGGGTGGCGGCAACTGGTGTTGCTGCTGCTGAGCCTGAGGCTGAGCCTGCATGGCTCGAACATATTGCCTCTGGTTCGGCTGGTTAGGCCTGGAGTCTCCTCCCTGTTGCCTTGTGGGACAGGTCCTAGCTATATGTCCCTTTTGCCCACAGGCGAAGCAGCTATCGCTGCCAGCCCGGCACTCTCCCAGGTGCATTTTCTTGCATTTCATGCAAGTGGGGTATTTCTGTGGGCGATTATTGGCTGGTGCTACAAAGTTTGACCTTTCCGGGTGGTGGGACCGATTGTGTCCTTCCCATGGCCTTTTCTGGGCTGCGCTGCCCCGATTGTCCTCCCATTTTCGCTTCCCTTTGTAGTTCTGGGAAGGTGTTGGGGTGAATGCTGGCGGTGCCGTAGCTACTGCTCTCTCCACAGGCATAGCCGCCTCGATATCTAAGGCGCGACTAAGTGATTCCGGGTAGGATAAGCCCCCGTGGCTAGCCAGCGCCATCCTGATCTCGTGCCTTAGTCCGGCACAGAATTTCTCGGCCATCTTTTCGTCGGTATCCACCTGTTCTGGGGCATACCGAGACATATCACAAAAGATGCTTCGAACCAAGTCAATAAATTTAGTAAAAGTATTATGGAGGCACCATGGGCAAGAAGAAGCCACATGGGAACTCGAAGAAAAGATGCGAGAAAAATACCCCGAACTATTTGATTAGAATATGCAAATTTCGGGACGAAATTTTTAGTAAGAGGGGTAGGATGTAATACCCCGCATTTTGAATTCCGACATAAGTAGGGAATTCCTCGAAATTATCCTTATTACGAAACCAAGGGTCTCAAGTATGTATTTAAATTTGATGACGAGTAGCAACTCCGTTATTATTTAACCTAAGATATGCTATTGGTTACTAGTATTAATCTTCATTGTTACGATACGTACTATTTGTTATTCGATATCATTGTACATTAAGACCCATGGTATAATATTATAATTTGTACAAATGCTTAATTGCTAAAAATAAGAAGTATAATTAGTAAGAAGGTGTAATATACAGTTATATGCATATAAAGGAAGAATGTACTCTATAAATGGGCTGCTGGGTTTCGAACCTGCGCCTAGCCGAGGGAGGAAACATATGTATATATATATGCATACAATATAAATACACGTAAGACGCCAGCGTGGATCGGTAGTGTAGGAAAGGAAGCAAGCGTGCAAACGGTTAGATTCCCCATAATCAGATTTAGCAAGGCATTAGCGTGTAACAGGCACCCTACTCCCTACTAATCCTAGCTGCACAGTGACGCCTCATGTCTCCACCAATCGCCATGCCTGCGAATCTAAAAAGAACAAGCAATTAACGCATAAGATTAGTAAGGGTTAAGGATTCAATCTTCTATATAAAGGGGAAGAATTTTAACTCAACCCACACCCAAATATCACCATACCAAAACGCTGCCGAATTTGGAACTCGAAGAAAACCAGGAGAAGTGAAGTAACAGCAGTAGTGTTGCGCGAAAGAGAAGTTGAGACAGTTTTGAGGTAAGAACTTAAAGCTCTAGCATCTATGATCGTGTCTATTAAAATGTAAATTAGGAATATGTATTACACGTGAAAAACAGATTCTAGATTGAACTTAGCATGCATAGATTTTGAACTTAAGAACTGACCTTGAACTTAGATATTCAGCTTTAAACTTAGGTGCTGCGAGCTTGAATTATGATAAGCATGGCATGGGCTTAAGAAAAGAAAAACATACTGCTAAGATTTAGTTCAATGCCTAATATGAAACTAAGAATTCTCATAGAACACATACAACACCCAAGTCAATAGAACGAATGCAACTCGAACAAAAAAAGAAACTTATTTGGAGAAGAATGGATTTCCGAGGGAACAGATCGAGATCGAGACGACGGCTAGCTGCTGTCTAGAAGGACAGGTTCACTTACCACTCAACCAGTCTCGAGCAGCTCCAAACCACCTCGAACTAATCCAAAATACCTCGAACCAACCGAAACCAATCAGAAAAACATGAACATTCATAAGACCCCATTAATTCATGAAAATTTAAGAAGGGAGGGAATTATTACACTCCTAAAATGTTCTATAACTAAGTAAAATAGAAGATGAAACAAAACAATGAAAAATAGAGAAAGAGATGGAGAAAGAGAGAGAGAGCGAGCAGCAGCGATAGCGAAAGAGGACATATAGTGAAGGCGATAGAGATAGCGAGTAGCAAATGGCGAGCGGCAGCGATAGCGAGCAACAGATAGCGAGCAGATAGTGAAGGAGGGAAGGACAGATAGTGAAGGACAGAGAAAGAGAAGCAGCGAGCTGTGCGAGAGGGAAGGCGAGAAAATAGCGAGGGAGAGAACAAAGGGAAGACAGCCAGCTGCTGCGAGGGGAGGCAGCTAGCTGCTGCAAAAGGAGAGAAAGAGCAAGAAAGAGACAGCTCGCTGTGAGAGACAGCGAAGGAGAGACAGCGAGTGGAGAGACAGCTCGCTGCCGAGAGACAGCGAGAGGAGGGACAGCGAAGGAGAGACAGCGAGAAGAGAGACAGCTCGCTGCCGAGAGACAGCGAGAGGAGGGACAGCGAGTGGAGAGACAGCGAGAGAAAGAGGAGACAGCGAGAGAAGAGACAGCGAGAGGAGAGACAGCGAGAGGCAGCGAGAGATAGAGACAGCGCGAGGGTCATGGGCCGGGTTAACGGATCAATAATTAAATGGACTAGGCTTCATAATAAATCATTTGGGCTAAAGATTTAATTGATTGATTGGGCCACTTAATTAATCAAATGGGTTAAACCAATTTATGTTGTGGATTAAATGAATTATGTAAAGGGATTAGGAATAATTCTATTAGATGGAATTTATCTAGTTATTTAGACCAAGCCCCAGAAGTGAAACATCTATTAATTTAGATAATTACATTATAGTTGGTTCACTAGAATATAATCTTAAGAATTTATTTAATTATAAATTATGCTTATGGTAGCAATTAACCGGATAAATTGCTTAATTAGAAATCATTAGCCTCGAGTTAGGAATCGAGATAATAAATTAGAAATATCTTTAGTTATATACCCCATAACTATCTATTTGGGTATAGTAAACCCTTGAACTACGCAGTGATTTAGAAATCATTATACGACTCCTCTAGAAATACAACTCCTAGACTCGTTTAATAGTCGAGTTTTAAGGACCGAGAATAAACTCTCAAGATAACCAAGGATAGAAATTCCTTGCACTTAGAATATATTTGATATACTCAAGTATGTATCTCACTCGAGATTCATGTTAAAGGTTTCGACGAGAGGTCGGATCCGCATCACGAGAACAAGGCAAACACCAATCAAGACCATTCAAGTAGGCTTTTCTTACCCTATGAAAATATATGTGTGTATGCTTTCAAATGAAATGAGATATTTCCAAAAGCACTGTCTTGCCATAAATGTTTTCGATTTATGTATGATGCCTATCTGTTATATGATAATCGAATTCGGGTTCCAGTGGATTAGCGACTCCACTCGAACTAGTGTACACAAAGGACCGTGAGTCATCTTAGCGGGTTGGCCGGTCAAGGTGTCCGTGGGAAGTGGCCACTTCCCCGGCACATAGAACTCCAGATATGGTTGATTACAAAAGAACTAGGACTGCAGTCAATTAGAACTTTCTCAAGGAATGTTTTTGTGAACATAGGTGCTTTAGAAACAAAATCCCTATGTTTCACTAGAATGGCATGACAGTTATATATGTATGTGTGCGATTTCGGCACGTGTCTACTGAGTACAATTTGTACTCAGCCCTGCATGTATTTCTAAACGTGCAGGATAAGAATGAAGAAGACGTGGGTGCTATGTGTTGCTTTTGTCGGACTCCATAGTAGCTGACTCTTGGGGGTTCTGCGTGTCTTCATACACGTAGGACTTAATTACGCGATCCTGAAAGTTCCGCTGCTAGGCTTTTATGTAGTAGATCTGAGACTAAACTCCATATTCTGTTATGTATGTAACGAGCTTATGACTCTGACTTCCCGATTTTACGGGTTTGGTCCTTATTTTATGTTATGAAATGAATGATTACCTTCTTCTCTTGTCAATTATTCATTTCGTTGGTCATGTTCCCGGCTTTACTAGAATTAGTAGAAAGCGCGCATTTAAGATTTACTAAATCCATTTATTAATTGAGTTTGCTGACAACTAAAAACTAATTAATATATTTATTCGTGAGTGATCCGATTCAGACCTTAATTATTACATACGGAATAAATTTCAACCATTCGGGTTTCTTATGAAATAAATATTTCTGAACTTTTCATGCGGATTTAATCAACTCGTGTCACCAAGACGCGATTCTGTACAACTGATAGTCGAACACTTCTAGCTTAGCCAATCACTACCGCCCAAGACATCACTATTTTAGGTTACGAAAAACTCGCAAGCGTAGATGAATCAAAGCAGCGTATCCTTTTTTTAATTTTTTGAATATATTATTATCTGATCAAGTGAGCTACTTACTTTTGTGATCTCTAAGCGACATGACATGATGATAGATAGGTTAATCTCATGAATAATTTGAAATCTTGTTGTGATTGTATGCCATGTTAGATTCTATTCAGTGGATATTTAAGACAAATGTATGTTTGAGGACAAGCAAGGTTTTGTGTGTGGAGGGGTTGTTTAGTCCATTTTTGGTCTCGTAGACTTATGCTTTTATCGTGATAATTCTCGTATTTTTCTCCATAATTTTGTGATAATTTGGGCTTGAGTTATGTATTTTTTTGTTTTTCAGGATTATAGGCCCAAACGCGCGAATTATGGAATCAGGATGTGAAAAAGACCGAAGAAACATGAAAAAAGAAAACGAGAAAACACGTAGGCGGGTCAGCGGCCACGTACCATAAGAGACTGCTGACCACTACCCTCTGAAAAGCAGCCAGCAACAGGCAAGAGAGAACAGAAAGCCAGGGTCATCGACCGCTGGCCTTTGCGGGTGGGGTGCGTGGATGGTTCAACGGCCGGGTGAAAGGAACAGAACTAACTCGGTCAGCGGTCCCTGACCCCCTACGCAACCGCTAACCTGCCCCTCCTATTTGAAGTCAACATGATTATCTTCTTGGATCATCCTAATTTCTAATTTCCACTCGTTTCATAGAGTTATAGGGAGCGAGATTGATCATTCCAAACTCTATATTAGCTTATTTCGTATTCCAATTTAGTTTGAGTATATTTATTCCGAAGATTAGCCATTTGCAACATTCCATCTTTCATTTCGATTTCTTGTTCTTTATTGTGGATTCAACACTTTGCAATTCAAGACCTGGTTTGATTTATCTATTAAATCTTTTTTTAATTCCTGAGTATGCAATGAGTGAATTCAATTGTTATTCGATTTACGTTTCAATTTTTTATCTTCTTTAATTCCATCTATTTTCATTATGATTGCATATCCTTCCATTAGATTAGGGTTTATCTCTATGCACTTATTTTACTTAAAATATCAGTCTAGTTTATAAACTTAGTTAGAGATCTTTTTCCAAAATCTGTTTAGAGTGTTAGGATTTAATTGCTTTCTGTGTCAAACAACGAGATAAATTGCCCTGCTTAGCCTTACTTGAGAATCGACTTTGGGTTGACTTATCATTACTTAACGATCTCTTAAGATTGTGCGTGACTTGAGTGATTTTGGTCAAAACACCTGCACTTGGGCGAGCGCAGAACAAGACTGTCTCAGCTAGGCCTCGACGCAGGTGCAACAAAGCCCTAAGCCAGTACGCGCAGCATGCGGTGCCATGAGTGGGGCGCACGACAATGCCCAGAGAGTGTGGCATGAAACACCGCATATGGACAACACGTGAAATGTGCACGTCAGGAGTAGCAGGAGTTGCGGCCAGGTGCAAGGTGTGTGCGAAAGAGAGCTTGCCCTCAGCCAGATGCATGTGAGGCAACACCCATATCTCAGCATCCCTCGGCTAGGGTGAGCCAAGGCTTGACCATGGTGCAGCGACAACTCAACGATGGCGGAATACGACATTGTTATTCGGTGGAGATTTAGTTCCCTTAATTTTAGGAATTTGTTTCCTTATTTTAAAGATTTAATTTCCATATATATATCTATGATAATTACATGCATATTTTGTTTCCATATTTGTTAGATATTTGTTATCTGTTATGGTTGACTTTATCTACTATATTTGGTTGATCTTATCTGCTATAATATGTTATTATAAGGAAAAATCTTTCCATAATTAAAAATAACTAAGAGATAACTGTAATTGTGTTTATTTATTCAAATATGAGAATTATATTTGATCTCCGTAAATCAGTCTTACTGTGAAGTATCTGTTTTGATTCCAAGCGGGATTATATTTATTAGTTCACGGGATCTGACTTTGTAATGATAGTTATAATACATCATTTAATGGTAATATGACCCCTCCGCTGTGAGCTTATTAACATTAAATGGTTTTTTTGGTGCTAGATTTATGGTACGAGCTTAGGCATGGTGTATCAATCATGAAGTATCATCGTAGTCTCTGATATGTTTAAATCGTATGACCAGTAAAATTATTTTAAAATGATTTAATCATTTTATGAGCTTATTAATCGATCACACTGCGTGGCTTGTATTATTAATTTTTAATTGTTTGCATCAATGCTTTAATCATTTTATAAAGGTTTTTTGATTATCTATGTTGAACATGTTTAATGATGAATGGTTTAGTTATTTTCAGTTCTATAATTATGTCTTTCAACCTGTTTGCATCTATTTTGAAAGAAAACAAACTCAAAGATTCTAATTATATTGATTGGAAATTTTTTTGGATATTGTCTCCACTACTGATGGCATCAAGTTTGTTATGGATGAGGAATGTCCTCTTACTCCTGCTAGTAACGTCTATATTGTCGTTAAGGAAGCACATTCTAAGTGGGTAAGGGGGAATCAAATGTCATAGTGTTACATTTGGACTTCTATGTCGAATGTACTGAAACATCAACATGAATCCTATCTTACAGCCGTTGAGATTATGATTAGCTTAGGCAAGATGTTTGGGACACATAGTTGAGAGATTAAGCAATTGGTCATTTGCAATGTGATGAACATGTTTATGGCCAAAGAATTATTAGTTCGAGATCATGTCTCAAAGATGATGAGCTATTTGAGTGAGATCGAGATTTTGGGAGGTCAGATTGATGATGCCTCTCAAAGTGATATCATCTTTCACAGCTTAACCTAAATTTATCAACATTTCAGGTTGAACTATATCATGAACAAACAAGAGCATACTCTTGCGTAACTATTGACGAAACTATAAATAATTGAATCTGTAATGGCTAAGACCCAACAGATGTTGGTGTCTTTGACACCATCTTCTACCCATCCTTCTAAGAGGGACAATGGAATGAAGAAGGATGTGTTGTTGACTACTAAAAAGAAGGGGAATAGAAAGTGAGGAAATTCGAAAAAGAAGAAACAATCTGGAAAGTATTTCAAGTGCGCAGAAGGGACACTAGAAATCTAACTCTCTGGTTCTCGAGAAGTTGGGGAACAATCAATTTATGCCTGAAGCTTTTATAGTAGAACCGTGTTTAATGACAAGTTATGTCCAATCATGGATGGTAGATGCAGGAATCACTGATCATGTTTGTTTTGATTCACATGCATTCCTGTGAACCAAATTGCTTAGGGTGGGCGATATTTTCATTTCTTTGGAGACGTTACGAGAGTGGTGGCCATTGCAGTTAGAGATGTGCATTTATAGTTTTATTCTTCTATTTTAGTATTGAGAGATATTTTACTCGATGGTAAATAACTTATATACTATTAATGCACAATATAAATGGGGGATTGTTAGGTTTTGTATACCTGAAAGCATGTTTTATGCTTAGATGTTGTAACAACCTTGTTTTCAATTAAATTTTATGAGAATAAATTTTCATCATTGTGTTGGGAACCCTAAAGTATTTTAGTTTTGATGATGATCTCTCGAAACACACTTAGTTCTTTTTTAGTGTTAAACTGTTCTATGTGTTAACAGATCACTACATATAAAGTGAATTCTGACAGAGAACAGATTAGGAGATGATTTGGAATGTAAAGGAGTTATTCCTATAGAAGTCATTTCTGTAATAGTATAGGATGAAGACCAAGATCTCTCGCCAAAGAAGAAATCGATCTGCTGTGACAGACAACGACCAGATCACTGACCAGATCGATGTTCACAGCAAGACACCAGATCGATAGAGTCATCAAACCACCAGATGACATCATCCTACACATCATATCCCCTTGCCACGTCAAGATTGAAGTCCATCCAATAGGGTTTCGAAAGAGAATCCACGATTGACACAAGGAAGGAAAGTAACCATTAGCGATCTACTTTCCATACTTAGAGGATTGAGTCAACGTTTCTACAAGGCAAGAACAGATATGATGAATATCAGTGATTGGCAATCTACAAGCAATCTCACGCCAATCAACAACGGCTAGAATTTTAAATTCAAAAGCCTATATATTTGAAGTTCAAGGTCTGGAGACATACAGGCGCTACACCGATAATATACTCTCAAGAAATCAATCTCTGAACCAGACTAAGAGCTTCAAACAACTTGTGATTCTACATCACACCAACCCCAACCTCGATTCAAGTCTGTCTTATCGAGAGAAAGGAGATCACCCTGCTAGCTAGTAGTTTTCTAGTGGTAACGTAGAGGTAATCTGTTGTAAAGGGACACGACCCTTACTTCGTGCATAAGTATCCATCTAGCTTTGACTGGTACTTGTGACTCGTTCTCCACGAGTATAAAGAAAAAGAGTATCCTAGTAGTGGATAATCTGGTCTAGTTTTGATCAGATCGTGGACGTAGGGATTTCCCAAACCACGTTAAACAACTGTGTCATTTATCTTTCTGCACATTTACTTTCAGTTGTTTATTATTCTAACTCCCTGCACTATCATATAGTCTGCATCTCTAATCAATCTGCTTTAATCAATCTGGTTAATCTTTAAGGTTTTCTATATAAGAGCACTCACTAAATCCACCATATTTCTGCACACACAATACTTAGAAAGTAATAAGATCACTCTTATTATTGGCTAAGCATTTACACTTGAGAGCAATCTGTCTGGACTAATCTGGTATCGATCTGTTGATCAATCTGGTTAGTCACCTGCCAAGCAATTTCTTATTTAAGAATAACTTGAACTCTCAAACAAATAACCAAGTAAACTAAAAAGTTTATATTTGGTGTATTCCCCCCCCCATACACCAAACCTTGCTCTTTTGGGACCAACAAGTGGTATCAGAGCGGTGGTTCAAACGACCATTATTTCTGTTTCACAGGGATAAAACCTGCGTGGTCAACTTGAATAGATCTAGAAAACCTATCTTTCATTCACGTGCATACTATCTGTTATGGAATCATCTATTGTTAGGGCTTGAGAAGAAATTCTCCATCCAAGGATATAGAGAATGGAGTTTCAGAATCAAAACTGCACTCAAAGCCCATCACTATCTGATGTGGAAAGTTATAGAAGAAGGCCCACTACAGATCATTGAAGAAGTGACAGTAACTACTTCAACTGGTGTAACTACACAGATAGCTCCCAAAGATCCAAGAAAATATACTGCAGAGGAACGCCGCGAAGCCAATCTGGATGACTTTGCTAAAGGGATCATATCTAGCACAGTCAAAGGCGTGCATCTGGCCAAAATCCAAGATCTGGATACTGCCAAAGAGATGTGGGAAGCCTTAAGAGACTTATGTCTAGGATCTGAGGTCATGATTGAGAACAAGCTGTCTCTTGCCTACAATAAATACGATGAATTCAAGATGAAACCAGGCGAGACCATTGAGCAAATGAAAATGAGATTCACTGGAATCCTCCTTGAGATATCAGCGTTCAATAAGAACAAATATACTCAAAGAGAGAAGAACATGAAAGTACTCAGAGCACTTCCACCTAGCTGGGAGATATATGCTGCTATGCAACCACTTCGTGCAGACTTCAATGAAATCTCTACAGAAGCCTTGTTTGATCATCTTGAAGGACATGAATGTGATATACAAAGAATTCATGGATCAGATCATCTGTACAAAAAGGCAGAAAGCAGCTCGAAGAAGGACAAAGAAGTAGCCTTCAAAGCGAAGAGCAAACCAGATGAACATTCTGAACCTTCTACACCAGATGAAGAGAAAGGTTATGACACTAAAAGAGTTTGCAATGATTTCCAAACGCATGGACAAGATGGAGGTCAGATCAAAGAAATATAGACGTTTCTACAAAGATAACAAGAACAATTTCTACAAGAAACGTGACAATGATCGACCTGATAACAAGGATGAAACAAAACAGCAGACAGGTAAAATCTCAAAAACATCTAACTCAATAGATTATACTTGCTTTGGTTGTGGCAGAACAGGTCACTTCAAAATAGATTATCCTGATCTGTCCAAAAGCCAAAGAGAAGAATTGAGAGCAAAAAGAGATCGAAAACTCAAATATGAGCACAAGGCCATGCTAGCTGAAGAAGAATCAAGCAGCT
The DNA here is from genome assembly GCA_026898415.1 of Leonotis leonurus. Lineage (NCBI taxonomy): Eukaryota > Viridiplantae > Streptophyta > Magnoliopsida > Lamiales > Lamiaceae > Leonotis > Leonotis leonurus. Next base: position 589,846 of record JAPKLX010000154.1, on the reverse strand, counting down.
CGAGTCATTTTTCAGATAGCTCATCAGAGAATGTTGAAGCATTCTTTGCTAATGACGAAGAAGGCTGGGATGAATGCTATGTGGGACTAGACAACGGTTTAGATGAAGTCGAGGTAAATTCTTGCAACTCAAATTCCTCAAATGATAATGATCTGGAACAGGAAGTTGAAGATCAATCTGAATACTCATTGGAAGAAGTAAATGTGATGTTCAAGAGCTATTCGAGCATCAAAAGACTGTTTAGAGAAGTAGTAGAAGAAAATGACAGGCTGAAGAAATCAGAACAGATACTGAGTACAGCTAACACCCAATTCGTTGCCCATATAGCTGATCTGGAAGAACAGATCAAAGAAAAGGATAAAGAGATTCACTCTCTAAACTCTAAGGTTAAAGACCTCATCAACAGAAACAACGTAGCTGAAGAAAAGATAAAGAAAGACAAAGAAATGATCTACAAAAGTGATGAACGTGCCAAGCTGCTAATCAATCTGCAGCAAAAAGGCACATCTGGATTAGGGTATCCAGGTCACTCAGAAAAATCTTCGGAAACCATAAGCTTTGTACCAGAGAGAAAGCATATACCAGATCAAGTAATAGATCTGAGGAACAAGAAAAATCATCCCCAAAAGATGATGGTAAAACAGACTGGGAACAGACAATACCATCAAACAAAGGGCCAACCAGCCCATTACACAGAAACAGATCATGTCCATAAAAAGAATGTCAACAGGACATTACCCAACAAGAATGTCAACAGGACATTACCCATTAAGAAGGGATTGAAGAATGATGGAATAGAGAGACATCATCCATCTGTATTTCATTCTCTGTCTAAAGTTGATAATGATGGGAACATCATTACCTGCTATATTTCTGTTCCTAACCCAAAAATGTTCTGGATTTGAAATGGAACATTTGCTAATAACCAAGCTCCCAAACGTTGAAGGGTAGCTAAGTGTAATTAATTGCAGAACCAGAAGACTGCAAGAAGAAACAAAATAGCTAAAGGAACAATCTGGATAATAGATAGTGGGTGTTTGAAGCACATGACTTGTGGCAAGAATCTACTATCAAATTACATTGAAAAGCCAGGACCACAGGTCACCTTTGGATGTAACTCAAAAGGATACACCAGAGGATATGGAAATATAAAAGTTGGCAAGACCACCATCTCAAATGTATCGTATGTTGAGGGTCTTAGTCACAATCTGTTTTCTGTAAGTCAGTTCTGTGCTAACGGTAATCAGATCGTTTTTTATACTAACAATTGCTTTGTAAAGAACAAGGAAGGAGATGAAATACTCCTTACCGGAAAATTGCAGGATAGGCTATATATTGTCTAGTGGACAAACCAGATCGAGATCTGCTTAGTCACCAAAACTGTATCAGAAACAAGCTGGTTATGGCACAAGAGATTAAGTCACCTAAATTTCAAGTCAATCAACAGGATTACCAAAGAAAAATTAGTAAAAGGACTACCAGATCAAGTATATGATAAAGATCATATATGTGATGTCTGCCAAGCTGGAAAGCAAACCAGATCATACTTTACAAGCAAAACAGCTCACTCAACATCAAGAATACTGGAGCTTTTGCATCTGGATCTGTTTGGACCAGTTAAACCACTAAGCATAAATGGAAGAAAATACACCATAGTAATCATAGATGACTACTCAAGGTTCACCTGGGTCATCTTTCTGTTAAAGAAGAAAGAGACATTAGCCAAACTACCTGATTTTCTACACAAGATCACCAAACAGAAAGAGGTGAGTGTAGCTACTATCAGAACAGATCGAGGAACAGAATTTCTCAACCAGAAGATTGAAACATACTGCAATAAGATGGGAATTACTCATCAAACTTCAGCTGCTAGAACTCCTCAACAAAATAGAGTTGTCGAAAGGCGAAATAGATCACTTAAAGAAGCAGCTCGTACTATGTTAAATGCTACCAATCTACCCAAGAAATTCTGGGCTGCAGCAATCTACACAGCCTGTTATACTCAGAACAGATCATCAATCACACTCAGACATGGAAAGACTTCATATGAGATCTGGAACAACAGAAAGCCTAAGATTTCTTACTTTCGTACTTTTGGCTATTTATGTTACATACATAATAATGGGAAATCTCAATTGAGGACCTTTGATAGCAAAACTGATCTTGGAATATTCTTAGGATATTCTAATATCAGTAAAGCATATCGAGTCTACAATAAAAACTCTCATATTGTGGAGGTAACACCTCATGTTGTTTTTGATGAGTCTATTGTTGAGTACAGGACACCGGCTAATAAACAGACAGTGAACCAGATGACTTCAAGAAATGTTGGTCCCGAAAGAGCAAGGTTTGGTGTATGGGGGGGGGGGGGGAATACACCAAATACTAACTTTTTCAGTTTTACTTGACTGATTATAAGAGAGCTCAAGCTATTCTATATAAGAAATTGCTCGGCAGTGACTAATCAGATCGATATACAGATCAGTAGCTGATTTAGTCCAAACAGATTACTCTCTTAGTGAAGAACACTTAGCAGACAATAAGAGTGATCTTATTATTTTCTAAGTGTAGAGTGAGTGCGGAATAATGGTGGATTAGTGATTGCTCTTGTTTAGAAAACCTTTAATTATTAACCAAATTGTTTAGGAGGTTGATTGAGATGCAGATGGATGAGAGTGCAGAGAGTTAGAATAATAAACAACAGAAAATATAAAGAATGCAGAAATGTAAAGCACAAAGTTGTTTAACGTGGTTCGGGAAATCCCTACGTCCACGATCTGGTCAAAACTAGACCAGATTATCCACTACTAGGATACTCTGCTTCTTTATACTCGTGGAGAACGAGTCACAAGTATCAATCACACCTAGAATGATACTTATGCACGAATGAAGGGTCGTGTCCCTTTACAACAGATTACCTCTACGTTACCACTAGAAAACTACTAGCTAGCAGGGTGATCTCCTTTCTCTCAATAAGACAGACTTGAATCGAGGTGGTTGGTGTGATGTGAAATCACAAGAATGTTGAAGCTCTAAGTCTGGAATGCAGAGTGCTTGAAAGTATAGCAATGGTATAGCTTACGTATCTTCTTTATTTCCAGATTGATGACTTCAACTATATAGGCATTGAATATTGAAATTCTAGCCGTTGTTTGATTGGCGTGAGATAGATGGTATATTGCCAATCAATGGTTTCCATCATATCTGTTCTTGCCATATAGAAAAGGTTGACTCAATCTTTAAGTTATGGAAAGCAGATTACTAACGATCTCTTTCCTTATAAATGTATAGCCGAAAGTCTTCTTTCCAATCCCTGTTGGATGGTCTTTGATCTTGACGTGGCAAGTGTATATGATGTGTAGGATGATGTCAGCTGATGGATTGATGACTCAATCGTTCTGGTTCCTCGCTGTAGGTATCGATCTGGTCATCGATCTGGTCGCTGTCTGTTACAGCTGATCGATTCTTCTTAGACATAAGGCATTGACTTTCATCCTATTCTATTTTGAGAATGACTTTTATAGGAACATCTCCTTTACATTTTAAGTCATCTCCTAATCTGTTCCATAACAGAAAACGCCTTATCCATAGTGATCTGGTTTTAGATGAAGAACAGATTAAACATATAAACAAACTAAGTGTGTTTCGAGAGACCATCATCAACACTAATCTTAGGGTTCCCAACAAGAAAAATGAATGAAGTACTACTAGAAGATATTCTTCTCTGGAATTCTAAGAGTGATGATGAAGAGATCAATTCTCCACCAATTGCTAAAGAAATTATACAGCAAGGGGGAACAATTCAACATAATCTGGATGAAAATAGATCACCAACTGAAAGCAATGAAATAGTCATTGCAGATGATTATCAATCTAAAGTTTTAAATCCAGTGGCTAGAACAAATGAGAATCCATTTCAAGCCTCGCCGATAACACACTCTGAATTTGAGGAACCAACAGATCAACCTGATCCTGAGATATCTGATGAAGAGATGACTAGGAGAAGGAGATGGATACAAGATCATCCACCAGAACAGATTGTTGGGAACCCATCAGATCGTGTGAAAATAAGAAGAATGCATGGAGAAAGTGCCTTGTTAAGCTGCTATCTCTCTCGCATTGAACCATCTGATGCTCATGAAGCACTACAAGATACAGATTGGACAACAGCAATGCAAGAAGAACTCAATGAATTCAAAAGAAATGAGGTCTGGTATCTCGTGGACAGACCCAAACACCAAGGAGTTATTGGTGTAAAATGGGTGTTCAAAAATAAACGAGATGAGAATGGTGAAGTAGTCAGAAACAAAGCCAGATTAGTAGCAAAAGGCTTTAATCAACAAGAAGGCATTGATTTTGATGAAACATTTGCATCCGTAGCCAGATTAGAAGCAATAAGGTTGTTCTTGGCATATGCTGCACAGAAAAGATTCAAGGTATACCAGATGGATGTCAAAAGATTCAAGGTATCCTTGAAGAGGAAGTCTATGTGGAACAGCCACCTGGATTCGAAGAAGCAGATCCAAATCAGAAAGTATACAGACTGACAAAAGCAGTCTATGGTCTAAAACAAGCTCCTAGAGCTTGGTATGAGACACTATCCACATTTCTACTAGAATCTGGATTCAGAAGAGGATCAGTTGACAAGACTTTGTTCATCATCAAAGTCAAAGAGAATATCCTTTTAGTACAAATCTATATAGATGATATTATATTTGGATCTCAATCTACTTATTTGTGTGACAAATTTGCTGAACTTATGAAAAATAAGTATCAAATGTCCATGATGGGCGAAATGAGTTTCTTCCTAGGTTTCCAGGTTAAGCAGTTACCAGATGGCATCTTTATTAATCAAGTAAAGTATATACACGATCTGCTGACTAAGTTTGGGATCAAAGATAGTAAACCTGTTAAAATTCCAATGCAGACCAACGGGAAAATTGATCCTGATCAAGAGGGAAAACCATCAAATATCACTCAATACAGAGGGATCATAAGATCACTACTCTACCTAACTACCAGTCGACCTGACATTACATTTGCAGTAGGTGTATGTGCAGATATCAAGCAAATCCCAAAGAGTCTCACATGGAAGCAGCTAAGAAGATATTAAGATATCTTAAGGGAACAACTCACATTGGATTATGGTATCCATGTGAAGACAACTTTGAGCTAACTGGATACACAGATTCAGATTATGCTGGATGTAAGCTGGACAGAAAGTCAACATCTGGTACATGACAGTTCTTAGGAAATAAACTGATCTCTTGGTTCTTAAAAAAGCAGACATCTGTTGCCACATCAACCACAGAAGCTGAATATATGGCAGCAGGGAGCTGTTGTGCACAAATACTCTGGTTAAAACAACAACTCAAGGACTATGAGATTGATGTCAAGGAGATCCCTATTTTCTGTGATAGTTCTAGTGCTATAGCAATCACACAGAATCCTGTTTTGCATACCAGATGCAAACATGTAGATGTGAGACATCACTTTATAAGGGATCATGTTGAAAGAAAACATGTACAAATTGAGAAAATACACATTGAGATACAGAGAGCAGATATTCGCACCAAAGCATTACCAGAAGAAAGATTTAAGATGCTTTGTGGGAAATTAGGATTGTTAAATCTGGAAGAAAGGACCAGATAGTCTTAGAACAGATCATATAAAATTCCAACTGGGAATTGACACAAGATCATCATATTCCAACAAGGAATTAGAACCAGATTGACTTAGTCCAGATTAATAAGGAACATATCATGTAACATTCCAACTGGGAATTGACACCAGATCACTAAGTACATGTTAATGGTCAAACAGATCAATTAAATTCCAACCGGGAATTATTAAAAGGCCATCACACTAGATCGATATCCAAATTGGAAAATGGCATGAACAGATCGATAATGTTGACAACAGTTCCTTAATAAGGAGATCGATCTAGACCAGATGACTAGCAGCCATGTGGATATTAATTAATATTTTATTAATGTTTCCCATTACTTGGTCAAGGGGGAAAGTTAACAAGATACGGCGATTATATCAATATAATCATAGCATATATATCTAAATTCTAACATTATATACCAAATCTTTTATTTTTGATGATTAAGTACAATGTTTGGGAAACGTGATCGAGGAGATTTTTACCAAACCAAGAAAAAGGAAGAAAATTGACGGCTAAAACATACACGCGCCACACCACAACCGTAGGATTGAGCGTGTGTACCAAACGCAGAAGAGAGAAGATAATAGACCCTAAGTCTATTACTCAGAGAGGCAGAAAAAGCTGAAAAAGTGAAGAATAACAATTAATTTATTACCTTGTTTATCACTTATCTATATATATTTTTGATAAGGCAGTTCGATTATCATCTACATTCTTCTTCTTCGACACTTAGCAAATTTCTCATCCTTTCAAACTCTCTCAATCTTCAAAAACCTATCTGTTTTCACAAACATAGCTCCAAAATCTTCCCTGTTTCTTGAGCAAGTGAAGTTTCTTAATTAATACATTCATCAAGATCTCTACGCTGTTCTTAACACCTTTGGTTTTCACAAACTGGACAAGGCTTTCGACCTTGTTATGCGCTGCAAAGGTTTCAAATTTATGAGTTTTTCCTTTTTTAACTGTTCTATATCTTGAATGCTCTGTAATTTCTCAAACTCGTATTGAAAATTAGTTTTACCCATTTGCATGCGTAGGTGCACTTATACTGCAATATAGAACTCTATATTCTGTAAACTGCTAATGGGCACTCATACTTCATTAATGGAAGGATAGTGCTCATATATATATTGCTTTGACTTTGTTGTAGGATTTCACAACATCATTACCACACACCCTGTCCATTTCTTGCCAAAAGAAGTAGCCGCCTTCTATCTCTCATGGGAAGGAGAGAAAGGTGGGAATGAAGCCACTATCAGAGTGAGCAATGGCAGCACCATCAGCAACACTACATACAACGTACTGAACATCATCGATGAAGCCTACAAGCTGAAAGATGAAGGGCTTAGCCTTGGAGATCTAACTGACGAGCAACTCCAGGAGGCCATCGAGATGGTGATGGTAGTGCCCATTCACTAGAGGAACAAGATGTTAAACAGGGCACTGCTTGCACCTAAATTCAAAATCATATTTGAATTTGTGCAGAGAATCTTCATGAACCGCAATGGTTCCTACGACCAAGTCACCCCAGAGAAATTCAAAATACTAGCTGCTGTCGTGCTTAATCTACCGGTGAACTGGAGCATAATACTCTTTGATCTCTTGGCAAAGGAGGCCAAGTTGATCACATTCGTGAAAGGAGCAAGCCCTGGGATTGAAGTGAGGAGGAGCAGCTTGAGGCACTCCACCAAGATCAGCTATATACTGGAATCCCTTTTCAAACAGCACAAATGGGATACCATCGTTCAATTCAACACCAGATTGCACTTCCCAAAAGACCAGCATCAAATTGAAATGTCTATGGGCATTTCTGCCAATCTGATAGCAAGGGTGACAGACCATGTGTATACCAACGCCTTGATGGAAATGGGAAGCTCTAATCCAATCTGGGTTCCACCATCTGCTCCCGCTGAGAAATCAACCAAGACAAGGGTAACAAAAGAGAAGCCAACTGAAAGGACTCCTTCCAAGAGAGTCACCAGGAGAGCCAGATCAATGGATACTGACGCCTCCACTGCAACTCAACAGCCAAAACAAAAGAGAAGGAGACTGCAAAAGCTCTCTGAACCAGTGGATGAGGCCCAGTTTCAAGAAGCTGTCACTTCAGACTTACCCATTCCTCAACAAGAGGTAGAAGTTGAGGAAGAGGAGATTTTGGTCGGGGGACCACCAGAAGATGTTGTCCCAATCTCCTCCCTGGACCCAAGTCAAGAAAAGGACTTCTCACCCGCTCACACTGCCAGTCCATCATCTGCTGAACCTTTGGAGCAGATTGATGAGGATGATGAAGGAGAAGATGAATCCTCCGATGAGGATGTGGAGAAGAAAACAGTGGAGACTGTGGTGAAACTGATAGAAGCTGAAGCAGACCGAGCAGTACTTAGGTTATTTCCAGGCATCCAGCTCACACCAGAGAGCTATGATGCAGCCAAGAGAGTCAAACTACTGCTCCTCATCAAGGACAGTGAATTCTATGTCCTTGATGCTCTACTCAAAAGCAGATCAATTGACACACTAAAAGCAGAAGAAGCCAAATTTCTGAACATATTCGAAGTCTCCTCTATTGCAGAGTTGAGAGAAACTTACCGCAGAGTATCTTGGCAATAGCTCAGCACGAAGCTCAAAAGTTAAAGATCGATCTGAGATCTATATATGAGAAAGCTAGAATGCTACAATTTTTCGAAAGTGTGGTAAATGAGGATGAAAATGAAGAACTTGCTAAAGCTCACCAACAGGGTGCAGCTATACCAGAATCAGAACCAGATCAGCATCAAGCTGATGCTGCAGAATAGATCGTGGAACCAACTGCACAGGCTGAGGGGGAACCAGCCAAATCAAGCAAAATCCAGATTGCAGTGGTCGATTATCCACGAGAGGAGACAGAGCCAGCTGGACAAAGGGTGGATGGTAAACTAACAGATGATATATACACCCCTGCTGTCGCAGCAACAATGGAAGAGTATGTGGAGTCAACCAACCTAGAGGATATATTGATGACCTAGCATCAATCACTATCCAACGAGCAAGTAAAGGATTTAATCTCCAACAAGGTTGACAAGTTCATGTACGGTACTCTTTCAAAAGTACAAGATTAGGCCACTCGAATTCTTACTGAATTTAACAACCATCTGAAGTCCCACGTCAACCAAGTGGACTCAGATTTGAGAAGAGTTTGCAGACTGAAACTTGAGGAATTGAGTAAGAAGATGAATGATGATCGATCTGCCACAGAGCAAGAGACATACAGGATTGTTACTGAATTTGCAAAGAAAGAGAAGGACATGGTTCATGCCATTGTCAAGGAGCAGACAGATGGCATTGCTGATGAAGTACTCAAAGCTGCCAACACAGAAATCAGATCGTAGATGAGAAAGTTTGAAAATGAAGGGAAAAATTTTGTGGAAAGGAAGCTGAGCGAACTGCGTTATCCCACAAAGACACTGATCGACTCATACTTTGATGAGATAGGCATAATCAAAGAAGAACAAGAGCATATTACTGCCAATCTGGTCAACGCTAAAGCCTCACTGGAAAAGAAGATCGATGACTCTAACTTGAACATTACCTCACTGCTCACACAAAAGCTAGACTCAGAGAAGGAGATCAAGGACATGAAGGAAGAGATCATCTTCCTTAAGGCACTCATCAACATGTATATTTAGGGGTGTCAAACGGTAACCGGTTCTCGGGAAGAACCGGTACCGAACTGGTACCGGACCGGGAACTGGGAACCAGGAACCGGTTTTTCGGGAAATAAGCCGGTTCCCGGTTCTAAGTTTTAAAAAATTTCCGGTACCCGGGTAACCGGTACCGAACCGGGTACCGGTTTTATAAAATTAAATATTAAAAATATATATTTTATATATTTATTTTATGTTTTATATTTTTTATAAAATTATTTTATATATTATAAAATATTTATAAAATTAAATTAAATTATATTTATATTTAATTATTATTTTTTAAATTAAATTATATTTATATTTTAATTAAAAAAATATTTTAAAATAATAAAATTATAAAAACCGGTACCTTAACCGGTTCTACCAGTTAACCGGTACCGAACCGGTCGGTAACCGGTTAAATAACCGGTTCCGATACCGGTTCCTCAAATTGGGACTTTTCCGGTACCGGTTAACCGGTACCGGACCGGTTGACACCCCTATGTATATTGATGATGTCGAAAAGGGGGAAGGATCTAAGAAAGGGAAGCAGAAAGTGGCCGTCATCAAAGGAAAAGGTCAATCTGGTGCCATGGTGGAAAAGAAAGAAGCTCAACCTGAGCAGCTGTCTACACCAGATCGACCAACTCTACCATCTGCTCAAGTTCAGAGGGAATCAAAATCATCTTCAAGCAGATCAAGTCACTCTCAACCGTTAAAAAGGAAGAAAAGGTCAGGATCTAGTTGGTTCTCATTTGCTCCTATCAAGACAAACAAGACAAAAGAAGGAGAGACCAACTGGGTCCCAGATAATTTGAAGAATGGTTAGGAGGGGTTAAAATATGGCTTCATTATGTGTCGCTACTTCATCAGAGAGCCTACATATTGCGAGGGCACACCAAATGAGGCATTCAATCTATACTTGAACATTAATGATGCCAAGGACCTGGTGCAGGCTATTAGAGAAGCAGCTGCAGAAGCCCAGGTCACCATCACTGCCCCAGAGAGGGAATTCAGATAATGCCCTGAAATACCTAGCACCAAGCTCCCCGACAAAACTTACTTGCTAAATTTCATAAACCAGCTCGCTGAAAACAGAGGTTACAAAATAGATGCTGAGGATCCAGACTACATAAGAGTCAGGGAAGGAGTGTATGAGAGCGTGCAGCTAATATCAGATGAAACCAGAGCCAAAATGAAGAAACAACAGGAAGAAAGGAGGAAAAACAGATAGTTACTTATTTTTTCACATCTTTACTATCTGTAATTTCTGTTTTTGATAAACTGTAAACTTATTTTGCCTCTTATCTATGAAATCTTTTGAGTTTTTGATGACAAAGACTTATTGTCCAGAACACCTATAACTGCTATTAATCGTTATAACTCAATAACGAAAACATAATCAATCTGGCTATCAAACCAGATCACTCTTAATGAGTTATTAGGATATAATTGTAAAAGTGTGGTTTCGACATCATAAAAAAATGGGAAATTGTTGGGAACCCTAAAGTATTTTAGTTTTGATGATGATCTCTCGAAACACACTTAGTTCTTTTTTAGTGTTAAATTGTTCTATGTGTTAACAGATCACTACATATAAAGTGAATTCTGACAGAGAACAGATTAGGAGATGACTTGGAATGTAAAGGAGTTATTCCAATAGAAGTCATTTCTGTAATAGTATAGGATGAAGACCAAGATCTCTCGCCAAAGAAGAAATCGATCTGCTGTGACAGACAGCGACCAGATCACTGACCAGATCGATGTTCACAGCAAGACACCAGATCGATAGAGTCATCAAACCACCAAATGATATCATCCTACACATCATATCCCCTTGCCACGTCAAGATTGAAGTCCATCCAATAGGGTTTGGAAAGAGAATCCACGATTGACACAAGGAAGGAAAGTAACCATTAGCGATCTGCTTTCCATACTTAGAGGATTGAGTCAACGTTTCTACAAGTCAAGAACAGATATGATGAATATCAGTGATTGGCAATCTACAATCAATCTCACGCCAATCAACAACGGCTAGAATTTTAAATTCAAAAGCCTATATATTTGAAGTTCAAGGTCTGGAGACATACAGGCGCTACACCGATAATATACTCTCAAGAAATCAATCTCTGAACCAGACTAAGAGCTTCAAACAACTTGTGATTCTACATCACACCAACCCCAACCTCGATTCAAGTCTGTCTTATCGAGAGAAAGGAGATCACCCTGCTAGCTAGTAGTTTTCTAGTGGTAACGTAGAGGTAATCTGTTGTAAAGGGACACGACCCTTACTTCGTGCATAAGTATCCATCTAGCTTTGACTGGTACTTGTGACTCGTTCTCCACGAGTATAAAGAAAAAGAGTATCCTAGTAGTGGATAATCTGGTCTAGTTTTGATCAGATCGTAGACGTAGGGATTTCCCAAACCACGTTAAACAACTGTGTCATTTATCTTTCTGCAGATTTACTTTCAGTTGTTTATTATTCTAACTCCCTGCACTATCATATAGTCTGCATCTCTAATCAATCTGCTTTAATCAATCTGGTTAATCTTTAAGGTTTTCTATATAAGAGCACTCACTAAATCCACCATATTTCCGCACACACAATACTTAGAAAGTAATAAGATCACTCTTATTATTGGCTAAGCATTTACACTTGAGAGCAATCTGTCTGGACTAATCTGGTATCGATCTGTTGATCAATCTGGTTAGTCACCTACCAAACAATTTCTTATTTAAGAATAGCTTGAACTCTCAAACAAATAACCAAGTAAACTAAAAAGTTTATATTTGGTGTTTTCCCCCCCCCCCCCCCCATACACCAAACCTTGCTCTTTCGGGACCAACACATTGGTTTGTAATTTATTTTCAGTCGATTATTTTATTGCGAACAACATCAATTTTCTACAATTGTAGACTGTGTAGTAGATCAATAATCACTGAAGATAACACAATCGATACCTTAGTTGAATAAATTTCACATGGATAGTTTAGTCGGGAAAGACTGTGGTATCATTCCGATACGAGAGCTGACCTTAGCCGACATAATGATATTGGTATGTGTATGCTACTGTGCATGTCTTGTGTGTGTATATATATATATATATGTTGTGTGGTTTCACAACGAGATAAGTTCTTTGCGCTGTTACTAAAACAAGGTCTTAGAAATTCCTTATTTTTAATTTGTGATGATAACATTGTATACGTGGCTGATTATGCACAACTTTGATTCATTTGCTCTTGAGGATATTTCTCAACCCTATACAATAATGTTTTATGTAGTGGTGATTGATTTAGCGTGAAGTACTCGATTGTTATTACATGGAATCACGTCTTCCACATTGATTATATTTGCGTGAGACATTCAGAAATGTTTATTATATAAGAAATCTGATTGGTTGGAATTTATTCCATATATAATAATAAAAGTCTAAATCGGATCACTCGAATGAATATATTAATTAATTTAAGATTTTAGCAAGCTTTAATTAATTAATGGATAATAAATCTTAAACACATGCAATAATTTATGATAAAATGAGGTTATATCTATAATTTGAGTGGGTACCGCGGATAGTTCAATATTTATCTTATAGTGGAGTCAATAATTATTAATATAAAATTTATATCATATTATAATTCCTAAATTAATTAATTGAAGTCAAAGTTGATTGGACCATTTATTAAATGGCTTATTAGAGATATGATTGTACTTGGTCTTTTGTTGGAAGATCCATGTTCATTCCCCTTTGAAACTCTGACATAGCCCACAACACATCTATAAATATAGAGGGAGGGGGTTGGCCGAATATATCATTTACATAGGGAAATAAAAATCGGCCAATACAATCTTCATACTTGTGATATTTTTAAAACCTAGGCATTCCAAACCTTGGTTTTGAATTCCCCTTTTGATAAACTTTGATGGTTTATCGTCCACATGATAATCGGATTGTAGGTGAGGGCCATATGTTAGAAATATCGGAGGTCAGATACCGTTAGTATTCTCAAAGAGGATTATTGTTCGTAGCCGACGATACAATTCGTCTATTCTCAACATCAATTGGCGGCCAAACATAAGGAGAAGGTATAAATTCGACCCTTAGGAGCATGCCTAGGGTCAATATTCACTTTATATTTTCTATGTTTATGTGGTATAATATTTGCATTTAAAATTGCATGTATTTATTTATTTATTAAACATGTGGATCATGCGAAATTGTGAGCCAATCATCCGAGTTCCATTAATAACAACACCTCCCAAGAGGTTTTCCCTGCCGCCATGCTACATGCAGGCATATTTATTCAAAAAGCACTGATCAACATTTATATCAAGGAAATTTTCATGTACTACGAAACTCCTCTAACTCCCAAAGATCCAGAGTACATAAGAATTCATAGATGAAGCTTATGAGAAATTTAAATTGATTTTTCATCAGCAGGTAAAGGAAGACAGGGAGATATCAAGACAGAGCAGGTAGATAATACATGTGGTCGTAAAATTTTGTGTATCTGTTTTATAATTATCAAATAGGAGTTGTCCCTTGTAAAATCTTATTTTGTAAACAACTCATTATATAATGAAAAACATATCATATTTTGCATCATGATGACAATATCTCTTTTTCCAGGATGTCTTTAATAATCTTATATGTTATAATTTATAACATGTCATTTGTGTTTACTATTTGTTCCCAGAGATAATGAATTTAAAATACATGAACTTGTCACATTTTATTAATTTTGACGAGAATTTTAAAATATTGTTAAAAATACATGAACTTTAGTACTTACTCGATTTCTAACATAACGTTAACTTTACAAAAAAAATCGAAAGTGACATGGCACAATTAATCTGACGTGGTCTTATGACGTGAAATTTATATTATTTAAAATACATGAACTTTTCACGTTTTATTAATTTTAACACAAATTTTAAAACATTGTTTAAAATACATGAACTTTAGTACTTACTAGATATTTGAAATAAAGTTGACTTACACAAAATCGGCACTTATGACGTGTATTTTAAATTATTAATATTTTTTCTTCAAATCAATTATTAATCATTTAGCATTTAAGATTGAGTATTCGGCTCCAAAAGTCAAGGAATGGGGAAATGGGTGAGCCGAACAAGTGCTCCAGAATCTAATTCGGCTCCTACTCCTCCCACCTTACAGCGGCGCGTGAATGCAACATCACCGTATTCCACCTCCGCGGCCCCACCGCTTGTCTCTTTGATCAACACAGAAGGTGATGGTGCAATATAGCTCACTACCCAGAAGACAAGGCCACTACACAGAAGATCAGAGGACAAAAACATGCGAAGTTGATCTACACTAAAAGAGATCAAGATCTACAATAAGATATGTCGATAAAAGATCAACCTATGATTTAAGTCTTAGACTATGTACAGATCACAATGTAAAGGAACAGAACGTGAGTCACGTTCTAGTCTTATCAGACTATGTACTAGACTTAGAATAGTTAAGATGTTGAATTGTAAAAAAGCAGAACATAAGTCATGTTCTGTATCTATAGAGCATCATTCTCATCATCATTTAGCTATTGCATTTATTTTTCTTGTTGTTGGTCATATGTATAGAACTAATTTCGGGATTAGACTCTTCATAAAGGTTTTCATAACACAGAATGTATGAAACGTTCTGTGTATCTATCAAGAAGTTGAAGAACATCAATTTGTATCCAACAGATTGATCATCAGAATTTGAGGAGACAAGTCAAGGAGTATCAAGGAAGTTCTATCTTCAAACATAATCCAATGAGCTACTCAACACAGATTGGAGAAAGCTATAGATCTACCTAAATGGATCAATGTTGACATGTCCATGCCACGTCAGATGACAAGTCGGATGACACGCAGGACACACTCCAACGAATACATTTACAGTCAACAATCAATGGTCAACAGGGCTATTAATGCTAGTTGTACCAGCTGCACCACATCAACGACTATAATTTATTACAGCCTTATAAATACGCCACGCCTTCCCAAGATCAGTGTGAAGAAAATAGAAGAAAAAATTAAGAAAGAAACAGAGAGAGAAAAAGATTGACATGAAATCTCACTACACTTAATAATAGAATCATAAGAGTGATTTAATAAGAGAGGAAGGGGAGTGGGTAAGGCAGGTGGTGTTAGAGGGTTTGTATACCTCAAAGCATGATTTATGCTTGGACGATGTATCAAACCTGATTTCAATTCCATTTTAATGAGAATAAATGCTTCTATCATTGGTTTGTTATTTATTATTATTAAATATTGAATTGAAAACAAATCCATTTATTATAATTGTAGATTGTGTGGTAGATCGATGATCACAAAAGGTAACACAATCGGCTCCTTTGTAGTATAAAGTCATAGTCTAGACAGACTTGGACAGTCTAGTCGGTAAAGGCTGCGATATCATTTGATGCGAGAGCTGCTCTTAGCCCGCAGTATGTATAAGTTGATACACATGCTTAGCATATACATATTAAGAGGTTTCACAGTGAGATAAGTTCCAACGTGTTGATACTTAGAACAAGGTCTCGAAAATTAATTCATTTCTTAATCTGTGAAGATGACATTAGTATAAGCGATTGATTATACGCTGCTTTGATTCATCAATGCTTGCGAGTTTTTAGTAACCCTAGATAGTGATGTCTTAGGCGGTAGTCATTGACTTAGCCAAAAGTGATCGACTGTCATTCGTACAGAATCGAGTCTTGGTGACACGAGTTGTTTAAATCCGTGTGAGGCGTTCAAAAAGGTTTATTGCATAAGAAACACGGCCGGTTAGGAATTTATTCCATATGTAATAATTAAGGTTTGAACCAGATCACTCAAAAATAAATATATTAATTTATTGTGAGTTGTTAGCAAACTCAATTAATTAATGGATTTAGAAAATATTAAACACGGGAAATAATTAATGACAAAAGGATTACACCCGTAATTCAAATGAATCAAGATGAGTTCAATATTTATCCTATAGTGGAGTCGATAAATATTTATAATAGAATTGCACTTTATTACATTTTCATGGAGTAATTAATTGGAGGACAAATTAATTTAAATTAATTAATTTAAGTCTAAGGTAGACCAAATAATTAATTAAATTTAATTGGGCCCAAAGGTGACATGGAAATTAAATTAATCAAATTATTAATTTGTCCAAGCCCATATTAATTTTAATATAATTCAAATTTAAATTTGAATTATACTTGTAACCGCAAGAGATAAAGGTGGGGATATGACTCTATTATTTGTGATCTAATTCATTCTCCTTACAAGCTCTATCCTAACCCATAATGTCTATAAAATGAGCATAAAGAAGGAGCCGATTTCTCTCTCCAACCACCTAGAAATCTGCGCCCATAGTGAGAGTTTCAACTCTCAATTTTCGAAAATTGTGAAGCATTCCACGCTTCAATTTAACTTTTTTCTTTTCTCCTAAATTACTAGATAGATTTGCCCACACGATATTCTAGTAAATAGACCGGGAATAAGATAGAAGTTCTTAGGGTTGGATTTAAGGAGATCTAGAAGGAGTTTCGAATCGGTGTGGATTGCGGTTCGATAGCTAATAGAGGATTTGTTTAGGAGAAGGTATAAATATTATTTTTCCGCATTTATATTCTCTTATGTGCATAAGAATTAATTATTCATGTAATTAATTAAACATGTGGATCTTGCGGATTCGTGAGCCCCTCATACGGGTCCATCAGTTGGTATAAGAGCCGGTCACAGGATTTTAATTTTTTATATGAATTGGATTTAATTCTTATTTATATACCTGTGATCGTAATTTCATATTAGGATGCAAGATTTAATTTTAGCAATATATCTGTGATATTACGTGGCTTATATGATTTTATTCCGCTTTTATTCGTTTATTAGTTCTTCGGTGCCCGATTTGAGGCTTTAATATAATCACACGGGGGTTGACCATGTTAGATTATCTAGATTAGAATATTTTCCTGTAAATTTCATATTTATTATGTAATTTGAGTGGGAGATTAATCTGCACGAAAAATGAGATGGAGAAACGAAGGCCGGAATTGGGTCGTGGCACGAGCCATGGGACCCCCCGGCGCAGGCACTGGCACACGCGGCATAGGGGACGGTGCAGGCCAGCGGGCGCTGACCCAGTCCCAACGGGTGCGGGCGCAGACTGCACAACGCTTGGCACGCGGGACAAGGCGCTGGCGCGCACAGGGCTAGGCGCGCGCAACACAACGCCCGGCACGCGGCGAGGCACTGGTTCGCACGGCACAGGGTCAGGTGCGCGTGGCACAGCACCCGACACGCGGCGTGGCATGGCCCCTGGCACTTGCGCGCTCGGCACATGGCCCAGGACACGGCCTTGGCTCGGCAGCTTCAGCTGCGGGTGAGTCGGGTCTGGGGCGGGCCCGATTGCGATTTGAGAAACGTTTTTTGAATTTTTGGGATTTTTCAGGCCCGGTTAAATTAAAAATGCGAATTGGAGATGGAGGATTTAAAGCAGTTTGTTTCCTTAAATCGAGGAATTTGTTTTCATAAATTGAGAGATTAATTTCCTATATTTAAGAACTTTTGTTTCTTTAATTTGTAGAATTAATTTCAAATGCGAATGAGATTTGATTTCCTATAATTTAGGAATTAATTTCAAGATTCGATGGAAAATGGATTTCTTCATCGATAAAGAAATAATCCTAAGATCCGAGGGAGATTTGATCTCTTTAATTTGAAGAATTAATTTTAAATTCGAATTAGATTTGATTTCCTATATTATAGGAATTAATTTCAAGATTCGATGAAAATTTGATTTATTCAACGATAAAGAATTAATTTCCGAGATCTGTTGGAGACTTGATCTCTTTAATTTTAGAAATTAATTTCCAATATTCTGAGGAGATTTTATTTCTTATTTTAAAAGGAATTAATTTTCGGTATCTGGTGGAATTTTGATTTTCTAAATTTTAGGAATTAATTTACATGATCTAGTGGCATCTTCAAAGCAAGAAGAAGTGATTATCCATATTAAAACCTTTTTCAAAATAAAAAAAAAAATGACTAACTGATAGTTGTAATTGCATTTTATTAATTTAATTTGCTTCCCAGTAGGTCACCCATCATAGTATTGCTCCAAGTCAAGCAAGGTTAACCTTGGAGTTTCTACTAAGGGGTCACCTTAAAAGATGATGCACCATGTTGGTATGAGTTGTACTAATCAATTCATTTAACCTCTCGTCAACAATGGTAGTGCAGACCCTTTTCGACTGAGGCAGACCGCACCCCCATAAGCTCTCTCGGGTACGATACACGGAGGTTCTGGAGTCTACTTCCCAACAACTTCTCTATAGATGGTTGTAAGAATTTAATTGATGACAATATGACCCCTCCGTTGTAGTCTTATAAAAGTCAATTAATTTCTTTGGTGTCAGGCTCATGGTAATGACTTAAGTGTGTAATTTGGCAGTTATAGCAGCACAGCGCGGCCTCTGACCATTTTAAAATTGATTGTGTAATCGATCAAACTGCGTGGCTTGCATGATTGGTTTTAAACAGTATGTTCAATGCGTGATCGTTTTTTATGGTTTTCGATTATCTGCATTTGAACATGTTATTTATGATGAATTATTTGATTTATTCTCAATTCTGTTCTTTAAAGTATAACTTTCAACTAACTTATCCCGTTTTTTAATATTACACTCGACGGTCATATATATATTGATTGTTTTAATGATTTGGACAAAGTCCTGACTACGAGTGACATAAGGTTTGTTCTTGAAAAGAATGCCCTCCGGATTCCATAAACACCATCTGGGAAGGAGAAACTTCGGTTGTTATTTATCGTGTTTTTAATGTGTTTTTAGTCGATGTTTCGTCATGTATAGGCTTTAGTTTGTTTTGTTTTTGAGTCTTTTCATTTCATATTATGTCGGTTTCTTTTGTTATCATGTTTGGTGTAGGATGGTGAAATAAAGGAAAGATAGGAGCTGAATTGGTGCCGAGAATGTCATGAATGCAATGTCGAGTGAAGTGGAATGAACCAACGAGTACATTGGAGGAGAAATCACACGAAGGAAGCGAGCATGGGGGTCAGCAGGCTCTGGGTCCCCAACGCTCGCTCGCATGCAGAGATCGGAATTTCAGAGGCTACAGGTCACCGACCGCTAGGAAGCCAGTGGCCGCAGGCCTACAGATTTTGTGCGGTAGAGTCAAGAAGCCAGCGACCGCTGGCTACTCAGCAGTTGCTGGGTGGCAGTTTTCAACAGGTTTTTAAAGAAAAATCAGGCCATTTGGAAAGGCTCGCTCTCATTCATTAGAATATAACTCGAATATTTTAACTTTAGAACTCTCATTGGAAGTACTTTACTGTAATTTTACGTTTGGGAAGATGGATTAAGATGGAGCTCAATTGCTCCATCCACGTATTATAGTCGTCAGTATGTAACTATGTTGATTACTTGCTTGATGATTATATGATTGGATAGGGTAGTTGAATCTCTACTGGTTTGTGGATTTCTTAATCTATTGTTTATGTTTATTATTGCTCGTGCTTTTTGATTGGATTATGCTTATTAAATTGTGCCGCTTGATCACCGTTGCAATTCATTAAACGTAGGGTGTGATCGAGAGATAATCTTTATGCCGGATCAAGTCCAATCAATTCGGTTGTAATCGAAAATGTACTAACCTAGTATTCATTTGTTTTCTTTAATTCTTAATTGTGTGAATTTAATACGAGAGTCGAAGTCACAATCTAATTGTGAATGCGGAAGTTAATAATTAGATAGCTTTTTAGAATTCTATGTCAGTAAATGAATGCACGAGTAGTAGTGGGATGAGATGATTGAGGTAGATGTTCACATACTGGAGCTTTTATTCCGAATACCCATTATTTAGTTTACTTATCTGTTTTAGTTTTTTAGTTAATTCCATGATCTGAACTTAATACAATGTTTAGGACTTTTTATTGTTTGATTTCTAGCACTTTAATTAGGAATCCTTGCTAAGCCTTCCATGTGATTTGACTAGGGTCAACTTACTACGTACTATAGACCTCGTCAATTGCGAGAACTAAACACACGTTTTAGGTTGAACAAATTTTGGCGTTGTTGCCGGGGAAGGCTTTAGGCGTTCTTAGTTTAGGTGTTATTATTATTGTGTTTATCTATTGTATGAGTTTATGTCTGTATGTACTTGTGATTTTCTTCTTGTTGATTCGTGTTCTATTGTTTCGTTTTCTATTATTTCATGTTTCCTCGTGATGAGTAGTGCTCGTTGTAATAGTTCTTTATTTTTTTGTATTTTAGGAATTCTACCTCCCGCAAGTTGCGTTTGTCGTGTCTACTGTGGTGATAGGTTGTGTATGCATGGTCGCCAAAGCTTGAATAGAAGATTAACATCAGTGTTGGATAACGTACACCGTATGTGGGAGTTGCAAATCGTCAACCTGGACGGGATAACGAGAACGGACACCTCTTCAATTTAAGATACCAATCACATTACTCGGAGGAATCAGATATCAACTGCAGTGAAACAAGCTCAAGGACAATCATGGCAGCAAGGCAAATGCGAGAGATAGCTAGGCCGGTGATCGGAGCCGCAACATCGCCCATTGTACTAGGGCAAGCAGCTCGGAATTACGAACTGAAGAATATTCACTTCAGCAAGCTTCCTTCCTTCTACGGCATGCTGGCGGAGAATGCATTGAACTTCATCAGTGAGTTCTATGCTATTGTTCAAACCTTCCCTCTTGTAGGTTTGATCAAAGATCAGCTGAAGATGTGTTGCTTCCCCTACACACGGAAGGAAAGAGCCAAGACTTGGTTCATGTCGTTGGCGCCCAATTCGCTGCAGAACTGGAATTAAGTTTATGTCCAAGTGGTACCCGAATCAGAAGACACAAGAAGTGAGGTCACAACTAGTGACTTTCACACAGATGGAAGGTGAGCCCCTTCACGATGCACGAGAAAGATTCAAAGGCCTCCAGATGCAATGTCCCCATCACGACCTTTCTCCATAGTTGCTCAATCAATTCTTCTACAAGAGCCTCCACCAAAACTTCCAATATATGGTGGATAATGCAGCCGGAGGTGATATTGGGAACGGAACTGCGGAGGAGCTGACTGAGATATTCGAGAACATGGCAGGGAATTCTTAGCAAAGAAGCTCTAGAGGCAACAAGAAGAAGGTGAATGAGGCTACTTTTAGCAATGATATGGTGAGGCAGCTGGCGGAGCTTACTCGGCAAGTTCAGGCTATCCGGACTGTGGATGAGCAACCAAGGAAGACTCTTGTGAAGGAGACGTGTGGGATTTTCGGAGAGTTTGGGCACGGTGCAAACCTGTGTGCACATGCAGTTGATTCTAGTGTGGAATTTGAAAGCAGGTGAATGCTCTTCAAGATTTTCAACCACGACCAAATTTTGATCCTTACTCGAACACATACAATCATGGCTACCGGTATCACCCCAACTTCTCGTGGAGATCACAAGCACCACAAGGGCAACAAATGTCACCTCAACAAAGCTTCCAACAGTTTGCGCCACCACAACAACAACCACCTCAGGCCTTTCCAAAGGCTCCGATCGAGAAAAATCTCAATAGAGTTATTGAGGCAAATAACAAAAGGTTCGAAATTGTAGAAGCTTCGATGAGGAGAATTGAAACTCAAGTTGGTCACCTGGCCGAAACTGTGCGAGAGTTCGTGCAAAGCAATAGGAAGGACAAGCTTTCTTACCAGGCCAAGTAATTGACGATGATGAGGGTGTCGATCTCAAGACATTAAATGAGCGCTTCGTGGGAGGTAATCCACGTTTGATATTTAGTTTATATTTCTAGTTTGTTGTTGATGCTTTAAGTTAGTGTTTTTATTTCTATTTTAGTTCCTAAGGAGAATTCTAATCAAGTATTTTGTCAAGTTGTAGGGAGATGTCAAAGAATGAAAGTCGGAAATGGGATCGGGATAGGCAAAGGATGTAGCAAGTGGAGCCAGCAAGCTCTAGCTAGTAGCAGAACCAGCAAGGACAAAGATTTGGAGCCAACGGGCGCTGGCTTGCTAGGTGCCAGAATTTTGGAGGACGGAGTGTCATAGTCAGCGGCAGCTGACCCTGAACATTCAGCGTGATATTAACCCTTCCTTCCATTTTTCTCCCACTTTTAAACCCTCCTCCTTATTTCCCCCTTCTTTTTTGTGAAAACCCTAACATCAAATCTCCTAAATCCTCCATCTTTTCTCCAAATTTCATCTTTAAACCTTCAAATCTTGCCTACCCATATAATTCTAAACACTTATATCCATAAACTTCCCCATTTCATCCATCCAATCTTAAATCCCCAAATTCTCCATCCCTTCTAATTCCCTTACAATTTCTTCCATCTTCTTCCTTATTTCCTCCATAACTCTACTTCTCCACATTTTTTCCAAACTCATAATGCCTAAGAACACCAAACGGAGGATCGAATACCAAGCTCCCAAAGATGAGGATGAGGTGCTCCCAAAACTCCCCAGGAGAACATTCAACGAGTTTTCCATAAATGCAAGTTCCCCGTGTATGAACACGTTGAAGGTCAAATTTATTTATGCTTACGTGATTTACCGTTTAATTATGGCCATCATTTTTATTGGGACTTGCTTGGTCGATTACATGTGCGTTCTCAACTCATATTTAAAAACTTTATGCTTGTTAAAACTTGTTGATTGCGGTAACTTAGAGGGTTATGTTGATTTATCGTATGAAATGCTATCTACTTTTTAACTGTATGATGATCATAACTCTTTTAAGTGTTAGGATTCTAGGCTCTAATTTTACTGTTAATCGATATGTTATGCATATTGTGTTTGGTTTTTCCTCTGCGGGGGAGCAGCTACAAGAACCCCTAAGGGATTTAATCCTATAGCTGCTTGGTATGAATTGACCGGGCTCTATAATTGGAACCCGAGTGGCACCCCTAGTGGCTTCATTAGGGATGATGCTCTTTCCCTACTCCATAAGTTCATTGCTTATAATGTATCGGGAAAGGAGCAAGCCAATAAAGTTAATATCAACGAGTGCTTTCTTCTATCTGTTGCCATAAAGGGTCAGAAGGTGTGTATAACATCCTTCATCTGGACCCAAATTGAGGGCATTAAGTATAGAAAGAAGACTCACCCCACATTGGCCTATATTATGTATCTGGACCCAAATTGAGAGCATGTTTTCTTTAAAGGTTTTGATTATTTGCGTTTGAGCATGTATTTATGATAGTTTATTTGATTTATTCTCAGTTCTGTTAAGCATGACTATCAGTCCACTCGCCTCAATTCTTGAAAAGAATTGGCTTGATTCTGAAAATTATAATGATTGGAAAAGAAATTTGGATGTTGTCCTTACTAACTACGGTCTCAAGTTCATTCTTGACAAACCGTGTTCACCAGTTCCACTTGACACATCTTCTTTCGATGCGAGGGCCGGATATGAAAGATGGATTCATGCTAACAAGATGGCCGGTGTTACATCATGGCCTCCATAAGTAGAACATTGCTGCATCAGCATGAAGACATCGAGTTATCTTCGGATATCATGTCTAGCCTGCAAGAGAAGTTCAGTGTTTAGTCTCATTTTGTTTGTCTAAACTTAGGTTTATTCGTAGCTTTATTCGTGTTATTTTCTCTCGTTCCGTGATGTTTTGGCCCGATTTATGTTTCATTTTATGTTTCTGGATCATTGGCTTAAACGAGCGTTGAAAGTGGAAAAGAAACGAGAAAAGACGAGAAAACGAAGAAGTGTGCCGAAGGACACGCGACAGACCGTGTCAGCGGCCGCTGACCCATGATCAGCGGTCGCTGACTAGCCAGGCTGAGCCAGCGCCCGCGCCAGCCGCGCGCCAGCGGCCGTGCCAGGCCGCGCCACACGAGTCAACAGCCGCTGACATATCTAAGCGGTCGCTGACCCCGAGTTTTTCGCGCGGGCCGTTGCAACGAACCCTAGCACCACTCGGAACAAACCTAGTCAGCACCCGGTGACTTACAGAGACCGCTGACCTTCCTCTCGCTATAAAAAGACACGTCGTGCCATTCAGTCAAAACATCACAATTCTCCATACTTCATCTCGACTCCTTTTGGCACGAATTCCTAGAGTAGTTTTCCAGCATATTTCCATTGTTTTTAGTTCGTCTCAATCCCGCATTCAAGGGTCGAGATTTAGCATTCTAGATAGGATTTTTCGTTCTGTTCTTCGTTTTGGAGTTAGCCGTTTACAACATTCGAACACTGTTATTTTCAAACTTTCATTGTCGTTTCCAGACGTACTTCAAGTATTAATTCAAGTTCGTTTCTTTCCCTTTAATTATTGCTTCGTCTATTTTACTTCTATCGTTTGTTTCATTTTATGCTTTCAATTCCTCTCATCGTTTTTAATTTCCAGCTTTCTTTTCGTTCTTCTTTCGTCTTTAAACTTCAAGTTCTTTACTTTCCTAGATTAGAATTAAATTTCGTTCTTAGTTTAGATTTTAATTGCTCTCTTATTTACTTTCTTCGCCTAGCTATAGAAATCCAAGTCAAACTCTTTTTAATTGCTTTCCTGTTTATGAACAAAGAATTAAATAGCCCTGCTAAGCCTTCCTTGAGAATACGACTAGGGTCAACTTATTGATCTATAACGAACTCGTTCTAAATTGCGAGCAATTTAATATAATAAATTGGAAGTATATCAGCTGGAAATATTCCTCGTGCTCGATACCGATTCCCTTTATCGGACAGTGAGTCTGGTCTAAACAACGCCACGTACTACAGTTTAAAATAAGTTGAAACATTCAGGACACACAACAGGATGGCTAAGCAATTGGCCATCAGTAAAGTGGTAAGCGCATCATAAGTTCATGGCGTTTTAAAATGAAAGCCCACCATACACATATGAAAACATACATTTTACCATCATATCGAGCTCCTCATCATTCTTTGCTCATTCACAATGTTCCTCATTGCGACTAGATGGGAAAAACCGAAGTTTTCCGCGAATAATCCCCTTTCGCCAAGACCAGAGAACCTGGACAAGTTCACCCGATCAGGACTTTCCGTGTACACTACCTTGGCCGGATCCGGCTCAAGGCACAATTGTAACTTACATCATTGGCAGCGGCAATCAATGGGTATGGTAATACCCATCCATCACATATAGTAACACATGAGTATAATAAAAATATTTGGCATGTAAATTCACATTTTCAGAAAAAACAGTTCGAGCTTATTAACTCAAAATACCGTACTGTAAATAGACCCACACTTGTCACTGATGTATGGAGCTCACATTCCATTGCATAGGATAGATGATATTCTTCGGTAAGACCCTACAAGATGAATCTCATGGCTAAGTACAAATTTATAGATGTTAACCTCTTCTACGACCTTAAGCACCCCTAGTGCTTCCTGAACTTAATGTCTAACCATTCTAACATTGACATATTAGTTCGGTGATCATCATTTACAAGACCCCTCAGCTAACACTTAAGATATTTTGATCCCTTATTAGTTGATTAGAGCCGTCACTATAGAAGGAGTAACATTTATCTCGATTATACGAGTACTTTACCTAATCATATCGTCCGTCAACTTCGAGTGATGACTCGTTCTAACTTAATATGATTTTGGATTCTCATATACTTCTTCAGCATAATCTTGTCCTAAGTTTAAAATGAATGATATATAGCTAATGAGTTAGGATTTGCTTGGACTTTCAACGGTGGTTCTTATTGAAAACTTATGCAAACATATTTTGTAAAAATCATAGTAGATGTATGTATTATTCAAAAACTCATTTTTTTTATATCACTTAAGGAATAAAAATGTGAGGTCATACTTTCATGACCTTTTAAGACGATTAAAAGTTGAGTTTTTGTTACTATATCAAACAAACTCTGATGATTGTGAAATTTTATACACATACTACAAAAATCATAGGAAATATGTCTTATAAATAATTTTGGATTTCATTGAACCAGTCATCTAAAATAAAATCACATAGTTTCGAAATAGTTTTCACAAGAACATAGGAACTTCTATTCTATGGCCCTACTATCTTCTAGAATATCGTGTGGGTGAATCTATTGGGTGCAATACTGTATTATTTTCAAGAAAATAAGAGAATTAATCTCTTAAGGGGGCGCCCATTTCTGGCTGCTAAGCTTGTAATACACGCCCCTTTCCTCTCTCTCTCCTCTTTATATAGTCTCTTGGGCTAGAATAGGGTTTCCAAGGAGAATGAATTAAACCCCAAATAAAAGATACTTTAATTCCCTCTTTATCTCTTGCAAGTTACAATAATAATTCAAATTTGAATTTGAATTAATTTTAAAATTAATGTGGGCTTGGACAAATCCATAATTATATTAAATTAATTTCCAAGTCTCCTTTTGGGCCTAATTAGATTTAATTAATTGGTCCGGCCCAACCATTATACTTAAATTAAATTGTCCTCCAATTAATTATTCCATCTAAAAGCAATAAAGAGCAGTTTCTATTATAAATATTTATCGACTCCAATATAAGATAAATATTGAACTCGTTTATATTCATTCGAATTATGGAAGTAATCCTTGTTCGTTAATTTATTCCCTCGCATTAATTTATTGATACGTCGTCCAAGCATAAAGCATGCTTTGAGGTATACAAACCCTAACAATCTCCCACTTATACTCAAACATGCTTTAGAGTATACAATTTGTGTCGCATGACATCACAAATCTCCCACTTATACCTAAAGCAGGTCCACTACACGTCTCACCCCAAATCCCTCTAAGCGCCACTCCAACGTTTTACCGTTCAGGCTCTTTAAGGATTGGTTAGGTTTTAATCTGACACTTCCTTGGACACTACTATTTCATCCCTTTTTACTATATCACGGATGTGATATTTCCCTTCAATGTGTTTACTTGCCTTATGGGCCCGTGATTCCTCTGAGTTTGTCATTGCACCTGAGCTATCACAATAAATCGTGATACTCTAAGGCATACTCGGAATCACATCTAGGTTCATCAAGAAGCTCCTGAGCCAAAACCGTTTCCTTTGAGGTCTCTGTCATGACCACATATTCGGTTTTTCATGGTGGAGTCTGTGATGCATTTCGGCTTCACACTCCTCCATGTCACGGCTCCGCTTCCCAAAGTAAACATATAACTAGATGTTAATTTCTTCAAATCTCGGTCCGTCTGAAATTCAAATTCTGCTAAACCCAAAGG
The DNA here is from genome assembly GCA_026898415.1 of Leonotis leonurus. Taxonomy (NCBI): domain Eukaryota; kingdom Viridiplantae; phylum Streptophyta; class Magnoliopsida; order Lamiales; family Lamiaceae; genus Leonotis; species Leonotis leonurus. The sequence goes on along the minus strand of JAPKLX010000154.1, from coordinate 562,302 downwards.
ATAAAGGTATCCGACTAGTAAACCAAACAACACTCCCTAGTCCGTTTGAGGTACTTGAGTATGTTCTTTACTGCCATCCATTAATCCTTTCTTAGGTTAGACTGATATCTTGCTCCATGCCTACACAAAGCAGATATCCTACCTAGTACACATCATAGCACACATGAGACTACCTACTGCAAAGCATAAGGCATATGTCTCATCTCCTCTTTCTCAACAGGTGTTTTAGAACACATGTCCTGAGAAAGTACGATTCCAAGGTGAGGAATCCTTCTTGGAATCCCGCATGCTAAAGCGTCTAAGTATAGCCTCGATATAGGACTCTTGAGATAGACATTACATTCTCTTCTTTGGTCACGAAGGACCCTGATTCTGAGAATGTATCCTGCTTCTCCCATATCCATCATATCGAATTGATTGGACAAATTTGCTCTAACGTCTGGCAACATCTTCTTGATACTTCCGATCAAGAGAATGTCATCCACGTATAGCACTAAGAAAAACAACCAAATTTCCTTCACACTTCTTGTACACACATCTTTCGTCAGGGCATCCTTAGGACTTGATAACCTGATCGAAATAAAAGTTCCATGATCATGAGTCTTGCTTAAGTCCATAGATGGACTTCTTAAGCTTCCACACCATGTGTTCCTTTCATTGAACTGCATAGCCCTTGGGTAGTTGCACATGTATATTTTCTTCAAGACTTCCATTTAGGAAAGTTGTCTTGACATCCATTTACCAAACTTCTCAATCCATATATGCTGCTACTGACAAGAGTATACGATTAGACTTGAGTATAGCCATTAGCTACTAGTCTGGCTTTGAAGACTACAACGTTATCGTTGATTTCTCATTGTCGCTTGAAGATCCATTTACTCCCACTGGCCTTGCAACCTTCCGACAGATCAACTAGCTCATATACTTCCTTGTCTACCATGGATTGCAGTTCAGACTCCATCACCTCAAGCTAGAGGTGACAGTCCTTGTCATGCACTGTCTCTTTGTAGTTCTAGGGATCCGATTCATCTGAGCCTGGGACCGAGTCAGATGACTCTCCCACTCCAATGAATCGTTCGGGTTGATGAACAACCCACCCACTACGACGAGTTCTCCACTACTGGTGGTACAAGTGTTTCGGTTGGTGCCTGTGATGGTTGTGTTTCTTTTAAATTTGGACAAGCTGTGGTTGTTCACAAAGTTATCTTCTAGAAATTGAGTGTGAGCGGTGATCACGACCTTTCAATTTCTGAGACTATAAAAATCCCACTATTTCATCTTTTTAGGATAGTCTACGAACAGACACAAGTCAGTACGAGGTTCCAATTTGTCGGTGTCATTTTCTGGCACTTTTGCTGGACAACCCCACACCTTGAGATGTTTTAGACTAGGCTGGCGCGCGTTCCACAATTCAATCGGTGTCTTAGGGACCGACTTGGAAGCTACCAAGTACAATGTGTAAACTATCATCTCTAGGACAAATCCAAAAACAAAATATGCAACTCTGCATAACTTATCATTGATCTTACTATCTCCATAAGCGCTATGTTCTGTCTTTCTGCTACACCATTTTACTAGGGAAAATCGGGTGCAGTTAAACTGGGATTGAATCCCTACTTCCGATAGATGGTTCAAAAACTCAGCACTAAGGTATTCGCCTCTGCGATCAGAACGTAGACACTTGATAGTCTTTTTCTGATGATTCTCCACAAGTACCCTGAATTCCTTAAATTTCTGAAAGGAATCTAACTTGTGGTGCATCAAGTAGACATTTCCAAACTTCGAGTAATCATCAACGAAATAGATGAACTACTCTACGCCACCTCTGGCCTAGGTCTCCATTGGACCACAAACGTCAGAGTGAATGATATCCAACACATCTTAGGCTCTATTTCCTTTGACCCTGAATGGTCCCTTGGTCATTTTACCTTCCAAGCAGGATTCTCAAGTCGGGTATGGCTCAACTTGGAATTTATCCAAAAGCCTGTGTCTCACTAACTATTGAATCCTCCTAAGGTTAATATGTCCAAGAATAAAGTGCCATAGATATGCATCATTTGACGAAAGACAAGAAGCTTTTCTCTTCTTGAAGTTAGTAGATAAGTTAAAAGTCGCACTTTGTTGCTTAGGCTGCGCAGATATAGTATATGAGTTGTTTACCATCGTGCTTGTCTAGATAACGTAATTTTCATCTTGATAATTATATAATCATCATAGGAAACTAAATATCTACTCTGGATCAGTTTAGAAATCGAAATTAAATTCCTTCTAAAATTGGTCACGAACAAAACATCTCTCAATACTAGAACATAAGAAGTGATCTTCAATTGCACATCTAACACTGCAACAACCGCCACTTTCGTAGCGTTGCCCAAAATTTGGAAATCTTGCCTTCCTTAAGTAGTCTAGTTCGCAAGAATGCCCGCGAGATTCAACAAACATGGTCTGTGGCTCTTGTATCTACTACCCAAGACTGGGCAGAACTAGCCATCAAACATGTTTCCACTACTAAGGCGTAAGATGTATCTCGACTATCTCCCACTTCTCATGAAGTAGATAGTTAGATTTTCTTTGTCCTATCTGACCAAACCCTAGACACTTTTAGTTTGTTATCTCTTGACAATCCGAAGTTTCTCCTTCCTATCTAGAGGGCATTCTTTGTCAAGAACAAATCTCGTGTCGTTGTAGTCAGGATTTTGTACAGATTTAAAACAATCAATATAAATAAGACCGTAGAATGAAATTAAATAACGGGGAAAGTGAGTTGAAAGTCATGCATAAAGGACAGAATTGAGAATAAATCCAATAATCTATCACAAGTACATGTTCAAACGCAAATAATCAAAAACCTTAAGAAAATATATATAAGATTTGAGCAAACTGTTCAAAATCAATCATGCAAGCCACGCAGTGTGATTGATTACACAATCAATTTCAAAAATATTTTTTTTACTGGCCATGCAACTCGACAGTCAGAGACCGCGCAGTGCTGCTATAACTGTCAAATTACACCTAAGCTCCTACCATGAGCCTGACACCAAAGAAGTTCAATTGATATTGATAAGCCCACAGCAGAGGGGTCATATCTCCTCCAATCAAAATTCTTACAGCCATCTCTAAAGAAGTCTTATCTTGTGAACTGGTAAAATGTGATCCCGCATGGAATCAAGACAAGTTACTTCACGAAAAGACCGTCTCATGGACACCATATGTAATCTTAGCAAATTAAATCAATAAAATGCAATTACAATTATCGCTTAGTCATTTTTAATTTTGAAAAAGGTTTTTAGCATGGATAATCACATATTATGACATGTCTAAAATCCAGATATGATCTCCAATAAATTGGCATATCAATTTAAACATGTTCCACATAATAAAACACAAATAATAAGCCACATAAGACAATTAAGCAAATAATGGGCAAATAATTACATCAATTATCCAAAATAGGATATAAATAACTAATTCCTAAATCTGAGGAATACTATTTAAATCCTCCATCTTCATTGTCTTGTTGATGATCTTCAATGCTGGAAACTAATTCCTAATATTTAGAAAGTCAAATTCCCATTGGAAATTAATTTCTAAATTAAGGAAATCAAATCTCCCACGGATTTCGAGAATTATTTCTTTATCGTTGAAGAAATCAAATTTCCATCGAATGTTGAAATTAATTCCTAAAAGAAAGGAAATCAAATTTCATTCGAATTTGAAATTAATTCTTCAAAATAAAGAAATTCTTGGAAATTAATTCTTTATTATTTAAAGAAATCAAATTTTTAACGAATCTTGAAATTAATTCCTATAAAATAGGAAATCGAATGTCACGCCCGCCCTTCACTAAGGATAGTAAAGTCGGGGAAACCGTGACTAGGAAATGGATTAAAGAAACGGGAATAGAAAGGGGGAAACTTAGAACGAGGCTG
>JAPKLX010000154.1:486286-528373 GCA_026898415.1 Leonotis leonurus | reverse complement strand
ATATATTTGGTACAATTTGTTCTATCGAAAAGAGCGGACCATTACATCGAATTTCATTCGAATTTTGAATTTAATTCTTCAAATTTAAAGAAAAACAAATTCCATAGAATAAGGAAACTAATTCTACAAATACGGGAAACTAATCCCTCAATTTGAGGAAACTAATTCATTAAAATTCTCTAACTTCTCCAATTCGAATTTCAAATTTAAACCAGAATTTAAAATTCCAAAAATTCAAAATTCAAATTCCTAAGTCGTTCGGACCTGCCCCGGGCCTACCACGCCCGCAGCCGAGGGTGGCCGAGGCATCCCGGAGGGCTACTGAGAGGTCACCGCCCGCTGGCCTGTGCCGGGCGCTGTGCCGTGCGTGCCGGGCGCTGTGCTGCTTGTGCGGTTGTGCCGCACCAGTGGCCTGTGCATGGCATGTGCCAGGCGCGCCTGGCACTGTGCTGTCTGAGCCAGCGAGTGCTGGCCCTGGTCAGCGCCCGCTGGCCTATGCCACTCGCGCCGGCGCATGCGCCAGCCCCTGTGCCGCGCGCCCCAGGACCTGCGCCGGGAGACCCCATCGCTCGCGCCACGGCCCGATTCCGGCCTTCGTTTCTCCGTCTCGTTTTTCACGCAGATTTATCTCTCACTCAAATTACATAATAAATATGAAATTTACATGGAAATATTCTAATCTACCTAATCTAACACGGTCAACCCCCGTGTGATTACATTAAAGCCTCAATCGGGTACCGAAAAACGAACAAATAAATAATTAAGCGAATTAACACATATATGCCACGTAATAATATGATATAATGCAGAAAATTAAATCTAGCAATTCTAATATCAAATAGTACGATCTAGGCCTATAAATAAGAATTAAATCAATTCATATAATTAATTAAATTATATGATGACTCTGATACCAACTAATGGAACCCGTATGAAGGGCTCACTTAACTGCAGGATCCATAGATTAATTAACTATACAAATAATTAATTCTTAACACATGGGAGAATATAATAAAGTAGAATCTAGAATTATACCTCCTCCTACGCAAGTTACTCTTTTGTGGAGAAGCGATTTGAATCGCTAGCAACGATCCGCAATCCACTCCGTTTGGATCTACAATATTCAACTCCTCCAATCCGACCTTAGAAACTTCTATTCTATGGCCCTACTATCTTCTAAAATATCCTGTGGGCGAATCTATTTAGAAGTAAAGAAAAGAGAAGATGAAAATACAAAGCGTGAAATACTGTATTATTTTCAAGAAAATAAGAGAATTAATCTCTTAAGGGAGCGCCCATTTTTGGCTGTTAAGCGTGTAATACACGCCCCTTTCCTCTCTCTCTTCTCTTTATATAGTCTCTTGGGCTAGAATAAGGTTTCCAAGGAGAATGAATTAAACCTCAAATAATAGATACTTTAATTCCCTCTTTATCTCTTGCAAGTTACAAGAATAATTCAAATTTGAATTTGAATTAATTCTAAAATTAATGTGGGCTTGGACAAATCCATAATTATATTAAATTAATTTTCAAGTCTCCTTTTGGGCCCAATTAGATTTAATTAATTGGTCCGGCCCAACCATTAGACTTAAATTAAATTGTCCCCCAATTAATTATTCCATGTAAAAGCAATAAAGAGCAGTTTCTATTACAAATATTTATCGACTCCACTATAGGATAAATATTGAACTCGTTTATATTCATTCGAATTACGGAAGTAATCCTTGTTCGTTAATTTATTCCCTCACGTTTAAGATTTTCTAAATCCATTAATTAATTGAGTTTTCTGACAACTCAAAATAATTAATATATTTATTCGTGAGTGAATCCGGTTCAGACCTTTAATATTACACATGGAATAAATGTCAGCTGGTCGGGCTTCTCATGTAATAAACCTTTCTGAACGCCTCACGCGAATTAAATCAACTCGTGTCACCAAGATGCGATTGTGTACGACTGACAATCGAGTCCTTCTGGATAAGCCGACAACTACTACCCAAAATATCACTGTATAGAGTTACGAAAAACTCACAAGTATTGATGAATCAAAGCAGCGTATAATCAATCGCCTATACTAATGTCATCGTCACAGATTAAGAAATAAAATTAACTTTTTCTGAGATCTCTCGTTCTAAGTATTAGCACGTTAGAACTTATCTCACTGTGAAACCTCTCAATATGTATATGCAAAGCATGTGTAACCGCTTATACATACCGACATCATTCTGTGAGCTAAGGCCAGTCGCATCGAAATGATATCGCAGCCTTTACCGACTAGACTGTCCAAGTCTGTCTATACTATGACTTTATATTACAAAGGAGCCGGCTGTGTTACCTTCCACGATCATCGATCCACCACACAGTCTACAATTGTAATAAATGGACTTGTTTGCTATTCAATATATATATATATATATATAACAATAATAAATAACAAACCAATCATAGAAACATTTATTCTCATTAAAGTGCAATTGAAAACAAGTTTGATACGTCGTCCAAGCATAAAGCATGCTTTGAGGTATACAAACCCTAACATCAAGTCATATGGATTTGATCAGTGCCCTGACGAAAGTTGTGTGTACAAGAAGTGTGAGGGTAAAATAGTTGTTTTCTTGGTGCTATACGTAGATGACATTCTCTTGATCTGAAGTGTCAAGAAGATTTTGTCGGACGTTAGAGCATACATGTCCAGTCAATTCGATATGAAGGATATGGGAGACGCGGGACACATTCTAGGGATCAAGGTCATCTGTGACAGATCTAAGCGAATGTTGTGCTTATCTCAGGAATCTTATATCGAAACTATACTTAGACGCTTTAGCATGTATGATTCCAAGAAGGGGTTCCTACCCTTTAGGCATGGAATCGTTCTTTCTTAGGACATGTGTCCTAAGACACCTGAGGAGAAAGAGGTGATGAGACATATACTTTTATGCTTCGGTGGTAGGCAGACTCATGTATGCTATTGTGTACTAGGCTGGATATCTGCTTTGTAGTAGGCATGGTAGCAAGATATCAGTCTAACCCTGGGAAGGGACATTAGACAGTGGTAAAGAACATACTCCAGTACCTTAAACTGACTAGGGAGTACTGTTTGGTTTATCAGGCTGATTCATTATACCCTTTGGGTTATACCGATTCCGACTTTCAGACGGATCGGGACTTAAGGAAATCTACCTCCAGGTATGTGTTTACTCTGGGAGGCGGAGTCATGACATGGAGGAGTGTGAAGAAGAAATTCATCGCGGACACCACCATGGAAGCTGAATATGTGGCCGCATCTGAGGCTGCAAATGAAGCAGTTTGGCTCAGAAGCTTCTTGATGGACCTAGATGTGATTCCAAGTATGCCGGAAAGTATCACGGTCTATTGTGATAACTTGGGTGCAGTGGCAAACTCGAGGGAACCACGGGCCCATAAGGCAAGTAAACACACTGAGAGAAAATATCACATCATTCGTGATATTGTAAGGAGGGCGATATAGTGGTGACGAAGATAGCGTCGGAGGATAACTTGACAGATCCCTTCACTAAAAGCTTGAACGGGAAGATGTTTGAGAGGCATGTAGAGGGATTAGGAGTACGACGTGTAATAGACCTGCTTTAGGTATAAATGGGAGATTAATTATGTCATGCGACACAAATATTTGTTTACTTTAAAGCATGTTTGAGTATAAGTGGGAGATTGTTAGGGTTTGTATACCTCAAAGCATGCTTTATGCTTAGACGATGTATCAGACTTATTTTCAATTGCACTTTAATGATAATAAATGTTTTTATCATTGATTTGTTATATATTATTGTTATATATATTGAATTGCAAACGAGTCCATTTATTACAATTGTAGACTGTGTGGTGGATCGATGATCACGGAAGGTAACACAATCGGCTCCTTTGTAATATAAAGTCACAGTCTAGTCGGTAAAGGCTGTGATATCATTTCAATGCGAGAGCTGACCTTAGCCCGCATAATGATGTCGGCATGTATAAGTGGATACACATGCTTTGCGTATACATATTGAGAGGTTTCATAGTGAGATAAGTTCCAACATACCGATACTTAGAATGAGGTCTCGTAAATTAATTCATTTATTAATCTATGACGATGACATTAGTATAGGCGGTTGATTATACGCTGCTTTGATTCATCAACGCTTGCGAGTTTTTCGTAACTCTAAATAGTGATGTCTTGGGTAGTAGTGATTGGCTTAGCCAGAAGTGCTCGACTATCAGTCGTACATAATCACGTCTCGGTGACACGAGTTGATAAATCCGTGTGAGGCTTTTAGAAAGGTTTATTACATAAGAAACCTAGCTAGTTGGGAATTTATTCCATATGTTAAAGGTCTGAACCGGATCACTCACGAATAAATATATTAATTAATTGTGAGTTGTTAGCAAACTCAATTAATTAATGGATTTAGAAAATCTTAAACGCAGGAAATAATTAATGACAAAATGGTGACATCCGTAATTTGAATGAATCAAGATGAGTTCAATATTTATTCTATAGTGGAATCGATAAATATTTATAATAGAACTTCTCTTTATTGCATTTACATGGAGTAATTAATTGGAGGAAAATTTAATTAAAATTAATTAATTTAAGTCTAAAGGTGGGCCAGTTAATTACTTAAATTCAATTGGGCCCAAAAGGAGACTTGGTAATAAATTTAATCTAATTATGGATTTGTCCAAGCCCATATTAATTTTAAATATGATTCAAATTTGAATTTGAATTATAGTTGTAACTGCAAGAGATAAAGAGAGGATTTTGGTTTCTGTTATTTGAGATCTAATTTATTCTCCTTAGAAGCCATATCCTAGCCCACTATGTCTATAAATAGGGAATAAGAAGAAGCCACTTTCTCTCTCCTGGAGATCAAAATCGGCGTCCTAATTTTCGATCTTCTTTTTCTCTAAATTACTAGATAGATTCGCCCACACGGTATTCTAGTAAGTAGAAGGGGAATAGGATAGAAGTTCCTTGGGTTGGATTTGATGGAGATTCAAGGAGATTCGAACGGCGTGGATTACGATTCGATAGCTAGCGATTCAAATCGCTTCTCTACAAGCGGAGGAGTAGCGTAGGAGAAAGTATAATTTACATAATTCTGCAGTATATTCTCCTATGTGTTAAGAATTAATTTTTGTGTGATTTATTAAACCTATGGATCCTATGGTTTCGTGAGCCCCTCATACGGGTTCCATCATCTCTCTCATTCATTAGAATCGAACTCGAATATTTTAATTCTAGAACTCTCCTTGAAATTACGCTGACTGTAATTTTACCTTTGGGAAGACGGATTAAGGTGGAGATCAATTTCTCCATCCACGTAGTGTAGTCGTCAGTGTGTATCTATGTTGATTACTTGCTTGATGAATATATGATTGGATAGGGTAGTTGAATCTCTACTGGTTTGTGGATTTCTTAATCTATTGTTTATGTTTATTATTTCTCGTGCTTGTTGATTGGATTATGCTTATTAAATTGTGTCGCTTGATCACCGTTGCAATTCATTAGACGTAGGGTGTGATCAAGAGATAATCTTTATGTCGGATCAAGTCCAATCAATTTGGTTGTAATCGGAAACGTATTAACCTTGTATTCATTTGTTATCTTCAATTTAATTGTGTGACTTTAATACGAGAGTCGGAATAACCATCTAATTGTGAATGCGAAAGTTAATAATTAGATAGCTTTTCAGAATTCTAGATCAGTAAATGAATGCATGAGTAGTAGTGGGATGAGATGATTGAGGTAGATGTTCACATACTGGAGCCTTTATTCCGGATTCCTGTTATTTAGTTTACTTATCTATTTTAGCTTTTAGTTGATTCCATGATCTGAACTTAATAGAATGTTTAGAACTTTTTATTGTTTGATTTCTAGCACTTTAATTAGGAAGCCATGCTAAGCCTTCCACGTGATTCGACTAGGGTTAATTACTATGTCCTATTGACCTCGTCAATTGTGAGAACTATACACACGTTTTAGGTTGAACAGTTGCCAAGAGGAAACAAACTAAAAACGTCTAGGGTTTGGTCAGATAGGACATTGAAAATCTGACTGTCTACTCGTGAGAAGTAGGAAATAGTCAATATACATTTTACACCTTAGTAGCGGAAACATGTTTGATGGTTGATTCTGCCCAGTTTTGGGTGGTAGATACAAGAGCCAAATACCATGCTTGCTGCAACTCGCATGCATTCCTGCGAACTAGACTACTTAAGGAAGCCAATATTTCCATCCTTTTGGGTCAAGCGGTTGTCGTTGCAGTGGGAGATGTACAGTTGAAGATCACTTCTTCTATTCAAGTATTGAGAGATGTTTTGCTCGTGAACAGTTTTGGAAAGAATTTAATTTCGGTTTCTAAACTAATTCAAAATAGATATTTAGTTTCCTTTGATGATTATATATAAACATCAAGATGGAAATTATGTTGTCTGCACATGCACGATGGTAAACAACTTATATACTATATCTGCGCAGCCTAAGCAACAAAGTGCGACTTTTAACTTATCTACTAACTCCAAGAAGAGAAAAGCTTCTTGTCTTTTGTCGAATGATACATATCTATGGCACTTAAGACTTGAACATTTTCACCTTAGGAGGATTCAAAAGTTAGTGGAACATGGGCTTTTGGATGAATTCCAAGTTGAGCCAAACCCGACTTGTGAATCCTGCTTGGAAGGTAAAATGATCAAGAGACCTTTCAAGGTCAAATGAAATAGAGCCTAAGATGTGTTGAATATAATTCACTACGACGTTTTTGGTTCAATATCGACTCAGGTCAGGGGTGGCATGCAATACTTCATCACTTTCATTGATGATTACTCGAAATATGGATATGTCTACTTGATGCACCACAAGTTAGATTCATTTCAGAAATTTAAGGAATTCAGGGTACTTGTGGAGAATCATCAGAAAAAGACTATCAAGTGTCTGCGTTCCGATCGCAGAGGCGAATACCTCAGTTCTGAGTTTTTGAGCCATTTATCGGATGTAGAGATTCAATCCCAGTTAACTGCACTGGGTATACCCAAGAAAAATGGTGTAGAAAAAAGATGGAATAGAACGCTTATGGAGATGGTGAGATCAATGATGAGTTATGCAGAGTTGCCTATTTCTTTTTGGGGATATGCTCTAGAAACGGCAGTTTACACATTGAATTTGGTACTGTCCAAGTCGGTTCTTAAGACACCGATTGAGCTGTGGAAAGGGTGCCCAGTGATAAACACTCATTTGGCATGTTCTTAATGATACAATTGTCCACTTTATTGTCTTGTTTTGGATTTTTTTCGTATTTAATTTCTTTGGTTTTGATATTTTGTATTAGTTTTACGTTTTGTTGCTTTTTCATGTTTTTCTATAGGATTTGGCATTACATGATCCAATTGGGAGCCGAGTGGAGTAAATAAGGAAGGGATATCATCAAGGTTGGAGGGTATTGGATTAAATTTCATCTCGATATGAGTCCGTAGCCAAATGGATCCAAAATCGGAGTTGAAACGAGGGAGAACGGACCGAAACAAAATCATTGCGCGCAAGAAGGCAGCAAGATCGGCGAAATAGAGTGAAAAGATGCTATTTTTGAATTTTTACTTATTTATTTATTATTTTCTTATTTTCTCTTGACCTAGGCCCTAGCACTATATAAGGGCATTATATTGGAGCTCTAGACATACTTTTTTGCCTTTTTTTATGTTTTATACGCTTTTCCATTCTCTAATAATTTTTATATTCTTCTAGCAATTTTTGGAGTTTTGTTCTAAATTCTTGGAGGAGAGTTCGTGATCAAGGATTGACAACCCAACGTCGCAAATTTTGCAACAGGGGTTTATGTTATCTTATTTATATTCAATGTTTAATTTTATTATGATTGACTAGAATTTTTGTGATTCTAGGGTTTTGTATTGATCTATTTCTTTTTATGGATTTGTTATATTAATTCCTAATTTTTCTTCCTATGTTTGTTTATGATTTATGATTTTAATTTTCATGCTTTGATAATTGATCACTATTATTGCATGCAAGTTATGATTTTGATGTCTTATTCGGAATTGAATTCATAGTCGATCCCATAGATCACAATACATGTGTTCCCATTGAGACCTATTGGAGATAGGAGAACTGTAGGAGGATATTCTTTGTGTGTTTTTTGTAACTGATTTAATTCTCTTAAGACCTAGTAGAGATAGGAATTAAATTAGCCCACTATCATAGACTGCCTTATTCGGGAGTATGTGGTTTTTTAAGCGAACCTTCACATGCATTAGGATTAAAATTTGGTAATTAGATTTAATTGTTGAATCCATTAATTGATTTAGTATCTATACATTACCCTTGGAATCATCTTTTATTAATTTGTTATTCGTATCTGTGTTTGCTTATTCGTAGACTATTTTTATCTTTATTAATTCATCATCACTAGTTTGATTTGCCTAGATAATAATTGAGTATTTGTGTTGATTAAGCAGTGTGTTTTCGTTTATCAGTCCATGTGGATATAATACTCTGCTTGCTCTATATTACACCTATTTTTGTGTTTAAAATAGTGCGATCAAATTTTGACCCAGTCTAAAACATCTCAAGGTGTGGGATTGTCCAGCACACGTGCTAGAGAAGGATGTCGACAAGTTGGCACCTCGTACTGGCTTGTGTCTGTTTGAAAGCTATCCTAGAAAGGCGAAACAATGGGAGTTTTATAGTCTTAGAAATCGAAAGGTCGTGATTAGCAGTCACGCTCGATTTCTAGAAGATGACTATGTGAACAACCACAAGCCCAGAAGCGAGATAGTTCTCAATGAAATGAGAACTATAGCTTGTCCAAATTTAAAAGAAACACAACCACCACCAGCACCAACCCAAACACTTGTACCACCTGTAGTGGAGCCTCGTCGTAGTGGGAGGGTTGTTTGTCAACCCATTCGATTCATTAGAGTGGGAGAGGCATCTAACTCAATCTCAGACCTAGATGAATCGTACTCATGGAATTTTGACAAAGTGGTCCAAGACAAGGACTGTCACCTCTGTCACTTCTGCATTGCATTTACTAATTTTGTATTCTCACTTAACCAGCGAGCAGATCACCATCTGCGAGCTGTGCACTTCAATTAACCACTTAAAGAACACTCGACTTAATTACAAAAGTTTTCAAAGTGTAGAGTAGAACTTGTAATCACATTTTCCGCACACACAATCTGTGTACGAACAAACGTTCTGGCAAGCTAGAAAAAGGTCACCAGTCCTTCTGTGTCTTAGACAGACTACTCACGATCTGTATCGAGAATCATACTTGGACAGATTCTCTTTCTCTATTTTAGTGAAGAGAATTTGTCATCCATCACAGCCCTCTGTCCTTGTACAGAAGTTGTCTCGACCAGCTTCATTAAGCAGAACATGCGCAAAATTTGTAATGTGGTGTATTCTTTTCATACACCACATCTACTCTAACCGGGACCCCAACAGTGTATTCTTTTCATACACCAATAACTGCTTTTTTGGAACCAACATAACCAAATATATTTTGATTTAGTTCGATTTGTCTGAATATTTTATTTTGTAATTAATTTATTCATTTAATAAGAAACTTAATTATTAAAAATTTAATCATCTATATGTATATTCAATAATTTTTATGTTCCAAAAATTAAAAACTGCAACTATAAAGTTTAAAAGAATTATATTAAAATAATTATTTATATATCTTAGATATAATTCAAATTTCAAAGTATATAATTATTACATAATTTATTGAATATTAAAATTTTATTTATCATAAACCCGACAATATATATATAAAAAGAAGGTTTCTACGGTTATTTGTTTGTTCAGTAGCAGTTTCCCTTTTTCAACCGGTGCATCCCTATGTAAAAAGTCACTTTCAAAATTATTATATACACAAAACTGTAGTCAATTCCATTGTTTCACACCACATTCCATACTACCAAAAACTCCATTAATTTTGTTCCATACTACCAAAATTATTATCTATGCATCCTGGGTTTCTTCACCTTTCTCTTCAAACTCACATAAATTTTCATGTAATTTCACCCTTCAAGATTTTATGTTTTTTTGCAATATAACGTCTAGAATCAGTTATTAGTTTTCCATTTACTTTTATTCTGCGTTTGAGAGATTTATAGTTGTAAGTCACTCCTTTATCTCCATAGACTAGACATAATCCACTTTTTGTGTTGATCTATTGTTTTATTGATTGAGGGATTTGGTGGGTTTTGCCTAAAATTATTTATATTTTTGTACAATCACTTGAATTCATATATATGTGTTATTCTCCAATAAACCTATTGTATTCTGGAATGTGTTATTGTCCTAGTCGTAAATAAAAATCAAATAAATTAGAGTATTATATTTAAGTAAAGTTCGTAACTTTAATAATACCAGTATTTAAATTTTGTAATATATAATTAAATATATATATATATATCATATATGATAAAATAATATTATTTAATAAAAAATAAAATATATTATAATATTACTAAAATAATTTAATTTTTTAAATTTTCAATTTGATTTTATTTAAATTCAAACTAAATTCAGATATAATTGAATTTAAAAAATAAAATCAAAACCAAAATAAAAAATAAGAATAACTGAATTAAATTTGATATTTTGATTTGTTTTTTGAATTCAATCAATTTTATTCCCTTTTAATTTTTAATTTTATAATTATATATATGAGTTTCTCATTTTTACCAAAATACGTAATGTTTTGCGCAACCAATTGTGACTCTTCTCGTGGAATAAATCATCAATTCCAGTTTGAAAGCGAGAATTGCAGTAAGGAATGGGTATATTCAGAGGCAGCTTCTGCTTCATGGCGGGAACCGTGTGCGGAATCTACTTAGTCCAGAATTACAACGTCCCCAACATCAAGAGAGTCGTACACGACGCTCTTTTCACTGCCAAGCAAGTGGAAGAGAAATATCGCAAACCTAAGAAGCCAGGTGACGACGCCGTTTGACCTGCCCCTCGATCTCCAATCGCTTTAATTCAGGTCTTCTTTTTACCCTGGAGTTGCTAATGATTTTAACCTTTTTTTATCTGAGGTAGAAAATCGGATTGTAATAATTGATTAAATTATGTGTAAGTGATATATAGATGGATGAAGCTTGATATACTGATAGTTTTGAATCGGATGGAGTTTTATTTATCGAATTTTACTTACATGGCTTAACTTTTCGTACACTCCAGCTATGATTCATATAGTATGTTGATCGAATTTGATTTATCGATAAAAGTTTGACTTGTGTGTTGTATGTTAGGGCGAGTTAATAATTTGCTTAATGTTGTTCGAGTCTGCATCATCTCAGCACCCATAGTACTGTGTTGTGTTGGATTGAAGATATTATAAGACAATTCTTAGCCACTTTAGAGAGAGTGTATTTGTGTTTGATTACATACATTCTAGATACCTGTATCAGTATGTAAATGAATATATTCGACTGAAGGTGTAATATGCACATTTTTTTCATGATAAGTCATGCTATAAGTTATTTGGCTTCAAACATATTTAGGATATTGATATTAAAGAGAAGGGGAGAGAGAGATAGAGTGAATCCTTGAATAGCAGAGTGTGTGTAGATATATGGGGAAGTGAAGAGTGAACAAAATATCTGAGGATAAAAGATTTGATCATTTGAGTGTGGGGTTTAAAGTGCGACCAATATAAAAGGTGAACGATTCACAATGATTCTCCTTCCCGTTTTTCCGATTCATATATTAATATCAGTACTTTTCAAAAAACTATATATTGTTCCCTTCAAAAGAGAAAAAAAAAAGAAAAATAAATATCAATATCAACTATACATGATTACATGATGAGTATATACAAATGCAAGAATCTTTCTGCGGATTTTTTTTATCATTTTTCTTGGACCTTCAGTTTTATTTTGTTTTAGGCTGTCATTAATGGAGACTAAAGATCTATTCCATTTGACTTGTTAATCATTTAGAAACTTTCTCAAATATTTAGTTTCATTTTGCCTTTAAGTTGTCATTGGAGAGTGAAGATCTGATGTTATTTGACTTTTTAATCTTAGCATTGTTTTCATTAGATTTGTTGCATTATATATTTCACTTAGCATTGTTGTGTAGTCTTGTCGTATACCAAGTTGTCATCAAAGAAAACTAGTACAAACTTGCTCAAGTTGTGTATGAAAATTTTGTTTATCAGCGCTTGGAATATAGTTGGAGCATTGGTATGGCCTTGAACTCATATAGTCCACTTGAAGTAACAAAAGTTGTTTTGAAGATATCAGCATTCTTATATGATAGTATTCAGCCCTGAGATCTATCTCAGAGGAGACTGTGACACCTCCCAACTCATCCAATAAGTCTTCTATTAGAGGTATTGGGAAGTTATCTTTGACATTTAGGGAGTTTAGCTTTATGTAATCAATAGAGAAATGCCAAGTTCCATCTTTTCTTTACTACTGGTACAGGAGAAGAGTAAGAACTTGTACTAAGTTGTATTACCCTCGAGTTTAGCATTTTCTGTACTAGTTTTTTTTTTCTCCACTTCCTACTCTAGCTTTGGGCATCTGGTGTTACATTAGTTTTCCCACATTTGCCACACTTACTAGCAAAGGGTTAATACACTCCACATCACACAGCCTATCCTTCTTGTGGCCATTGCATCTAGAAAATTGTGTGTGCTCCCTGTGTCTATCAACGCTGTCACCTCATGCTTCCCTATTTTCCTTTTTATCTTGATAATATCAGCGGCTAGCTGTCCTATTAGTGCATTCACAGAATCAGACATCTGAACTTCATCTCCTTCAGATTCTACTTCTTGTAACACTAGTAATGTTTCTTCAGTTCTTGTTCAGCTTCAAACACAATCACAAATAATTTCTTACACTTGGGCCCCTTGCTGATATGGCTTATCAGTTGAAAAACAACTTATTTCTCCTTTCTTCTATTTTTGTAGGAGTGAGATTCCCCATGGTGTCCAACACTAGTTTCTTTCCCCTCCTTCGCTGTCTTTTTTGAAGTGTTTGGGGCATCTTCCTAATGTTAGCAACTGCAATTCTTGTTTCTTAGCTAACTTGATTGCTTACACCAGTTTTTATGGATTGAACATTTCCATTATGCCTGATATTTCATCCTTCAAACCTCCTATGTAGCTAGTATTCCTCCCTCAAACTCCTATGTTTTAAACTCTTCACACTTTGTCTTATTTATGATAGGAAATCCAAAGTCTGTTTCAATTGGTTAAGTTACGCTACAATACTATTCACAGCTTTACTCGAGAATCTCTTCACTACTAACTCTCCGAACTCCTTCCAACCTCCAGGAGATCTCCTCCATCACGTCAATATACCATAAATCAGCATTTCCGTCCATATGCATTGCAGTTGTGAAAAGTTTCTTACAATCATCCATATTATTCACCAAAGTATTTATTGCAGTTCTTGTTACATTGTATTGGATTTTCACCAGAAAAATTTGAAAATTCTAGATTAGGCATGTGAGAGTTTAATTTACTAAAAAGTTGTGTGTATTACTTCAATCTTTTGATGGATTGGATCCTGTCCCACTATCACTTTGTTTCTCCGTTCGCCTCCTACCTCACATTCCTTCTTCAATTTCTTATTTTTGATCTCTTGATTCACATTTTCTTTGGCATTTCATCGAATTGAATTTGGATTGCTGCCATCAACAATTGATTCAACTCAATTTGTTGTTGTAATTGTGTCATCTGTGATTCTAGATTCAACATTCGATTACCCATCCTCATTATCCTTGGCATATGGTAAGTGCGGCTTCAATAGCTCTGATTAACACTTGTTACATTCACCCAACACTATAAACGTCAAATCACAAAATGAATGCAGCTCATGCACGAACAACACAATTTTGGAGATGATCAAGAGTAGTATTATTTCAGCAGAAGCTTTGAGAAACTAGGTTTTTCGATACATGCACTCAACCTCTCTCTCTTCTTTTAGTTCATGCATAACCGCCTTTCTAACAACTTTTTGCCACATGGCTTTCTTCTATTCAACTACTTATTTGTTATTGGATTTCAGAGCATGACTTTCCTGTTAAAGGTGATACATTTTTATATTTTGGATTTGCTAGCTGAGCAAATATGTGAAGGATATGATCGTATAGGCTTGTTTTTGATCCTACAGAAATGGCATTCCTTTTACTCCTTGTATAATTTGGTTTGCCTTATTCCCCTTATTCTGTATTTCGGCTTTTTTACTTTATCGGAGATACTTCTTTTCTTTAGTTTAGTTAAAAAAAGGGAAAGTGGATGGAGCGATTGAACTCGAAAATTTTCGTCGGGGATCTCTATTTCATTATATTCTATAATGATCTTGTTTCTCCTAGCTTATCTATGTGTAGTAGTTTTAAGCTCTATGAATGTAGGATTGCAGGCGAAATGATGTAAACCCCTTAAGTTGTTGCTCTTTGTGCAAGAAAATATAACGATTTTGTTTATACTCAAGGTTCCTCAGTTTAGGCTTATGTACTTGTCACATTGTTGTGCAGTTAGATATACAATTTATGTGCTGAAAATTTAGCTACAACAAAGGTCTGCAAATAACTTGAGCAGTGTTGTTTGGACAAGCCATATTCCATATTTTTACAGTTTAAGCAGAGTTGCAGAGTGGTTTACTTGCTACAAGGAAGGGACTAGTTTCATTTACTCACAGCTACTTTTCTTCTTTTCACGTAGAGGTGTTCAAAGAAAACGGAACTGTTGGAATCGAACGGTAACTGGACTGCAACCGTGCTTGATGGTTCAATTCCGAACCGTAACTATGTAGAGAACGGTTTGATTATGGTTCCAAAAATACAAAATCGTGAACCGGTGGTTCGGAACCATAATCGTTGATTTGGAACTGTAATCTCAACTTTGTTACCTAATTCAATTTATTGGTATATTTTTTTAATTCATAAGAATACACTAAAACTCATAAATATATTAATGATGAAATGAAAAAAAAAATGAATATTTAAGTTGAAAATTAATGATAATGTGTTGGTTCAAAGAATTTACATTAATATATTGTTTTTATTTTGGGATCACTATAGTGCTAAAATAATAAATAAAAGGACATTAAAAATCTTAAAATGTAAATGATTATATGCATTAATACGTAATAAAAATAATTATAAATTTAAAATTTTCAATTATATTATTATTGATTTTTTGGGAGGTTTGGAATCGTAATCGGAATCGACTTCTTAAGCAGTCGAGGTATTGAACAAGGAACATTTAAAATAATTTTTTGCCTCACCCTGAGATGAGAGGGAAGGTCCATTTAACTGGAGTACTAGACTTGATCTTTAATCATACACTAGTTAATGATCGATAGGAGAAGTGTTTTTTTTTGTCATTTTTTCGGTCCAGTCGATCTCAATTAACAGAGTCTGATGAACAACTCTTTGACTCTCGTTTGACAGTATCTTTTTTTACTTTTTAAAAATTAAATTTTACATTCGAAAAATTGTGACCAGCCTAAATTTTAGGAAATCGATTTATCAAATACTAGTATTAAAACTCGTACACCTGATAAATTAGAAATCATCAAACAATTACATGATCACTCATCAAATTTTTATCCACATTGATTTTGAAAGATCCTTATTTTGTTGGTATAATTTCAAATTTTTTGTAATAACGCTCGACAACTTGTGAAGAAAAATAATATACAATTAAGATAATCGAGACTAAAAAATACATTCTTGCAATAACACATGATAAAAATGTATTTTGCCTTTTAAATATATTAATTATATAGAATGAGTATGATATCTACTTTGCTTAGAAAAACAATATAGCAAATGTTGAAACTTAGTAGTTCAACTATTGACATTGCTTCTTATCGGGCTCCTGAATATCTTTAGGCCTTTTGATAGCATTATGTGAAGTCCTGTCCATGCATTATGTCTCGACTCGGTGATGGTACATTAGAACATTCTAAAACCTTGTAGTGCATTGAAGATATTGCTAGGATTTGATAGAATTATCTAGAACCTCCAAATAGGCTAGAAGGTATTAGAACATTGTGACTTATGGATAAGCATGCGAATGATCTAGAAGTCTTCCACACTTGCTAGGATTATGGATAAGCATGCGAATGATCTAGAGCCATGTCAAATGGTTATAAGGGCTTTTGATGGAATGTACATCTTTGGAAGTATTCGAGATCGTGCATGGTGGACATGCATAAGAGAAAGAAGGAGAAGAAGATGATATAATATCACCGTCCGATTAGATTTTAAATAAACGGCCAAGATGTACTTGCGCCTTAGATAAATAAGAAAATTGTTACCGTGCTTTTACATACAAAAAGTTGTTATTTTATATGCTTATGTGTCCTCTGCAATAACGTGACACCGAAATTGATGATCCATTCGAAAAAATGGAGAAATCATAATGACGATAAAGATGAGGAAGATCGATGATTAGATGGTATGGATGAGAAGGAGTTGCAGGATATTCTCTACATCCACACTGTCGATCACCCAGGGGTAGCTCGTCTCTGCACCATTAACGGCGGATAATTTTCTCAATTGGAGTTGGTGGCACGTGAAGCTAAGAGAAAATTTGAGTTTTTAGATTGGAGCATACCTGAGGTCCTGAACCACAACCAACATCACCACACCATAAGGCTTGGTGAAAGCAGATTACATGGTAATATTAACTTGCTGGATTATTAACTCAATATCTTGTCAACGCTTTTAATCATATAGATAATACTAGAATCTGTGTGAAGCGTTGTGTCAAAGATTTGGTAGGAGTAATGGCCCAGAGATATATAGATTAGAGAGGGAAGACAGCGGGTTCATGCAAGGTAAACCAGAGTGTGTTAGTATATTTCAATAGGCTAACATCGTTGTGGGATAAGCTAGATATGTTACTTACATTGCACCACTTGATTGCGTTTGTGGGGCAAGCAACAATTCAAACAAGAGGGAATAGCAACGTAGACTCATGTAGTTTCTTTTAGGATTAAATGAATGCTACGAGTCTGCAAGAAGCCAAATCTTGTTCATGGATCATTTGCCCTCAGTCAATAGGGCATATTCAATGATCTTACAGGTATAAAATCTGTTAAAGAAGCTAATATTCATATCTAAAAAAGAGAACTAAACAAAAAATGTAGAGATAAAGTTGTATTTGATTGAATTGAATTTTACAAGAGAGAAGATGTTTTATTTATACAGCAAGTTACAACTAACTAGATGTAACTAACTTGCTTGCTACACACTCTACTAGCAACTACATGAAACTTCTTTCTTCCCTCTTGAATCTACTTTATTATCTCTATTTCTTTCTTGATCATTTTTAACCTGCAACTGCATAAGCTAAGCTAAGCTAGAAGCATTCTTCCAATACACTCCCGTTGAAACCAAACCGGGAGTGAACCAAATAGAACTTTCACTATATTGATGATGCATTGGGCCTCCACTCTACCACAAAAGAACCGTGTGTCTTGTGGTTTGGAATTATAAGAACCTGCATTATCAGGTGATTTACCCCAAAACGAGTGGCCCCTTGTCTTTGCAGCTATTTTGTTAAAACTCTCCATCAAATACTTGTCAAAACACTTAAATTGGTCGATGCCAAGAGATTCCCAACCATGATTTGTTGGATAAGTTGGATGCTGCAACTCCTCACATGCGCCAAGCTCGATGTTGATTTCAGAAACCAGTCCAGCCTTAAAAGAAATCATTGAACTCGACTCCAAATATTCTCATATAATCAGAATACACCTCAACATTTCCTTCACATTGAAGAAAAGACATGATGACTTGTAACTTGAGACCAAGACCTTGAACAATCTCAGACAACTTCATATAGCCAAACTAGTTATATTGTTGAGGGACATGAGCTTCAACTATGCACCACCAACAATCAATCATAACACCATCTATATTAATTAACTTAAGGATTCTAAATTGCTCTTCACATTTTTAGCATCAATTGATTCACACTCCATATTGATGATCCTCAAAGGTAGTGTTTCGTATACATGAATATAAGGCATGTGTGTGTAGTCTCTCTCTTGAACTTGTTCAACATCACCAACGATTTGCCATCGTCTTTATAAGTTCTCTTTCCCAGAGTCCCCCAACCATTGCACGTAAATCATGGTCATATTTCATCGCACTGCTCCTCAATCTGCTAGAACATTGCTGGACTAGCCTCGAACCACTGCAAATCATGATCGAACAGAGACGCGGATCTGATATTGATGGAGTAGAATTTTTTCGGTGGAGTAGCACAAAGCTTCTTGAAAGATTAATTGTCTCATCACCAAGAACAAAGTCTTTGATTAAGCTCTTTCTGAGTGCTTTCTTCCCGGGGTAACTACCATCGGCAGTCACGAGCTTCACTTCAACATTGTAGTGGTAAAAAATTTATTTCGTTTTAAATGAGACTGAAAAATGATTGACGATGTGATTGATCCCACGCACTGCAAGCGAACCCCACAATCAAGGTGATGTAATGCCTAAATTTGTTCTTCTTTATGCGAAGGCTGCTTCTTCGGTGGTCGAATTGAGGGACGAGGTTGAACGTGACAAATTAAGGGAGGGGGTTCTCCACGTCCACGGCTTCCTCCCCCAGGTTAATCCTGGTAGTTTCCATGGCAAGACTGCAACTAGAGGCACGACTTCTTCATGTGCTTCCAGATGATGACGATAGAATAGGATCCGGTGGTATGAACTTTGGAGAGATATATTTGTTGGGAACCCCACAATATTTAAGTTTTGATGATGTTCTCTCGAAACACACTTAGAGCTCATTCTGTCTTGCTAGGTCTTAATTTGTTCTACATGTACCAGATCACTATAATATTAAGCGAATTTGATAGAGAATCAATCAACGAGCAAAGAAGGAAGTAAGCATCTAACAATCTGCTTTCCATACTTATTGAAGATTCGGTCAAAACTTTCCAAAGGCAAGAAGAGATAAATCAGGGATTCACATCTCTTGATTGATAACTACATTTATTTCAAATCCAATCAAGCCCAACGGTTAGAATTTCAAAATCTACACCTATAAAAGCTTGGAACCAAAACTGGAAGAGTACAAGACAATTATCAACAATCAACAAGTTGTTACTCTGCTCAGAAATCAACTCACTCATCGAAATAATTACTTGAGAAGATTTCTACTCACCAGATCATGTTCTAAACCGTTCGTGATCGAAATCACACCAACTCGATTCAAGTCTGTCTTATTGAGAAGGAGGAGATCTTCGCTAGCTAGTAGTTTTCTAGTGGATTAACGTGAAGAGATCCAGTTACAGTAGTTTTCTGTAGGTTGTAAAGGGACACGACCACCCTTATTCGTGCATAAGTTTCAACCAGATTGTGCTTGAAACTTGTGGCTCGTTCTCAACGAGTATAAAGAAGAGAGTATCCTAGTAGTGGATATCTAATCCAGCTTGGATTGGACCGTGGACGTAGGGGGTTTCCCGAACCATGTAAAAACAACTGTGTTATTTATATTCTGCATTTTAATTTCAGTTGTTTATCTGCTAACCAGCACAATCATTCAAACTGCATCTCTTAATCAATCTGCTTAGGGTTGAAACCTGCGTGGTATCAGACCAGTGGTTCATAGGACCATTATTTCTATTTCAAAAGGTTGAAACCTGCGTGGTCAACTTGAATAGATCTAGAAAAACCTTTTTCATTCACTTGCATCCTATCTGTCATTATGGAATCTTCTGTTATTAGGGAATGTGAAGAATTCTCCATCCAAGGATACGGAGAGTGGAGTTTTAGAATCAAGATGTGTCTAAAGGCTCATCATTGTCTGATGTGGAAAGTGATAGAGAAAGGACCATTAGTAATTCAAGAAGAGAATACTCGCATTACAGAAACTAGTGCAGTCAAGGATATCGTGCTCAAGGATCCCAGAACGTATACATCTGAAGAACAGCGTGAAGCAAATCTAAATGACTTTGCCAAAGGAATTATCTCCAGCACTATTAAAGGAGTCCATTTGGCCAAGATCCAAGATCTGGAGACATCCAAAGAAATGTGGGAAGCACTGCAAGAACTCAACTTAGCTTAGAAGCTAGGATCGAGAACAAGCTATCCCTGGCGTGCAAAAAAATTGATGAATTCAAAATGAAGCCTGGTGTGAGCAGATGAAAAACATATTCATCAAGGTGTTACTTGAGGTTTCTGCTTTCAACAAGAACAAGTACACACAGAGAGAGAAGAATCTCAAAATTCTCAGAGCACTACCACCAAGCTGGGAGATATACTCTGCAATGCAACCACTACGTGTTGATTTCAACGATCTATCTGTTGAGGCACTATTTGATCATCTTGTTGTACTGACATTAGAATGATTCATGGACTAGATCACTCTTCAAGCAAGAAGAATGAGAGCAGTTCAAAGAAAGAGAAGGAGATAACATTCAAAGCAAAGTGCGTAGCAAATGAACCAGTAGCATCTGCAACACCATAAGAAGGAGGCTATGACAAGCTACTCAAGGAGTTTGCAATGATTTCTAAAAGGATGGACAAAATGGAAGTCAGATCGAGAAAGTTTCGTAGGTTCTACAAAGACAATAAGGGAAGATATCAGAATAACAAAGAACCAGAACGATCTGATAGCAAAGGAGATACAAAGAGTAATGGTAAAACGTTTAACTCTACTGACTATACATGTTATGGCTGTGGCAGAACAGGTCACTTCAAGACAGATTGTCCTGAGTTATCTAAAAGTCAAAGAGAAGAACTAAAAGCTAAGAGAGATCGAAAGCGTAAAGCCCAACGCAAAGCAATGCTAGTGGAAGAAGACTCTAGTAGCTCGAGTCATCTATCTGATAGCTCTTCAAAAAATGATGAGGCATTCTATGCACAAGATATAGAAGATAACTGGGATGAATGCTACATGAGATTAGAAAATGGACTCGATCAGATCGAGGTAAACTCTCATATCTCTATGTCTTCAAATAAACCTATCTATGATTTAGGAAATGAAGATAAACCAGAAGTCTCATGGGATGAAATCAATGAGATGTTCAAAAGCTACACAAGCATAAAGAAGTTATTTTCTAAAGTCATAAAAGAGAATGACAACCTGAATGAAACAGTGAAGTTCTTGAGTGAAGCAAACACCAAGTTCTCTACTCAAATAAGTTGTCTTGGAGAACAAATCAAGACAAAAGATGCAGAGATATATTCACTAAATTCTAAAGTGAATGACGTGATCAACAGAAATGATGTAGTTGAAGAAAAACTGAAGAAGACCATGGAAAACATGAGCAAGATCAACAAAAGCCAAGAACGAGTTGGTATGATCATTGACATGCAAAGAAGAGGAACAACTGGACTTGGATATACTGGAAAATCTAGTGAAACGAAATTCGTAGCTGAAAGGAAGAATATACCAGATCAAGTCAAAGATCTAAAGAACAAAAAGAATCAACCCCAGAAGATGATGATGAGGGAAGCAGGAGACAAGAAGTACTATCAGAAGAATGGTCAACCTGCTCACTATGTCAAGTCAGACAAATATCAGAAGCAGAAAGCAACTACCAAAACATCATCTACCAATAAGAAGAAGATCAACTGGGATAACATTGAGAGAAACCATCCATCTGTCTACAAAGCTCTATCAAGAACAAATGATGCTGGAAGAAAGATTACATGCTACATATGTGGTCCTAACACTAAGTTAATCTGGGTTCCAAAAGGAACTTTTGCTACTAACCAAGCACCCACTCGTTGAAAGGGTAGCTAAATCCTCATAATTGCAGGATCGAAGAACTGCAAGAAGAAATAAAGTAGCAAAAGGAACAATCTGGATTATTGATAGTGGTTGTTGAAAGCATAAGACATGTGACAAGAACGCTCTATCAGACTATGTAGAAAGAGAAGGACCACAGGTAACCTTTGGATGTAACTCAAAAGGGTACACCAGAGGATATGGCAATATCAAGATTGGCAAGACCACCATCACCAACGTATCTTATGTTGAGGGTCTTAGTCATAATATGTTTTCGGTTAGCCATTTCTGTGCTAATGGAAATCAGATTGTTTTTTATGTTAACAATTGTTTTGTGAAAAACAAGGAAGGAGATGAAACTCTTCTTATCGGGAAACTGCAGGACATATTATATGTTGTGCAGTGGTCTAATCAGATCGAGACATGTCTAATTACCAAGACAATTTCAGAAACAAGCTGGTTGTGGCACAAGCGACTAAGTCATCTCAATTTCAAATCAATCAACAAGATTGCAAGAGATAATCTAGTCAAAGGATTACCAGATCAAGTGTATGACAAAGATCATGTGTGTGAGGCATGCCAAGCTGGGAAGCAGACCAGATCATCATTTTCCAGCAAAGCAGCTCACTCATCATCCAGAGTTTTAAAGATACTACATTTAGACTTATTTGGCTCTGTTAAGCCATTAAGTATAAATGGAAGAAAGTACACTCTGGTTATTATCGATGATTACTCAAGATTCACATAGGTCATATTTTTGTTCAAGGAAAAGGAAACATTGGAGAAGCCGCCAAATTTTCTCAACAAGATCTCCAAGCAAAAGGAAACTTCTATTGTATCAATTAGAACAGATCGAGAAACAAAGTTTCTAAACCAGAAGATTGAAGAATATTGCAACCAGATGGGTATTACTCACCAAACATCTGCAGCAAGAACACCTCACCATAATGGAGTATTTGAGAGGCGAAACAGATCATTAAAGGAAGCAGCTCGTACCATGCTGAATGCAACCAGATTAGCAAAGAAGTTTTGGGTAGAAGCTATTTACACGGCTTGTTATACATAGAACAGATCGGTGATAACTCTCAGACATGGGAAGACACCATACGAGATTTGGAACAACAGAAAGCCCAGGATGCAGTATTTCGCACTTTTGGTTGTATGTGTTACATCCATAACAATGGAAAATCTCATTTGAAAACTTTTGATAGAAAAGCTGACCCTGGAATATTTCTTGGATATTCTGATGTTAGTAAAGCCTATAGGGTTTACAATAAGAAAACTCATGTTGTAGAGGTAACACCTCATATTGTATTTGATGAAACTATTATTGAATACAGAGAAGCTGGTGATGAACAGGTTCAAAACCAGATCAATACCAACCAATAGATCAGATGGAATTCTATTAGAAGACATTTTGATATGGAATACAACAGAAGGTGGTAAGATTGATGTTCAACCGACTGCTGAGACTAGCTCACAGCAAGGGAGAACAGATCATGTCAATCTGGACCAAACCAGATCGACTCCACCAGATCTTGATGAACCAGTGGAAGCAGTTGAAGCTGAATCTCCTCAAAATCAACCTGGAGAGTCCAGAGATACTAACAGCTGGGACAACAATCAAGAGACTGAAGTTGAGGAACCAGAAGAGGAGAACCATTTCCAAGCATCTTCAACAACACACCCTGAATTTGAGGAACCAACAGAAGAACCAGAACCTGAGATATCCGAAGAAGAGATGTCCAATAGAAGGAGATGGATACAAGAACATCATCCTCCAGAACAGATTGTTGGGAACCTATCAGATCGTGTAAAGACCAGAAGAATGCATGGAGAGAGCGCATTACTAAGTTGCTACTTATCTCGTGTTGAACCATCTGATGCTTATGAAGCATTACAAGATCCAGACTAGGTTATTGCTATGCAAGAAGAACTTAATGAGTTCAAAAGAAACCAAGTCTCGTATCTAGTAGACAGACCAAGACACTAGGGAGTGATAGGTGTCAAATGGGTGTTCAAGAACAAACGAGATGAAAATGGTGAGGTTGTCAGAAACAAAGCCAGATTAGTTGCAAAAGGATACAGTCAAGAAGAAGACATTGATTTCAATGAGACATTCGCACCAATTGCCGATTGGAAGCAATCAGACTGTTTCTTGCATCTGCAGCCTACAAGAGATTCAAGGTGTACCAGATGGATGTCAAGAGTGCATTTTTTAATTGTATCCTTGAAGAAGAAGTATATGTTGAACAACCACCTGGTTTTGAAGAAGGAAATCTAGAAGAAAAAGTGTACAAATTAGCCAAAGCTGTTTACGAATTAAAGCAAGCACCCAGAGCGTGGTATGAGGACATTATCAATGTTCTTGCTGGAATCAGGATTTAGAAGAGGTTCTGTTGACAAGAAATTATTCATAATTAAAGTCAAAGAACATATCCTTTTAGTCCAGATATATGTTGATAATATCATATTTGGATCACCATCTGGTTATTTATGTGATAAGTTTGTTGAACTAATGAAATAAAAATATCAAATGTCCATGATGGGTGAGATGAATTTTTTTCTAGGTTTGCAGGTGAAGCAGTTACCAGATGGTATTTTTGTTAATCAAACAAAATATATCAATGATCTGATCACCAAATTTGGAGTCAAAGATAACAAACCTTTCAAGATTCCAATGCAGACCAATGAGAAGATAGATCCAGAACCAGAAGGGAAACCAGCAAACATAACTCAGTATAGGGGTATCATTGGATCTCTACTATACTTAACTGCAAGTCGACCTTACATTACTTTTGCAGTAGGAGTATGTGCTAGATACCAGGGCAACCCTAAGGAGTCCCATATGGAAGCAGCTAAGAAGATACTTAGATATCTCAAAGGAACAGCACACACTGCATTATGGTATCCATGTGAGGACAACTTCGAGTTAACAGGCTATTCTAATTCAGACTACGTTGGATGCAAACTAGACAGAAAGTCTACATCTGGAACGTGCCAGTTTCTTGGGAACAAGTTGATTTCTTGGTTCTCAAAGAAACAAACATTTGTTGCTACATCAACAACAGAAGCAGAATATATGGCTTCTGGAAGTTGTTGTGCACAAATACTTTGGTTGAAGCAACAACTCAAGGATTATGAGATCGATGTCAAGGAGATACATATATTTTGTGACAGCTCAAGTGCGATTGCTATAACACATAATCCAGTACATCATACAAGATGCAAGCATGTGGATGTGAGACATTATTTTATTCGAGATCACGTTGAAAGAAAGCATATCCAGATTGAGAAGATACATACTGATGTACAACACGCTGATATTTTGACAAAAGCATTGCCAGAAGAAAGATTCAAGATGCTATGTGGGAAACTAGGCTTACTAAACCTAGATGAAAGAACCAGAACGACACCAGATCAATATATACCAAACCATAGAGCAGATTGGTGCAACTCAAATCACTAGTTGTGGTAGTCCATCAGATAATGGAAGACAGATTGTCAACCAGATTGACATTCACCAAAATGAAGAAATCACTATTATCAGATCACAACTTCATATACCAGATGAATGAAGTTAGTACTAGATTGAATTGAGAACCAGCAGACGAAATCATAAGCAAAGACCAGATAGCTTACATTCTACACGTGTCAGAATTTGAAGAATCTAAGACTTGCCACGTGGAAATTAATTTTCCAATAACGATTACTTAGTCAAAGGGGAATTCAGAAATTTGTATCATTTTTCTGACCTAATTACCGCCCTAACTATAGCCTATAAAGTTATTTTCTGACATGGATTTGCTAAATCTTCCATAATTGTGATGATTAGTACAGTTTTGGGAAATATGATCGAGGAATATCCTAGCCATACGAGGAATAGGAAAGTTGCAGTGGTTAGGAAGATTTACACGCTCTATCATATAATCCTAGGATCCAGCGCGTGTATAAAACGCGGCACAAGGCGGCAAAAAGGAAAGATGAAGCGGGAAAACCTAAAAAGGGAAATTTTCATCCGACCTTCAATTTCTTATCGTTTTAATCTTGTTCGTCGATTGTTTTCTTATATATATGTGTCATACTTGCATTAAACTGTTCACCTTACACTCTTGATTCACTGAGCACTACTCTTCCTTAAGCACTTAAGTTTTTCCAAATTTCTCAAACTTTCCACTCGCAAGTTTTCTCAAACTTCCTTGAACAAATGGCACCTCAAACCTCTTTGTTTTTGTAACATGTCGCGGAGGTTCAGAAATTTCTTTCTCCTGAACCATTTGCTATATTTGAAACCCATGGTTTTCGCAAACTGGAAGAAATCTTTGCCATGGTTAAGCGCTGCAAAGGTTCACAAATGTTTTTCAATTCCTTAACTTGTTGCATATTTTCTTATTTCAGTGATTTATTATAAAGTCAGTTTATGAACTCATATTTTGTGTTATGCTTTGTTTGATACATATATCTATATTCTTGTCTAGATAACTGTCATATATATTTATAGTCATGTAATATGTAATATATGTTGCAAATATAATTGATGATTGTATGTTACTCGATGTTATATTTCTCTACCTTGTAGGATTTCATAATATCGTCACCTCTCACCCAAATATGTACCTGGCGAAAAAAGTTGCAACATTCTATCTGACATGGCAAGAAGAGAAGGACGGAAATGAGGCCAATGTGTTGATGCCCATTGGTGATAGGACTAGCAAGACTACTTACAATGTCATTGTCATGATCAATCGCGCTTATAGATTGAAGGATGAAGGAATGACGCTCGACGAAATAACTTCAGAACAGTTGCAGGAAGCTGTGAAGTTGGTTATGGTGATTCCCATGACCTATACAGACAGAATGTTTCAGAGAGCACTACTTCAACCAGGCTACAAGATAGTGTTTGAGTTCGTACAACGCATCTTCCTGACTCACAGCGGGTCCTATGATCAGGTAACTCCTGAGAAATTCCGGATCTTGACTGTTGTTGTGCTTAATCTAAGGGTCAACTGGAGTAGAGTTTTGTTTGACCTTCTGGCTAAGGAAGCCAAGCTCGTGAAATACACCAAAGACACTAGAGGGAATGGTGTATCTGTGGAAGTGCGAAGGAATTTGAGGCATTCCACAAAGATT
Source organism: Leonotis leonurus (assembly GCA_026898415.1). Lineage (NCBI taxonomy): Eukaryota > Viridiplantae > Streptophyta > Magnoliopsida > Lamiales > Lamiaceae > Leonotis > Leonotis leonurus. The sequence continues at coordinate 501,494 of JAPKLX010000154.1, read as the reverse complement.
AGCTTCATGGTGGAAAAGTTCTTCATGCAAAAGGTATGGGAGGATGCCACTGAGTTCAACACCAGGTTCACAATTCCTAAGGACCAGCATCACATAGATATATCCTTAGGACTTACACCAGCCTTGTTTAACAAGGTTACTGATGAAGTGCACCATGCTGCACTGTTGGAAATGGGTGGTTCAAATCCCATCTGGATACCACCAACCAGAACAATGGACAAACAGAAAGAGAATGCACCAAATGAAAAGGTGCAGAAGGAGAAAACACAGCGTAAACCACCAGCCAAGAGGACAAGCTCCATTGATACAGACACCTCCAACACAACTCACCAACCTAAGCAGAAAAGGCGAAGGTTGAGAAAAGTGCATGAGTCCCCACCACCAACAACAGAGGAACCACAAGAGACAGGCACACATCAACCAGAACAAGATATTCCTAAACCAGATCGAGTAAGCCCACAGAAAGCTGAAGAGGCTCAACAACCAGAAAGCTCCATTCCTCCACAAACTGAGGAGCCACAATTTGTTGAACCAAAATCCAGCTTTGATCCTAATCAGGGCAGACTCTTCTCTCCTACCAGAACACATGATCGAATGCAAAGGATCAGTGAGGAGGATGAAGAAGAAGAAGAGATAGATGAAGCTGAGGAGAAAAAGAAGCAAGCAGAAGGAGTCATTCACTTGCTGGAAAGTGAGGCAGATCACTCTGTGATTCAAGAATTTCTCAAAATTCACATGCTTCCAGAGAGTCTTGGAGAAGCCAAGAGAGTAAAGTTTTACTTGCTGGTCAAGGACAGCGAGTACTACATTTTTGATGCTCTGCTCCAGACCAGATCAATGGAAGAGTTGAAGAAAGAAGAAGTCACCTTGTTGAGCTTACTGCAAGCAAGTACTATTAGCGAGGTTCGAACAGAATACCACCAACTTATCTTAGCAATGATGAAACATGAAGCCAGACTGTTGAAGATAGACCTCAAGTCATTCTATACTGATAGAATGGAATTTTACACAAATGTTCGTGGATCAGAAGATGAACCTGATCAAGATGTGGAGATGGGAGGAGACCAGACAGAGAAAATACCACCAGAACAACAAACCACGGAGGCCATACTAGATCAACACACACAAGAGGCAGAAACGTCGAAGAAGAAAAAGAAGAATTTCCTTGTTATTCATCTAGATCCAGTAGATGAAGAACCAGTGGGACAATCTATTGATGGAGAACCCACAAATGAGCTATATACTCCTGGCGCTGCCCAGAAGCTGAAGAAAGATGCTCGATTCTACAGGCTGGAAGAGATACTGGAGAGGGGGACAAAGACATTCAACAACTACCAGATTGATAACTTGATCACTCTCCGTATTGAAGACCAGCTCACCGATGTCTACAACAACATACAAACCAAAGCCACTCAAGTCCTAGCTAACTTTAATCAGCACCAGAAAGATTATGTCAATGACATGGATCTTGATCTGCGTCGAAAATTGAGACATCAGAACAAAGAACTAAACAAGAAGATGGACGACGATAGAGAGGCTGCAAAAATAGCTAGAGAAAAGTTCGACCTGCGACTAGAGACAGTGGAAAAGAAAACACAGACAGTCCAGACTCTAGTCACTGACATGCTGGCGAAGCAGAATGAGAGCATTGATACTGCGGTGAAGTGCCAAGCCGCTACAATTACTGCTGAAGTAAAGGAGGCCACTGCCCTTGATATCCATGTCAAACTTGCTGCCTTTGAGAAGGAGAAGTTTGTGGAACTCATGACGGCCAATCAAGTCAGTGTACTGGATGCTTTACTCTTCCCCAACCCTACAGAGTATGAGAACCAGAACACAAGACTGAGTAAGGTGGAAGACCTCCAGCAAACCTATGATGCTACTGTCTCCACAATGAACAGCCAACTCTAGAGGAAGCTCGATGCCACAGATCAGACAGTTAACATGATGCTAGGTTTCAAGATGGATGCAGAGGAAAAGATGGAGGCCATGAAGACAGAAATAGACTCCCTTCGTACACTCATCAAGACAGTCTTTGATGATGTCGAAAAGGGGGAAAAGTCTAAGTCAGGCAAGGGAGATGGCCAGAGGAAAGGAAAGGATGCAGCAAAACAACAACCAGAACAAGAAGAAGCACATGTCCAACAATATAAGGAGAAGCCCACAACACCCCCAAGGGCTGATCCCACCATCGAATTAGGTCAACAACAACAACAACAGCAAAAACAACAACAAACTGCTCGTGACAAAGGCAAGAAGCATATTGATGAAGGAGACCAGATAGTAGAGTTGCTACTATTTGGTGTCAGTCAAGAACATGTTTGTGACCCTGTCTTTCGGGTACAATTTTATAAGGAACAAGCAGAGCGTGAGAGGAAGCTGGCAGCACAGGAAGCCAGAGAAAAGTCCTACCAGACACCTCTCTCACCTCCTTCATCAAAACGCTCACAACAACAGTCATCTCAATCTACCACTCAGTCCAAAAAGAAGAAAAGGAAGTCATTCACTGCATGGAACCTTACTCTACAAAAGAAGACACCAAAAGATGTGTGGGTTCCAGAGGGAGATCAGAAGGACTGGGAGTTGGTAAAACAATGTTTCATTATGAATAGATATTTCCTAAAAGAGCATACCTACTAAGAGTCCACACCAGATGATGACTTCAACACATACCTGAAAAACTTTGGAGATAAAGAACTGATGGAAAGGATCAGATTGGCTGCCCAAAACGCTAAAATCCAAATGAAGGCACCTGCAAAGGAGTATATGGCATGTCCCATGATCCCAGGGAGCAACATACCGGACAAGACGTATATTCTAAATTACATCAACCAGCTGGCTAAGATCAAGGGATACAAAATTGACAACCATGATCCTAACTACGCCAGAGTCAGAGATGGAATTTATGAAAGTATTCAGCTAGTCTCTGACGCACAGCGTGGGAAAATGAAGAAAGGAGGATCTGCCAGATGGTTCTCATAGATTCTTCTTATCTTTTATTCCATCTGTTGTTTTACTGGTTGCTGTCTGCTTTCCTTTTTGGCATTTCCATGTAATCCACGCGCTCTTAATCTAATATATTTATATGTGGATTTTCTGAAGACAAAATCTCATTGTCCATAATCTTTTTAAATGCCTTTTGATTGTTATAAAACTTAATAACAATCTGCAAACCCTTCTGGTTATTTAAAATCAGATCATGCTTAAAATGTTTTACTTGGGGTTATTTTGAAAAGTGTGGTTTCGACATCATCAAAAGGGGGGAAATTGTAGGGAACCCCACAATATTTAACTTTTGATGATGTTCTCTCAAAACACACTTAGAGCTCATTATGTCTTGCTAGGTCTTAATATGTTGTACATGTACCAGATCACTATAATATAAAGTGAATCTGATAGAGAATTCGATCTTAGTCCATATTAGAAAATGACTTAGTATATAAAGGATCTCATCATATAGAAGTCATTATGTTTTACCTTTGTTCGTGGACTAGATCAACAGCAAACCACCAGCAAACAGATGATCTATCATATGGTCACTCGATTTGTTTTTATAAAATCATTCACATAAGATTCTACCATGCTTTGGAGCATATTTCTTGAAGACCAGATCAGCAGTTGACCAGATCGATATCAATTTGGTGTGACCAGAACATTCGTCGAAAATGATCCAGATAGTACTAGATCAGTTCCAGTTAACTGGTACTCGCTTGTTTGACCAGATTAACTGATGAGAGTCCCAAACCACTTACCACATCAGCAGATATTATGAAGAAGGAAAGATTATCTATTGGAGATCAAATTTTGAAGGACAATCAATCAACGCGCGAAGAAGGAAAGAAGCATCTATCAACGATCTGCTTTCCATACTTATTGAAGATTCGGTCAAAACTTTCCAAAGGCAAGAAGAGATAAATCAGGGATTCACATCTCTTGATTGGTAACTACATTTATTTGAAAGCCAATCAAGCCCAACGGTTAGAATTTCAAAATATACACCTATAAAAGCTTGGAACCAAGACTGGAAGAGTACAAGACAATTATCAACAATCAACAAGCCGTTACTCTGCTCAGAAATCAACTCACTCATCGAAACAATTACTTGAGAAGATTTCTACTCACCAGATCGTGTTCTAACCCGTGCATGATCGAAATCACACCAACTCGATTCAAGTCTTGTCTTATTGAGAAGAAGGATGAGATCTTTGCTAGCTAGTAGTTTTCTAGCAGATTAAAGTGAAGAGATCCAGTTACAATAGTTTTCTGTAACTTGTAAAGTGACACGACCCTTATTCGTGCATAAGTTTCAACCAGATTGTGTTTGAAACTTGTGGCTCGTTCTCAACGAGTATAAAGAAGAGAGTATCCTAGTAGTGGATATCTAATCCATTTTGGATTGGACCGTGGATGTAGGGGGTTTCCCGAACCACGTAAAAATAATTATGTTATTTATATTCTGCATTTTAATTTTAGTTGTTTATCTGCTAACCAACATAATCATTCAAACTGCATCTCTTAATCAATCTGCTTAATATTCGTTTAAGATTTTGCTAAGGTTTTCTACACAAGAGCCCAGACTAAGTCCACCATATTCCACACACAACGCTCTGTTAGAGATCAAGATCATTCTTGATATCTGTTAAGTGTTATTCACAAGAGAGTATCTGTCTGGACAAATCAAGATCGATCTGGTTTGTTAAAAATTAAGCAATCTTAGTTCAGAAAGCTTAAACTCTCTAAGTAATTAGTCAAGTAAACTGAAAAGTTTTCATTTGGTGTATTCCCCCGCCCCCCATACACCAAACCTTGCTCTTTCGGGACCAACAATATTCATCATAGCCATGCACTCTGATTGTGGATAGAGCTTGCGTACGCCAAAACATGTAGCTTACTCTTTTGAGATTGGCTCTTGATACCATGTTAAAGAAGTTAAAATTCATATCTAAAAGAAGAGAACTAAAATATAGAGATAAACTTGTATTTGATTGAACTGAATTTTACAAGAAAGAAATGTTCTATTTATGCAGCAAGTTACAACATTGGATGGAAATAACCAACTCATGATGAATATGGGCAAGATTATGTTCACTAATACTGGACAGGAGATTAATGGAAGACATACCCTAGGAAGATACAGAAGAACCAATGAAGACAAGGCCAAACTATATTGCTCACACTATAAGATTAATGGACATGAAGAGCCTGAGTGCTTCGAGCTACATGGTACCCAGATTGGTACAAGAAGCTAAAGGGAAGTAAAGGAAAGTTCAAAGCAAATTATGTTAATTCTGGAAATGTAAATGATCAGGTAGTAAAGGATCAAAGATGTGGAAACTCTAATACAGATATCTGCAAATTGATTTAACCAGAGATAGCTAAATGTATGAGAACTATGTTAAAGTAAGATCTAGTGGGAACCTCTAAACATGATACATGAGATTGAAAGGGATGATGTATCATTTGATAATCATTATGTGTTGACAATAGGTCACAGAAGCTCTAGTTCTTGGATCTGAGATTCAGGTGCCACAACACACATTTGTTGTAATCCTAATCTAATGTATTCAGTTCAGAGACTTGAGCATAAACATGATTTACACTTACCAGATGGTACTATAAAGGTGGTTAGCTATAAAGGTGAAGCTAAGATACAAATGTACTATATGCTCCACAGTTTAGAAGCAACTTGATATTTTTTACACATCAAATTTAAGGATTCAGATGTGTGTGTGTGTGTGTGATACCACCTCAAGGTTATCATAAAGCAAAATCAGGTGAGGTAATCAAGTTAGTGAAGAATTTATATGGTTTAAAACAAGTATCTAGAGAATGGAATTCAATGTTTTGTAGGGCTTTATATGCTTATGGATTCTCTCAATCTAGAACAAACCACTACTTGTTTATAAAGGGATCAAGAGATATATTCTTATGCTTACTAGTTTATGTGGATGGTGTATTAGTCACAAGACGAAGTGTTGCTAAGATCACTGCTCTAAAAGAGTATCTACACCAGTCTTTCACTATCAAGGACTTAGGTTTAGTCAAATACTTTCTTGGAGTTGAAATTGCTGGAGGGCCAAATAGAACTTATCTCAACCAAAGGAAATACATTCTTGACTTGCTAGATTCATCTGGTCTTTTAGGCAGCACATCGACACCTACATCTTTACCATCGGGTATGCAGTTAAGTAAGGAAGTTGGTGTTATTTTAGAGCAATCAAATACACATAGAAGATTGATTATTCGACTATTATACTTAAATCTAACAAGACCAGATATATCATATGATGTAAAACAATTAAGCCAATTTATTGCTTGTTCTAGAACATCTCACTGGCATGCACCGACAGATGTACTTAGAAGGGCTACCCCTCTCTAAGTTTTTTATTTCCAATGGGTGATTCTTGCACAATTAATGGCTTTTGTGATTCATATATTTTGGTGGCTATCTCATTTCTTGGAGATGCAAGAAAAAAATCAACTATGTTTGTGTCATCAGGTGAAGCAGAATATAGATTCATGAGTGCTACATCCCGTGAGCTCGTTTGGATAAGCTATCTTATGCAAGATTTTAAACTGCATACTACTCTTCCTAGTCAACTTTATTGTGATAATCAGGCGGCAATCCATATCACTAAAAACCAAGTTTTTCATGAACGAACAAAGAATATTGATATCGATTGTCATTTGGTTCGAGTGCATTACAAATCAGGTTTTATTCAACCTCTTCATGTTTACACTAACGTGCATCTGGCTGATTTCTTCAACAAGGCGTTACTAACTTCTCAATTCCATATGTTGTAGTCCAAGATGGGCTTGTTTGATGTTTGTCAAGTCCATTTTGAAGGGGGTAACAGACTGTACATCTCTGGAATTGTTCGAACTCAGCATGGTGGACATGCATAATGAAGGTGCTTTTATGGAGACTCGAGTGACTCAGGTCGAGGGAATCATGGATCAGCATAGCGGATTCCTCGAAGATGGGATTGAGATGGTCAGGGTGACCGAGGAGATGAACGAGGACTTCGAGAATTGATTGTTGAGAAATCTTAACGAGATGAACTGGAACATACGAGAGGAGTTACTTGTGATGGTTTGCGAAGAAGTAAGCTCGACACTTGTGGGCATCATGGCTAGGTTGGAGGCCATGCAAGGAAGGACGATCCTATTCGAGCGGGCAATTTCTAACAGGGATAGGTGAAGTGTGGCACCTCACTGGATCGATATTCCCAAACCGAAAACTTTCAAAGGATCGAGGAATACTTTGGAGGTTGACGACTTTTTATGGAGCATGGAGTGATATTTTGGTGTCGCCAACATAAGGGACGATAACATTAAGTTGTAGGTGGCCCCGTCCTACGTATTAGACGTGTCATTACTATGGTGGAGGCCGCAAGAGATGGACATTAAACGAGACACGTGTCGGATGGAGTCATACGAAGACTTCAAGACTGAGTTCAAATGACAATTATACCCCAAAAATTTGGAGTTTGTGGCTCAATCTAGGCTTAAGAAACTCACACACCCGACAAGGATCAAGGGGTACGTAAGGGAATTCCAAAAAATTCATGCTTGAGTTGCCAAGTATTATGAATCAAGAGGCATTGTTCATGTTTATCGATTAACTCAAGTTGTGGGCGAAGCTTGAGGTGCAACGAACAAATGGTCGGAATGTGTCAGAAGACATCATGGAAGCCGACGATTGGTGGATTTGAAGATGTCAAAGCACGAGTTTTGGATGGAAGATGGGGGAGACGACCCACCTAGGATGGGAACGATAGGCCAAGGCTCCGGAACACAAACGAATGAGTCGGGTAAGCCTAAAACATACTATATATGTAGTATCACCAACCACTTAAAATACAAATGTATTTTTCGTGAAAAGAAGGTGGTCGTGTTTCAAAGGTCGGACGAGGTTGGTTCGGAGGTAGAAAATCCGGTTGTGGTGAAAATCTTGACTGGGGACTCAAAGGTTAAGACATTGGTAGATAAGGGTGCTACCCAGAACATCATGTATGAAGGTGTGGCCAAGGAATTGGGATTGACTGTTGTCCCAACCAAATTGTCGGTTATGTCTATGAAATGTTTAGCAAACCGGTTGCGATAGAGGGAATCATAGTTTGGATACAGATTGGAGATTGACATGGCGCAATCTCATTCATGGTGGTACCCATAAATTACTACAACATAGTGCTTGGGTCACAATGGTTCAACAAGGTACGGTCTCTCATACTCAATTTCTCTAATACTTTGTGATGGAGAGAAGACGATCCCGATTATGGCCGAGAGGAAGATCAAGAGATCGGGAGCCCTTCCACCATTGAATCAAAAAGTAAGTCTCAACATCATGAACTGGTCTTTGAGCAACTTAAGGCCACAATGGTGGAGGAGGAACCGGTAATTGATCTACGGGACCATACGAAAGATCACGAGATCCTGATGGATGTCTTGGACGGTTCAGGAAGGTGGAGTTTGTTGTAGTTTATCAAGTCGATACCAAGGTCAAGAGGAGGATACAGGAAGTCTTGGACAAAGGAATGGCGGTTGTTCGTGCTAAAGCGGACAAGTTGGAGGAGTGACTTCCTCAGAGGGAATCATGACTCGAAATGGGCAATCAAGTCCAAAGTAAGAGATAGAGTGATACGATTCTTGCCAGAGCGAGGATAATCGACAAGAATTGTAGGCTCACGATCAATTCTGAATATTTAAACAAAAATAGAATAACGAAATTAGAACGATGGAAATCCTAATATATCTATGATCGAGTCCTATAAATGATATAAGACAGACGTGAGTCTCCATATACCCTAAATAGGTATTGTCGCAGCCACACGGGGATGATGAATGACACACAACGAGGGAGATGAACTCATTCATTCGCCGATGGAAATCTCAATATATCAAAAATTAAATTTTATAAGTGATATAGGTGAGATGTGAGTCTCCCTATTACCACAAATAGGTATTGCCGCAGCCACACGGGGACCATGAATGACACACAACGAGGGAGATGAACTCGTTGATTTGCCGATAGAGGTTGTCTTGAGCAAAACTAGGGATTTTCGAAAATCCTCTAAGGGAGAGAAAACTCACATTTTATTAATCAATATTATTCCATCTCTCAAATTCGAGATTACATATCTATTTATAGGCTGAAATATCTCTAGTAAGTTGAAACAAACTAAACCTAGTCAATGCAGGAACAAATTAAACCTAATAAAATTAGGAACAAACTAAATCTAGTAAAAATAGAAACAACTAATCCCTAAAAAGTAGGAACACGCTGGTAAAGATATGAACAACTTAAATCTACTCGAAGTAAATTCTAGCAAAACTAGGAACAAACAATTCAAGTGCTAGCTAATTCAAATTTTAAATTTATGCTAGCTAATTTAAAATTTAGAAAATAGTAAATTAAAACACAAGATCCTCTCAATATAAGCCCTTATTTAATTGATTAACTTGATGCATTTTGAACTTGCATGTCCATATTTTCTTCGATCTTTCTTGAATGATTTTGAGCTCAAATATCATTAACTCACCCACTAAATTACTCCATGAACAATGCAAGGCATTTCGTTCCATGTACGATGGGCGCATGCGAAGACACAATGGACCGAATCAAGGGGCGCCAAGAAAGAGTCACGCCAAGGACGGCCTCAACTTAGGAGAATGTGACATCCCACCCATGCATCATGTCCCGACTCGGCGAGGCTACATAGAACACTCTACAACCTTTAGTACATTGTACATGTTGCTAGGATTTGATAGAATTATCTAGAACATCCAAATTGGCTAGAAGGTATTAGAACCTTGTGGCTTATGGATTAGTATGAGAAGGGTATAGAAGCCTTCCACACTTGCTAGGATTATGGATAAGGATAGAATGATCTAAAAACCTTCATCCACTTGTATAAATAAATTTTTGGCCATTCATTCGTAGTTATCCAAGGATTCAAGTAATAAAAGCTCTCTTCATTCTCTCAAACACTAGCATTCTTATCTTATTTGCTAAGTGTATTGGTGGAAACGTTGTTTGGATTGTCTCAGAGCGAACTAATCTAGGACGGCACGTTGAACTTCAAGAGACTCAAGTGTCGTGGAACGTGACACTTAGCTTAGTTTAGTGCTCATAAAATTTTGCACCTATTTTATTATTTTGAACACATACTAAAAACTTGTTGATCAATTAAAAATGAAACATACTATACGGAGAGCTCTATAGTTAGGTAAAAAGATTTAGCAGGCGAACATCAAGCTTCGAAGATCTCATGTTGCTCTTTATCAGTCAGATAATGGGATATCAATTACTCTATACGTCTACGAAATAATTACTCATCTTAAGATTTGTGTCATCCATATAGTATTTACTCTGTCTCAATTTTACAAAAAGTTATTCCACATACAAAAGAAATAATTTTATCCCAACCAAATTTATTTTAAGTGAAAAAAAAAATTTATTTAATAAATAATTAACATGAAGTTAAACTAAATTATTAAATTTCGATTTAAATCAAATATTAAATTTATTTAAATAATGTGTACATCGAATAAGAAATATTAACAATAAAAGATAATTTACTTAGTATAATTTAGTTTTATTTAGTAGTTCCAACAAATTATTCTCATACATGAATTAAAATAGAAATTATAACATCCCACAACACACTATAACCTCGTAAGTTAAATAATAAAAATAAAATAATAAATAAATATAATAGTCATAATAATAAAAAAACATTAACATAACTTATATATTATACAATATGTTCACAAAAAGTATAATTTTGTTCCCGAGCCAACCACTATTATGCCCTTATACTTAAGAACATATGTAATTTGTGTGTATTTTGGGAAACACTTCTTATCTATAGCTTTAGCAATCAACACTTAAGAGTAGAGATCATCCACATACATTTGGCAAACCTCTTGAATCCCATACATAAATCACAGTGGAGATATCAGGGCATTCCCCCTCTGTTTCTACACACTTGGAGAGTACATCAACAGTCTTGTTCTTCACCTCTTTCCTATATTCTATCTCTTAGTTTAAACCCAAAAGTTTGGTAAGCCATTTATGTTGGGTATGATTCATGACCTTTTGGTGGGTAAGATGTCTTAAAGCTTGTTGATTTGTCCTAATTATGAACTTGTGACCTTGTAAAGAAGTCTTCCACTTTTGTATAGCCATGAGAACTGCCAATAATTCTCTTTCATGTATAGACAGAGCCTAGTTTCTTTGACCAGGTGTTTTGCTCATAAATTCAATAGGCCTCTTATTTTGCATCAACACAGCACCAATACATAAGCCACAAACATCATTATCTAGTATGAATGGTTGACTGAAATCAAGTAGGGCTAATACAAGGGTTGTAGTCATCTTCTCCTTTAAATGTATAAAAGTTGCAGTAGCTTCCTCAATCCGCTGGAAACTATCTTTATTAAGCAATTATGTCAATGGCTCATGTTGGGAACCTTTTTGATATTGTTAAAGTTTTCATATGTTTTGATGATATTATCGAAACCACATGTGCTTATGTTTAATTGATTATATTGATGCTTAGCTTTCCTGTGCTTTATTAGTTACAAATAGACACAATGTTAAGGAACATATCAAGTAAATGATTTGGTCCATAGAAAAATGATATGTGTAGTTTATACACGTCTAGACTAAGAACTAAGCTTACAAATTGATCTATTATGTAAGGACAAATCAATAAGTATCGATCTAGTCCATGGGGATCATATGTGTTTTAGTATAAGATCATCTACAATGTATTGACAATATCAAGTTAACAATCTGGTCAATAGAGATTATCTTATTTTATTCTAAGTGTTAGAAAGGAGTTCACAGTGTAAGGACAGATCAAAGATCAAGTTTACGATTTGTCCCTATGATCGACCTTATTGTTTTGTAGTAGATTGATCAAAATGTAAGGACACATCATTATATAGATCTGATCATAGGATAAATCTGATTTTCTAGACTAAGTGTTACGTCAATAGAAGAGCACAAGACTCGACCTATTGGATGAGCAAATCGACATGGACTAATATATAGAGAACAGATCGATCAAGAGACCTAATAGAGTGCAGACAAAGAGGAGTACATGACCTGCCAAGAGAGTAGATCATCAGGACACAGCTCAAAGCACATATCAAGACATGACTTAATCTATATGTTCAGTGAGCTATTCATACACAGATTGGAGGAAGCTAACGATCTTCCTAAATGGATCACAGCCCACTTTTCAAACATGTCACGTCAGATAACACATGGGCAAACTCCAACGGCTAGAAGTAAAGTCAGCACCAACGGTCATATTCACATTTAATATTGCTACAACGGCTAATTTTTTGATGTGAGGTGAACGATTACTCCTATTGACGAATAAATGAGTTATTTGATTATTTATTGGAGCATAATATATTAAGTTCAAGGAGACTTCCTTAATGGATCAATTAAAGATATTTGGGCTCAAAAACATTGAATAAGGTTCAAAGAAAAGACAGATTTGCAAGCCTAGATGTATCAAGTTAATCAATTAAAGGACTCATTTTGAAGTGGATTTTGTTGTTTATTTATTATTTTGTAATTTAGTTAGGGGCTGAAATTATAAACTCTTAGTTACTTATTATGTTGATTACATTCCTAGGGTTTATTTTGTCTATTTATGTTATGTTTTATTTTCATTTTAAACTATAATTTGTTTTCATATTCATGGAAGGAGTTGTTTTTTAATTCATGATAGATTTTATTTTCCTTTTTAGTTATATTGTTTCTTTTAGGATTATATCTATTCCAACCCTAAATATTGTTATGGTTTGTATACTCGAAAGCATGTTTAATTTTTAGACGTTTGTAACAGACTTGTTTTCAATTCCATTTAATGAGAATACATGTTTCTATTATTAGTTTTTGATTAATTTTTATTGAGTATTTAATTGCAAACAAGTTAATTTTCTACAATTATAGATTGTGTGGTGGATCCATGATCACGGAAGGTAACACAGTCGACTCCTTTATAGAACAAAGTTCACAGCTTAGACAGACTTTGACAGTCTAGTGGGTAAAGGCTACGGTATCATTAGATGTGAGAGCTGACCCTAGCTGGCACAATGTTAACGGTATGTATATGTTGTCAAACATGCTTGCACACACACACACACATATATATATTGTGGTTTCACAGTGAGATAAGTTTTTCGTGCTATTACTAAGAACAAGATCTTAGAAATTATTTATTTCTCAATCTGTGATGATGACATTACTATGTGCGGCTGGTTATGCATTACTTTGATTGGTTTGTGTACTAAGAATTGGTTTAGCGAGAAGTGTTCGATTGTTGTCATATGGAATCGCATCTCATTTGAACCCGAGATGATTAAATCCCCATGAGGGGTTCATAAAAGTTTATTATATAAGAAACCCGTCCTGTTGGAATTTATTTCATATAATAATAATTTAAGTGTGAACCAGATCATTCATAAATAAATATATTAATTAATTTTGAACTCAATTAATTAATGAATATAAGAATCTTAAATGTGAGAATTAAATAATAATAAAAGAAGTGTTACATTTGTAATTTGAGTGGTCGCCGGATAATTCAATATTTATCCTATAGTTGAGTCGATTAAATATTAATATGAGATATATATCTTGTTATATTTCCTAAAGAAACTAATTGAGTCAAATTGACATGGTTAATTAATTAACTAACGTAAAAATTTTACCGTGTCAATTAATTAGGTCAAATTGACTTGGTCAAATTAGTTGGATAAGGAAATATTAGAGATAAGATTGGAATTGGTCTTATATTGGAAGGTCTAGACCATGCTCCATTGAAACGTTGAACTAACCCTAAATTACACTTATAAATAAGGGAAGGGGGTGGCCAAAAATATTCACTTCACCACAGTGATTTTCGCCCACCACAGTGTTTTCCAACACTGTAAATTTTGAAAATTATATGGTATTGAAATCCACAATTTTCGTTCATCCCCTTGTGATAAAATCCCGACGGATTATCGCCCACACGATAGTCGGGCTATAGGTGAGGGACATAGGCCACAAGTTTCATAGGTTGGATTCGACTTACCAGAGTGGATTGATGTTCGTTGTCCATGATTCAAATCGTCTCATAATTGCATGTTTTATTTAAATTATTATAATTGTGTATTAAATTTATTACACAGATTTAATTTCTTCATTATGCGGTATGTATGTTTATAATTGCATGCTTTATTTAAATTATTATAATTGTGGATCATGTGAATCGCGAACCCCTCATACAGGTTCCTTCAGTTGGTATCAGAGTCAGTCACATGATTCTAATTTTTTGAATAAATAGGGTTTAATTCTATTTGATATGCCTCTGATATTAATTGATATTAGATCTACTATATTTAAATTCTACAATATATCATGTTGGGAAATGGAATCCAGTACCTACCGGAGGGTGGGTCCTTCGTGTGTCGTACCCGAGAGAGCTTATGAGAGTGTGGTCTGCCTCAGTCGAAAAGGGTATGTGCTACCGTTGTTGACTAGAGGTTAAATTAATTGATTAGTACTACTCATACCAACATGGTACATCATCTTTTTAGGTGACCCCTTAGTAGAAGCTTCAAAGTTAAGTGTGCTTGTTTTGGAGCAATACTATGATAGGTGACCTAGTGGAAAGTGTCCTGGATCAGTCTGGGAAAGAAAGTGTTGGTGTGTAGTGCCAGTATGTCAATTCTGATGGACGCTCCCATTCTAAAAATTGGTATCAAAGTCGGGGCTTCAGATGTGAAGAATCGTATCCGATAGGGCCGTCCCTAGGCGGTGTGCCTAAGGGGAGGAGTTCTTGGGCACAAAAACTCTAGTTGTTATGACGATTCACAATCATAATCTGAGATGTGAGATTGACGGTCCTCTGGGTGTCATAGGTAGCCCCGTGGCCCGGGTTCGAATGAGTGCCGGAAAGCGGTCAAGGTACGTCTTTTTCTTTAGTAGTTGAAACGTGTTTGATGGCTAGTTCTGCTCATTCTTGGGTGGTAAATACCGAAACCACTGACCATGTTTGTTATGACTCGCAGGCGTTCCTTCGATCCAAGCTACTTAGAGATAGGGAGATTTCCATCTCCATGGGTGCTACGAGAGTGGAGGTTTTTTGTCCCAAAAGAGCAAGGTTTGATGTGTGTGGGGGGGGGGGGGGGGGGGGGG
>JAPKLX010000154.1:431104-485886 GCA_026898415.1 Leonotis leonurus | reverse complement strand
GGGGGGGGGAATACACCAAATACCAACTTTTCAGTTTACTTGACTAATTAAGTAGAGAGATTAAGCTTTCTCATTGTGAGATTGCTTGGGTTGACAGATCAGGTTCACCAACCAGGTTCACTCGATCTGTCTAAGGAAACTCTCTCTTGTGAGTTACGCAGAATAGAAAGCAAGAATGATCTTGTTATCTAAAGTTGAGTAGTGTGCGGAAAATGGTGGATTTAGTTGTTAGCTCTTGTATGAAAATCTTTGCAAATACTTAATCGAATATATTAAGAGTTGATTAAATCGATTCAAGTTTGCGTGCAAGTGAAGGGTTAGGGAATAAACAACTGAAAAATAAAATGCATAAAGTAAAGAACACAGTTTTTACGTGGTTCGAGAAACCTCCTACATCCACGGTCCGATCAACCTAGATAGGATATCCACTACTAGGATAATCTCTCTTCTTTAAACTCGCTGAGAACGAGCCATAAATTCCAATCAAAACTAGACGAACACTTGTGCACGAATTCGGGTCATGTCCCTTACAATTTGAGAATTGTCATGCCCCGATCCTGAGGGATGGCGCACGCGCCAGAGCGTGACTGGGGGGAAAGAAAAGAAGCGGGAAAAAAAGGGGGACATGGAACGTGTAATCATGATAGAAGAATTATCCTTGAAAAATGGACAGTAACTCGTTTATAACTAGGACTAATCTGAATGGGGGAAGAGACAAATAAATCCACCAATAGTTATAGTCAACAATGATGTCATGATCAATGAACAATTGGATGCAAAGAGATGCAATGCAAGATGGGGTTGGAGATTATAGCTCGTTACATGGGAGCAGTAATCCAGAATCCCAAGCGGCCGAATCGTCCAAAATGAAATAAATTGGAGATAATACAGCTCGGTACATGGGAACGGTAATCCTGAATCCCAAGCGGCAGAATCATCCAATATGAAAGACGGGATTGGAGATAATACACCTCGTCTCGTAGGAACGGTAATCCAGAATCCTCGAGAGGCCGAATCGTCCAATAAGAACCGTCGATCAAAGGCAGAGGTTAGTGAGCCTCGCTCGCCAAAAGGAGTCACTCACCCAGCTCACCAAGTGTGGTCGGCATTCGCTCGAACACTACACAAGGGGCTAAGGAATTGAGCGTCCAAGAGGGGCCGACTACTTCTAAGCTCTCCTATGAACATGAATGCATGTAACAGACAATAGTAATTCTAGTGAAAGACCAATGAATCATTTATTGTCATGAAGCCAATAGCATGAAGAATCAGAGACTGGAAAAGAACATGAGCTTGGCAGCGGAATACATAACATGACAGTTTGCAACAACCCTTGTCTTAGCCTCGCACGACACCACCAGCCGCTCAATCTGCAAAATAATTTGAAAACATTTTGCAGGGCTGAGTACTAATGTACCCCGTGGGTTATGCCATTTAAAAACCTTTTTGCGAAATCATTTTCTGAAAAGGAATATCCATGCTTGCACAGTATCGAATAGAAAGTTTTAAAACAGAAAGTCATTCTATGCATACCAAAATCATTGAGATCTAATTTTCCTTGGCTCAATATTGGCATTAGATACCCTTCTATGAACATATGGGGATAGCCCATAGAGGTCCATCATTTATGTCCTTCATCAGTAGGGAACTTTTACCCAAACTGACTTCACTCGAGAATATATGGGGACAGCCCACATAAACCCACGTGCACACTAACCACGTGCCAGTGCGCTAACATAGCACATGATCCGATCGTCATGCTTGAGGGATCACTTATCCAATAAGGAGCAAAACATTTTAACATGGACATCCATTTGATTTTCATAAATATCAGAGCTTAATAACTCAAAAATACATTTTGAAAACATATATAACACCCACATGTCAGCGAATACCAATACCGTGTGATAACCGTAAATCAGTCAAACGTCTCGTTCGCAATCGTAAGCACCTGACAATTATGCGGAACAACTTTTGGCCTCAAATTCCAAAACGTAACGCGAATAAAGTGAAAACGAGGAACCGATGGCTTTCTAAGTCTTCTAAGGTCATTTTGGCAATACCCGGGTTTTCAAATCAACTTGGCCCAGAAGGCAAAAATACTCAGGGCATTATTCTCTATAGGAATATGTAAAAACATTTTTGAAATATGCAACTTTACCTCAAAGCTTACTCGAGAAGATTCGTAGTCTTTTTCAGATCTATGAAAATTGGACCGATGAAAATTAATAAAACCTCTTTCAGAAAATCCTATATTTTTTTCTCTATATCCACTATAAATTTTATTGAAAAATGATAGACCGTGAATATTTTTCCTTTAGAAAAACATGAAATAATGCAATAAATCATGATATGCCGATCCTAACCGGGATCCAAATTTAAAATTCAATCCGGCAGAGTAACGGATCTTATGGTCCGAAACTCAAAACCTTAAGGGACCTTAGCCGTTTGATAGACCGATAGTCACGAACAGGAATATGAATAAAGAAGAGAACGGAGGAGAAAGAATGAAGATAACGGTATCGGAGCGATGGCGGCGGAGACTCGACGGCGGCTGAGCCACTTTTGTCAAGCTCCATGCCTACCTTCGACCTTACCCTGACGTACTTTGACTTAAATTGATCTTCAATTTCCAAACTCGCAGAACCTCGATACTCCAAAATTATAGAAAGAAGAAGAGAGAGAAGAACATAAGAAGAAATGCTTCTGATGAAATGGGCTATGGAAGCCTCGTCCAAGCACCCCTATATATATACTAAAATTTTGATTATTTTATTATTATTTATATTATATTATTATTATATTATTATTAATGCTTAAACCTTAAAACATCGTAACTTCTGCACACGATCTCCATTTCGAGCAAACCCAAAGTCAACATCTCCCTTTCTTAATACTCTACACAATGACTATAATATTGATATATTTTCGGTAATTCATGGAAAAATTAATTTTTATACGACATGCTTAAACTTTAAAAATTCGTAGCGGTTACGTACGAACTCCTTCTTGGGAAAACTTAGTGCCAATATTTTTCTTTTGAAAAACCCTACGAAATGAGTATAATATTGACATGCTTTTGACTTATGCATGAAAAGTTCATTTTTAAAAGAAACGTTTAAAAAGTTTTACCGGGTGCCAAATTCATATGGTAGGTCCTAATAGGGAAATTCATATGGTAGGTCCTAATAGGGTATATTCTCTTCCTAAAATCTTTAATTAGTCGTAGTAAGATATCTAAATCGTATTAGGAAAATTCAGGGTATTACAAGAATAAATCTACTACAATACCTCCACGTTAATCCACTTAGAAAGCTACTAAGCTAGCGAAGATATCAACTCTCTTTCTCGATAAGACAAACTAAATCGAGGGTGTGATTAAGTTCACGAACAGCTTTGAACAATTCTGGAATGAGAAATCTTCATCGTCGAATACTTCGATGTTGCGTAGATTTCTGAGCGGAGTTTCAGCACTTAAAACTATAATGATAACTCTCGTGTATAATCGCTCATGTGTTCGTCTAGATTTTGTTCGTAGCTTTTATAGGCTCAAAATTAAAATTCTGACCGTTGGGTTGATTGGCGAGCATTAAATGCTTGATTTCCAATTGCATATTTGAATCCCTAATTAATCCTCTTACCATGTAGAGAAATATTAGCGAGATCTCTTTGATTGATCTCTTTCTATTTTTGATCTCAGGTTGATTCTCCTTCCTTCCTCGAACTTTGATTGAATTATCTTTTCTTATTCGAAGATCTTGGTCACGTGGCATAAGGATGAGATTCTCTCTAAGTACATCGGGTGACACATTGTATACCCAGATGACTTTTGAGAATATCATATGACTATGAAAACTTCATGTGACTCATTGTATACCTGAAAATCACATAATCTTCATCTTAGCGATTGACAAGATAACCCTAAATAAAACAATAAGAGTGATCTGGTTTAAATTATCAGAAGGGTTAATCTCGTTATAATTTATAACAGATATAAAGCATTAAAATTGATTTTTGGACAAAGAGATATTGTCATCAAATAATCGTTCAAATATTATATATCAGATAAGTCCGTACAGGTTATAAGATGTATTAGTCCACAGCATGTAAGCAAAGTAACAAAAAGCACAAAAGAAATAGTAGGCAGGTTTGCTAGATATTGCAAATAGGTTCATTTACCGGTTGGTTTCTTCTGTTGTCTTGCCTCCTTCATCTACTTCTTCCTTTTATCTGAGATCAATCCAAAACTTTCACAGATCCCATCACGCACTCTTGCGTAATCTGGATCATGGTTATCAATCTTGTATCCTTGTGAATTGGCAATTGTATTGATGAATTTTAGAATTTCGGTCTTATCTGGCATCGTGCTCCCCTTTATCAATGGACACTGCATTCGGTTCTTAGAGGGGGCCTTAAGCTCGACTTGAGTTGTCTGTGCTGTCAGCTTTTCTCTTTGGATCAAATCTTGATTCTTGTAGTCATCAAGGTAGAGCTTGAAGTCTTGGTTTGCTGACTGTTGGGAATAAGCAGGTTCTCTCAAAAAGTAATGGTTCAGAATGAACCCAGTTTTGATCAGTTCTCATTCGGCCTGATCCCTATCTACAACCCAGGGATATGATGGGGTCTTCTTTTGCAAAACAAATACGCTAGAAAGCGTTCTATTTTTATCCTTCTTTAATTTGTTGACTTAGTTGATCTGGGTGGTGAAGGCGATGGGTCGAAGGCTTTTTCTCTCTTTGCATGTTCTGCTTCCCGCTGCAGCTGTCTGGTTCTATCCTTGTAAAATCTTGCACGAATGATAGGATCACAAGCCTCAACTTGACTCACACCTAGTAGAAGAAGTTCACTAATATGCGTGCCCTCATCCATCTCCTCAACCATGGGCTTTTTCCCTTTATCTAGAATTGATCGCTTTGGTTGGTCTGCTTGTTGTGTGGGCCTGGCTGGTGGTGGAGTGGTCTGCTTCTTATTATCTTTCTCCTTGTCTTTACCTCCTCGACCTTCCGCCTTTTTAACATCATCAATAACGGACTTGATGAGTGTGCGAAGAGAGTCAATCTCATGCTCCAGCTCAGCATGCTTATCTTCAACATTCACTTTCAAACTGAGTAGTGTTGTTATGTTATGATTGACTTCACTGATCTGGTTATTATGTCCACTGCTAACCTGAGCCAGTGATCTTTCATATTCGCTCTTGTCCTTCTCCAGATCATCAACCTTTGAAAACTATAGACTCATCTCCTCTTGAGTTGGATACTGTATTTCAGTGAATGTGTCTTGCATGTTCTTCTTCAAAATTTATTTGAGCCTTTCTTGTTCGAAATCATGAAGCTGCTTGTGGAGATCGCAAGAAGTAGCCTCCATGATCTCAACTGATAGTGAGGTTGATCTCTACCGGACGGCTTCCGCAATCTGTGTCTTCTGTTGTCCTGCAACAGCAGATAGAGACTTGGTGATCTCATCAAGTTTCTTATCATAATTCTTCAATCTTAAATCCAGCTTCTCTCTAGTTAGATCAGTTGCATCTCTATCATCCTTAAGAGTCTTTTTCATGCCTTCTATAGCGTCATTGAATCTCTTTTTCAAAGCTTTCTCCATGTCATCGACATATTTCTTTTGATGGTTATTAAAGTCAGTGAGCACCTTGGTTGCCCTGGTCTGGATCTCATTGCACGAAAAAGTCAGGTGGTCTTGGACTTTTATATCAATGAGGTCATCAACTTGTTCGTTGGTATATGGCCTGGTTTCATCTCGTAATAAGTCTTCCAGGTCATAGAAACCAACGTGAACCTTTAATTTGGCAGCTGGTCCAGGTGTGTACAAATTATTTGTTCGTTCTCCTCCTACGACCTGTCCAACAGGTTCTTCTTCGTCCTCCTCAACTCCAGGTTCATTTACATTTCCTTGTTCAGTCTCCGTCTCCCTTTCCTTTTCGGTCTCCTTCTCTGGTTGTGATTCAGATGGCTGAGCTGGTTGTGCTATCTGTGATGTAGATGGTTGTTGATCTGGTTGTGAACCTGGTTTCTGTTGATATGTTGGTGGTACATTTTCTGATGTACTAGGTTGTTCTGGTGCTGCCTCTTCTTTGATTTCCACTGGAATTGTATCATGGAAGTGATCTGATGGAGCAGATTGCTCTCCTCTGTTCTTTACTCATTCATCATCTGACTCAGGTACAGAATTGTAAAAATCCATCTTCTCCTTGTAGAATGACTTCAGGTTGACATTCAATTTCCTTGCTTCATGCTTAGCAATCCCCAATACCATTTTGTGATATGTCTCCCTGATCTCAACTGTTGTAGATACATCAAAAATATTTTGAAGAGTGGCCTCCTCAATCTTCAATTCCTCCAATGATTTGAGGGTAAGCAAAGCGTCCAGTACATAAAACTCATTGTCCTTGATCAGCAAGTAAGTCTTGATACGTCGAGTTGCGGCATAACTCTCGGGAGTTAGCTCAATTCCAGGAAAATCTTGAAGCACCGAGTGATCAGCTTCATTCTCTATCAATTAAATAACCTCATCTGCATGTCTCCTTCTGGCAGTGATCTCATCAATCTCCTCATCTTCCTCTTCATCAATCATTTCCAAGTGATCTGGTGAAGGCGAAGCTGTTTTGGCTAGAGAGAAATCCTTCTCCTACCTTGGATCATATGACGATTCAAGTTGAACGTCATCTACAATCTCTTGATCTGGAGAGACTTCAGGTGATGTTGGTTGATGTTTCCCCAATTTTCTTTTCTTGGGCTATGGTGGTGGTGAAAATGTCTCAGTTTCAGATGAGCTTGCCCTCTTGGCAAGTTTACTATTGTCCTTCTTATCTTTCTTGTTCTTCTTGGGTTCCCCCTTGGTTGGTGCAACCCAGGTTGGATTCAATCATCCCATCTCTAGTATGTGCTTCAAGTGAACCTTGTCTTTAACTTTGTTGAACAAGGCAATTGATAATCCAAGTGCCATCTCGAGCCTATATTGCTCATTGGGCAAAGTATTTTGCTTGTTGAAAGATACAGCCTCTTTCCAAGCTTGGTTTTTGAAGAAAGCTTCATTCATAAAGCTTATCTTCATAGCATGCATCAACTGTCTCTTTACTGATACACCATTCAATCTGTCATTTCTCATTCTTGCTAACCATCACTAATATGGCCTCCATTGCCAACAGATTGAACAATATTCTGCTCCAGTTAATAGGTAGGTTAAGAACAATAGCAGTAAGAATCCTCATCTTTGCAGGAGTGACCTGGTCGTACGATCCGTTGTGTGTCATGAACACTCTCTCCACGAAGTCAAATAGCAGCTTGTACTCGGGAGCTAGCAACATTCTGGAGAACATTCTTCCCGTATAAGTGGTTGGAATAACCATTATCTCTTCAACAGCTTCTTGTAATTGAGCCTGTGTAATCTCAAATAAGTCCATTCCTTCATCCTTTAGATGGTATGCATGCAAAATCATTTACATGACATCATAAGTAGTTTTGCTTGTATTCCGATCTCCTATCGGCACCAGTATTATCGCTTCATCTGTTGTCTTGTCATCTTCCCATGTCAAATAGAAGACGATAATTTGCCTCGGTAAATACATCTCAAGGTGAGATGTCACTATATTATGGAATCTTAGACAAGGAATTTGATAAATTAATAACACATAATTATCCAAGCTTAAACCAAACTATATCAGTTTCAACCATAATTATGCATATCCTATATGAATATCATATTTGCAGTTTTCTAGGTTTCTTCTTGTCTTCAAGTAAGTTCTATTTTCAACATGCATTCACACCAAGTTATTCAGTACTTATATAAATACATAATCATTATTGTCAAAAAGATTCACAGTAAGAAATAAGCATGAACATCATAAGTATCAAGAACTTTAAACATAAACAGAGACATATAAAGAAAATTTCAAAAATCAAATATAGTAATCGGTAAAAAATACAGAGCATTCAATATTCAAATTCTTGCATTAATGGCGTAAGAGATCATATAAGTAATGTAAGCATAACAAAATCAAGGTAGAACCTTTGCCTCTTTTGATTAAGGCATAAAGTTCGTCAAGCTTTTGAACACCGTGGGTGTTGTAAACCACATATGGTTCTGTAGAAACATATTTTTGAACTTTTGTGACACGTTCTGGGAACTTCATGATTGATTCCACCATTTTTGTAAAGAAGTTTGAAGGTTTGAAAAATTTTGAAGAAGTTTCGCAGAGAGAACAAAGGTTGAATATGCTAGGGGTTATAAAAATTAAATGCTAAGGTAAAATGAAAGTGAAGATGAACAGTTAAGCGGTGAACATATATATAAGCAAATAATAAACGATTAAGATTAAAAGTAAAAGATGAAGGGTTGAGATGAATTCTCCCATTTTGGTTTCCCGCTTCCATTCGTTTATTTTCCCGCTTTAAAGTGCGTCTAGTACACGCATCCTATTTGTAGGGTTAGATAGCGGCGCGTACGTTTTGTCATTTGCCTCTAAAATTTTCCTTTCCCAATTTTGTTAATCATTCTTTCTCTCGATACGCTTTCTCATACATGCAAAAAATCATTACAAGGCATTTAATATAAGTTAAATCAGTCAGTATTTATGGATAATATACTTAGAGAAATTAGGGTGGTAACTGAAATCAGAAATCGATACTAAATTTCTAAGTTCTCCCTTAATTAAGGAATATATATATATATATGAAAAATAATTTCCACGTGGCATGAGTGATTTGAGTCTGAAACTTGACTTTATGTGATATATTACTTCACAGTGATCTGCTTTCTGAGTGATCTTATGCTTAGTAGTGATCTTGTGTTTTGAAATGATGTGAGCTTCTTGTTTCCAGTAATCTGCTTTCTAACAATTTGATATTAGTGATCTGCTAAGTGATCTGCTCTTAGCTATTTGAATCTATCGATCTGTTTCTAGAGATCTCCTTTAATTATCCAAGCTTAACAGTCCTAGCTTTCCATATAGCATCTTAAATCTTTCTTCAGGTAGCGCTTTGGTTAAGATGTCAGCTCGTTGTACTTCGGTGTGTATCTTCTCGATCTGCACATTCTTCTTTTCCACGTGATGTCTTATGAAATGGTGTCTCACATCCACATGTTTACACCTTGTATGTAAGACTGGATTCTAGCACTCGAGCTATCACAGAATATCGATATTTCCCTCACATTGATCTCATAATCCTTGAGCTATTGTTTGAGCCATAGTATCTGAGCACAACAGCTTCCAGCGGCCATGTATTTAGCTTCAGTGGTTGATGTAGCTAAGGAGGTTTGCTTCTTTGAGAACCAAGAGATCAGCTTGTTTCCAAGAAATTGACAGGTTCCCGAAGTAGACTTCTTATTTAGCTTACATCCTGCATAATCAGAATATGAATAACCAGTTAACTCAAAATTATCATCGCATGGATACCATAATCTTATGTGATTTGTTCCTTTGAGATAGCGTAGTATCTTCTTAGTTGCTTCCATGTGAGATTCTTTGAGGTTGGCCTGGTATCTTGCACAAACTCAAACGGCAAAAGTAATGTCAGGTCGAGTAGCAATTAGATATAAAAGTGAGCCCATGATACCTATATTGAGTTATATTGGCAGGTTTTCCCTACTGGATCTGGATCAATCTTTCTATTGGTCTGCATTAGGATCTTGACATGTTTGCTATCTTTTACTCCAAACTTGTTAATCAAGTCTTTAACGTACTTCGCTAGATTTATGAATATACCATCAGATAGTTGTTTCACCTGCAATCCAAAAAAGAAATTCATATCTCCCATCATGGACATTTAATATTTGTTTTTCATCAGATCAGCGAATTTATCACATAAATAAGTGGATTGTGATCCAAAAATAATATCATCTACGTAAATCTGCACTAAAAGGATATGCTTCTTGACTTTGATGATGAATAATATTTTGTCAACTAAGCCTCGTCAAAAACCCAACTCCAGTAAGAAGGTTGACAACGTCTCGTACCAAGCTCTTGGATCTTGCTTCAATCCGTAGATTGTTTTTGTCAATCTGAAGACCTTCTGTTCTGGATCTCCTTCTTCAAATCCAGGTGGCTGCTCTATATATACTTCTTCTTCCAGAATACCATTTAGGAATGCGCTCTTGATAACCATCTGATATACTTTAAATCGTTTGTATGTTGCATATGCTAAGAATAATCTGATAGCTTTCAATCTGGCGACTGCGGCGAATGTTTCATCGAAGTCTATACCCTCTTGTTGACTATATCCTTTGGAAACTAATCTTGCCTTATTCCTTCATACTTTCCCGTTCTCATCTCGCTTGTTTTTTAATACCCATTTAACACCTATTACTCCTTGGTGTTTAGGACGATCTACAAGATACCACACTTGATTTCTATTAAATTCATTGAGCTCCTCTTGCATAACTACTATCAAATCTGCATCTTGTAGTGCTTCATATATGTCGGCTGGTTCAACATGAGCTAGGTAGCAACATAGTAATGCACTCTCTCCATGCATCCTTCTAGTCTTCACACGGTCTGTGAGGTTCCCAACAATCTGCTCTGGTGGATGATCTTGAATCCACGTTCTGCATCTAGACATCTCCTCTTCTAATATCTCTGATTCTGGTTCATATGCTGGGTCCTCAAATTTTGGATGTGATGATGAAGTTGCTTGGAATGGATTGTCCATTTATTTCTAGATTGATATTCGTATTGATATCCATCTCATTGGATTGATCAGGTTGACTATGAGTATGTTCACAATTTATAGATTGTTCTGATCAGGTTAACTGTGATATGTTCCCCCTTGATGTGTGATGGTCTCAGTCGAATGTTGAACATCAATTTCTTCATCTCTAAGTGGATTCTAGATTAGAATTTCTTTGAGTAATAGATTTCTCGAGCTTCTAGTAGTCATCTGATTGTGAGCTTGTTCTTCACCTGTTTCCCTGTATTCAAGAATAGATTCGTCAAAAACAATATGAGGTGTTACTTCCATAATATGAGTCTTCATGATGTACACCCTATAAACTTTGCTAAAATCATAATATCCCAAGAATATAACACGTACATCAAAGGCTTTCAACTGGGATTTCCCATTATTGTGAATATAACACGTACACCCAAAAGCACGAAAATACTTAATCATTGGTTTTTGGTTGTTCCATATCTCAAATGGAGTCTTTCCATGTCTGAGAGTGATAACCGATCTGTTCTGAGTGAAACATGCGGTGTTTATTGCCTCTGCCCAAAATTTCTTTGGCAGGTTGATCTCATTTAACATGGTTTGTGTTGCTTATTTTAACGATATGTTCCGTCTTTCTACTACTTCATTCTGTTGTGTTGTTCTTGCGGCAGATGTTTGATGTGTAATGCCCATCTTGTTGCAGTATTCTTCGATCTTTTGATTTAGAAACTCAGTATCACGATCTGTTCTAATGGACACAATGGTGGTCACCTTTTGTCGAGTGATCTTGTTGAAGAAATCAGGTAGCTTCTCCAACATTTCCTTTTTATTAAACAAAAAGATAACCCAAGTGAATCTAGAATAGTCATCAATAATAGCTAAAGTATACTTTCTATCGTTAATACTTAATGGCGTTACTGGGCCAAACAAGTCTAGATGTAGAAGTTCGAGTATCCTGTTTGATGAATGAGCTGCTTTGCTGGAGAAAGAGGACTTGGCCTGCTTTCCAGATTGGCAAGCTTCGCAAATGTGATCTTTGTCGTATACTTGGTCTAGTAATCCTTCGAATAGCTTTTCTCTTGCAATTTTTTTGATGGATTTGAAATTCAAATGGCCCAATCACTTGTGTCATAACCAGTTGGTTTCTGAGATCGATTTAGTGACTAAGCATATCTCGATCTAATTTTTCCATAGCACAATATACAATTTGTCCTGCAGTTTACCGGTAAGAAGAGTTTCATCTCATTCCTTGTTCTTCACAAAACAGTTGTTAGCATCAAAGATAATCTGGTTACCATTAGAACAAAATTGACTTACAAAAAATAAATTATGACTAAGACCCTCTACAAAAGAAACATTAGTAATGGTGGTTTTGCCAAACTTAATATTAAAATATCCTCTAGTATAACCTTTTGAGTTACAACCAAAGGTTACATGTGGTCCTTGTTTTTCAACATAATCAGATAGAAGGCTCTTGTCACACGTCATGTGCTTTGAGCATCCACTATCAATTATCCAGACTGAACTTCTTGCTACTTGACTCCTTCTTGAAGTTCTTTCATCCTGCAATTACAGGTACTTAGCAACCCTTTCAATGATTGGATGTTTGGTTAGTACCATATGTTTCTTTCAACTACGAATTTTGTTGTGCTTGATCCTTCAGTATAGCCTAATCCATTAGTCGATCTAGTTTTATTCTGCATTTCCACAATCAGACCAACTCGTTCGCTACTCTTGTTGATCTTACTCGTGTTCTCTCTCGTCTTTTGCAGTTTCTCCTCAATTACTTCATTTCTGGTGATCAGATCTTTGACCTTTGAATTGAATGAGTATATCTCCTCATCTTTTGCTTTAATCTGTTCTAGGAGATCCTTCTCTTTGGTAGAGAAATTTGTGTTGGCTTCACTTAGTATCTTTACGGTCTCATTTAGCTTGTCATTCTCCTTAATGACATCTAGGAATAGTTTCTTCAATTTTTTGTAATTTTTGAGCATTTCATTGATCTCTTCCCAAGAGACTTTAGCTTCATCTTCATCACAAGAATCGTATACAGGTTTGTTAGATGACATAGAAACATGTGAATTTACCTTATTCTGTTCGAGACCATTGTCAATTCTCATGTAACACTCATCCCAATCTTCATCTTGATCTTGTGTAAAGAATGCTTCATCATTCTATGATGAGATATCTAAAAAATGACTCGGGCTTGAATCTTCTTTAGCTATCATAGCTTTGTGTTGAGTCTTGAGTTTGCGATCTCTTTTCACTCTTAGTTCCTCTCTTTGACTTTTGGATAAGTCGGGGCAATCGGTCTTGAAGTGACCTATTCTACCACAACCATAACAAGTATAATCAACATAATTATACGGTTTATTGGAACTTTTTACCTCAGATATGCTCTCGGATCGATCTTGGTCTCTACTTTTCTGGTTTTCTTTGTAGAACCTTCGATATTTCCTCGATCTGACTCTAATTTCTCTAATCTCTTTGCGATCATAGAAAATTCCTTAAGCAGTGTGTCATTTGAATTTTCTTCCTTTATAGCAGGTGCAACTGGTTCCTCAGTTGGAATCTTAACTTTGAAAGCTACATCTTTTTTTCTTTTTTGGAACTGCTTTCTCCCTTCTTGCTAGATGAGTAATCTATTCCATGAATTCTCTTCATATCGTACTCGTGACCAGCTAGATGATCAAATAAGGCTTCAGTAGTGAGAATGTTGAAGTCTGTTCTTAGTGGCTGCATTGTTGCGTAGATTTCCCAGCTAGGTGGCAGTGCTCTGATGACCTTGAGATTTTTCTCTCTCTGAGTATACTTATCCTCCATGAGAGCAAGTATCTCCAGTAAGATTTCAATAAACCTAGTCTTCATTTGGTCAATGGATTCTCCAGGTCACATCTTAAATTCATCAAATTTGTTGCAGGCCATCGAAAGTTTGTTTTCAATAATTGCTTCTGAACCAAGACTGAGTTCTCGCAGTGCTTCCCACATTTCATTAGTTGTATCCAAATCTTGAATGCTCGCTAAATGAACTCCTTTCACTGTGCTGGAATTGATTCATTTAGCAAAGTCATCCAAATTAACTTCACGTCGTTCTTCAGCAGTATACTTTCTAGGATCTTTGAGTACTTGCTCTGTTACAACTCCAGTGTCAACTACTTGAGTCTTTTCTTCATATATGGCCAGTGGACCTTCTTCTATCACATTTCACATCAAACAGTGATGAGCTTTCAGACAGGTCTTGATTCTAAAGCTCCATTCTCTGTATCCTTGGATAGAGAACTCCTCACAAGCCCTAATAACAGAAGATTTCATAGTGGCAGATAATATGCTCGTGAATGAAAATAAGTTTTCCAAGATCTATTCAAGTTGACCATGCAGGCGTTAACCTTGTGAAACAGATACAGTGGTCAGTTGAACCACTGCTTTGATACCACTTGTTGGTCCCGAAAGAGCAGGTTTGGTGTATGAGAGGGAATACACCAAATACCAACTTTTCAGTTTACTTCACTAATTAAGTAGAGAGATTAATATTTCTCATTGTGAGAATTCTTGGGTTAACGATCAGGTTCACTCAACCAGGTTCACTCGATCTTTCCAAGGAAACTCTCTCTTGTGAGTTATGCAGAATAGAAAGCAAGAGTGATCTTGTCATCTAAAGTTGAGTATTGTGCGGAAGATGGTGGATTTAGTTGGTAGGTCTTGTATGAAAACATTTGCAAATACTTAATCGAATATATTAAGGGTTGATTAAATTGATGCAAGTTTACGTGAAAGTGAAGTGTTAGGGAATAAACAACTGAAAAATAAAATGTGAATAGTAAAGAACACAGTTGTTTTTATGCTGTTTAGGAAACCTCCTACATCCATGATCCGATCAAACTACATCGGATATCCACTACTAGGATAATCTCTCTTCTTTAAACTCACTGAGAACGAGCAATAAATTCCAGTCAAAACTAGACGAAACCTTATGCAGGAATTCGGGTCGTGTCCCTTACAACTTGCAGATAAATTTGCTACAATACCTCCATGATAATCCACTTAGAAAAATACTAAGCTAGCGAAGATATCAACTCTCTTTCTTGATAAGACAGACTTAAATCGAGGGTGTGATTATGTCACAGCTCAATTTCTTAATCCTATCTTAGTTAAGTAATTAGACCATGACTCGATTAACTAAGAAACTCTTGGAAATGAAATTGAACCTCAGGGATAAATTGAATTGGGAATTTCGCAGGATCAGGGCAGATTTGACACCCTAACTTCAAAGGATTATAACTTACTCATTCGAACTCCGAATTGAGATCCGAAGGAACCGTTAGAAAGGTATCGATAATATCTTTAAAATGGTACTAATTTTACAAGAATTTGGACAGATGAGACGAACGAAAAAGGGGTTCCAACACGCTGTCATGTTTCTAGCAAAAATAAAATTCAAACAATTTATGAACTCAGGTTTCAATTTACCAAAGACAAAACTCAGACAATAAGGATAAATGGTTGAACACGATGATTCAAAAAGGAAAAATATACCAACATGGATTTCATAAGCTAACCAAACATAATGGCACCAAACATTCAGATTAACAACAAAAGGAAACCGAGTTCCGCAACGGGAAGAGTGGATGAGTTATATGTATGACGACATATAACTCAGGGCTTACAAAGTATGTTTCAACAAGGTTTAACAAGATGACCATAACTCCACTCAATATTTACATATCAAAAGTAAACTACAGTGTTCATCTCCAATGCCATCTCCCAGCTCAACCTGCACGTTTAGAAATACATGCAGGGCATGAGTACATAAAGCACTCAGTGGACACATGCCAAAAACATTTAAAACTTGCTCTTAGAGCTATATTGTTGAATTGCCAACTTTAGCATATACAGGGTTTTTAAGAAATAACCTGCATACGCTTCTTAAAACATATATCTTTTCTTTCTCAAAAACAATAAAAATTGAATATGCATGTCATGTGTCTGCAGACAATTATCTCAAATCTGTAATACCATATCTACACGCATGTGTTGAGAGGTAGGCCTCCCTCTCAAACACTCTGACCGGCCAACCCACTCGCTGACTCACGGTCCAATGTGTACACAAACCTTTACCAGCAGCTCGTCCGGCATAAGGCCGATATCGTAATTCTCTTGTAGATAGGTAAAATGCAACATGCTCAAAAACAGGGAAGTCAAACTTTTTTAAACATAACAACATATCAATACACAATAATTCTTTAGTTTGAAAGCCCACCTGAATGATTTAATCTATATAATCCAGGGCTTCGTCTCCTTCTTTCTTTACTTCTTTTCCTTTCTCAGCTGGACCTTACATTAATAAAACAATTAAGAATAAGAAAATCATACTCTTTTCTATGGAATCATCAATTCATAATTTCGTTCTTCTTCTTATAATTTATTTGATTACCAACTATTATAACTATAAGTTCTTCGGCTATTGCATCCTTCTATCTTAACGTTATATTAATCACTTATCATATTTATGTTATTACGTCACTTCTTTATGTTCCAACATATCGTCTTTTCAACAACGTATTTTACTACATGCTCTTCAATTTCTCTTCCTGATATTTAAGGAAGATTAAGCATATTATACCTTAATTAAACACAACATATCATATGAATAAACAAACTAACTCTTCCCAACTTTTACATATGAGCTTAGAAAAATCTAAATAATTTATATATTACTTATTATGCTTCTCAAAGATCATATATCAAGTTAATTTAGACAAATAAAATAAAATCTCCATAGCTCTTTTATCTCTATTTTTCAAAAATTTCACCAACATTCATATTTTGATTTTCATCAAATTTCTTTCTAATCTTATGTTTAAACATGCTTAATTACATGAATATAAACTTAATTTAAGCATAGCATCACAATTATTAACATAAATTTAAACTCAAAACCTAAGGTCATATCTTCATCTAATTCATCTTATTTCTACATACTTTCCACTTTATGCATGATTTAATCATAGAACAACAAGAAACTTCACTAATACTTTCAAATCTTCCTTCATAATGTTTCAAAATCATAATTTATCAAAATTAAAACACATAAGCATGATGGAAGAGTATCATTTACCTTCAACAAACTAAGCTCTATTACTTGATATTGCTTGAAATCACACTATTGCTCTTAGGATAAGAAAAAATTTTGGTGTAGGAAATGGAGGGATTTTCGAAAATGAGGGGGAAAAAGAAGAGAAAATTTTTGTGTTTATCATGAATAGTATAAGCTAGATTTTTATATAAATAATAATTAATTTTATTTAGAATTAATTAATTAAGTGATTATTCATCACTTTTCTACCACCTTCTAGAAAATTAGAGAATTTTCTTTTTCTTTCTATTTTATTTTATTTAATTTTATTATGGTTATCTCATAATATGTTAGCATTTTGCTCTAGATCATGCTTAAGTAACACTTAGGTCACTTATCTTCACTAATTACAATTAAGTACCTTTAATTTTAAATTTTCCTATTTTATTTCTTAAGGATGCAAAACCTTATTAAATTTCTAATTAGCAATTAAGTACTAATTAAAATTTAAGGGTATTACAGATTAAGTTCATGAACAGCTTTGAACAATTTTGGAATGAGAAATCTCCGTCGTCGAATACTTCGATGTTGCGTAGATTTCTGAGCGGAGTTTCAGCACTTAGAACTTCAATGATAACTCTCGTGTATAATCGCGCATGTATTTGTATATTTCTCCAGATTTTGTTCGCAGCATTTATAGGCTCAAAATTAAAATTATGACCGTTGGGTTGATTGGCGAGCATTAAATGCTTGATTTCTATTTGAATCCCTAATTAATCCTCTTGCCATGTAGAGAAAGATTAGCGAGATCTCTTTGATTTGGTAATAGATGCTCTGATTGATCTCTTTCCATTTTTGATCTCTGATTGTGTCACGCCTGCTTTCTACTAATTCTAGTAAAGCCGGGAACATGACTAATGAAAGGAATAAATGACGAGAGTAAGACAATGAATATTCCTCTCATAACATAAATCAAGGGTTCATTCCGTAATTTCATGAAGTCATAGTCATAAGCTCGTTACATCACGTAACTAAATTAAAGAGTTAAAAACTCGGTCTTATTACATAAGGGTCTAGCAGCGGAAATGTAGGATCACGTAACGAAATCCTACGTGTATGAAGACACGTAGAACCCCCAAGAGTCAGCTACTAGGAATCCGACAAAAGCACGACATAGCACCCACGTCTTCTTCATTCTTAACCTGCACGTTTAGAAATACATGCAGGGCTGAGTACAAAATTGTACTCAGTAGGCACGTGCCGAAATCGCACACTTACATATATAACTGTCAAGCCATTTCAAGTGAATCATAGGGATTTTGTTTCTAAAGCACCTATGTTCACAAAAGCATTTCTTTGAGAAAGTTCTAGTTTGACTGATCAGTCCTAGTTCTTTGTAATCAACCATACCTGAACGTTATTTGTGCCGGGGAAGTGGCCACTTCCCACAGACACTTGACCGGTCAACCTTTCGCTGACACACAGTCCATTGTGTACACTAGTTCGAGTGGAGACGCTAACCCACTGGAACCCGAATTCGATTATCATAGTTCGAGTGGAGACGCTAACCCACTGGAACCCAGATAGGCATCATACATAAATCGAAAACATTTATGGCAAGACAGTGCTTTGAAAATATCTCATTTCATTTGAAAACATCCACATATATTTTTATAGGGTAAGAAAAGCCTACTTGAATAGTCTTGGCTGACGATTGCTTCGTTCTCGAGTTGCTGGTTCGACCTTTCGTCACAACCTTTAATATAAATCTTGAGTGAGATATATTACTCAAGCATATCAATTAATTCCAAGTGTAAGGAATTACTATACTTGGTTAATTTGAGGGTTTATACTCGGGTCTTTAAAACTCGACTATTATACGAGTCTAGGAGTTGTATTTCTAGAGGAGTCGTTTGATGATTCCCGACTCACTTTTATGATTCGGGGATTTACTATACCCAATAAATAATTATTGGGTAATATAACTAAAGACATTTCTAATTTAATATCTCGATCCTTAAGTCGAGATAAATAATTTCTAATTAAGCTAATTGATTTCAATTGTCGCTCTATAAGCATGATTCATAATTTAATCATTTCTTATGATTAAATTCTATTTTAGTAAATTAAATTCTAATTAGTAAATTAAATTCTCTAAATTTAATTATTGAATTTTCCACTATTGGACTTAGTCCAAGTAGGCTAAGTTTTGATCTATTAAAAAGCTTCTAGCCCATTCAATTTAATTAAGTCCACTCCTTTAATTTTCAGTCCACAAAAATAATAGCTAGACCCACCAATTAATTAATTAAGCCCATGTGTTCCTTTGCTAGGTCCATATAAACTATTAAGTTGAGCCCAATACCTTAGTTAAATGAGGCCCGTAGAGATTTAATTATTTTTCGGCCCAGTCATTACCATCAGATTGAGCCCAAGTAAAATAATTCTCGGCCCGTAAAGATTTCTTACTCGGCCCATGTAAACTATTAGCCCATCACTAGGCCTAATTGTGCTATTATTGGGGCCCAACAGAATTGATACTTAGCCCGTTAACTAAATAATCCTCGGCCTATTACTCGGTCCATGAACCCGGGCCCGATTCTAGAGTATTCTATTTTCTCTAGCCCTAATCTAGTACAACACAACTCTCACACCTTCCTCCCTTCCGCCTCACGATCTCTCCTTCACTGACACTTCTGCTTTCTTTTCCGCCAGCGAAAATCCCGTCGACTCGGTTCCCTCTCCCTCCGCTCGATCTTACCCGGCAGTCTCTCTCTCTTTCTTGTTCGCGACTGCTAGTGGTGGGAGCAGCAGCGTAGGGTTCTTGACAGATTCAATTTCTTAAGGTAAGGTCAAGCCCTACATAAATTCCCTATTTTTCCTCTCTTACTGAGTCTGTATTTGAAGTTTTTCTATTGCATGTTGTAGTTTCTGGGGTTCGTGGGTTAGATGAATGTATTTGGGTGGAGTTCTATATGTTCCAGTGTTGTATTCATTCTCTGCTAATTGTTTCTTTGTTTCTACTTGTGATTGGGAATTAATTAGGATGGAATTAGGGCTGGAACGGTGGGGTTTCGAGCTAGGTGGTTAGGCAGTGCTCTGCCTGCGGAGACAGCAGCTAGCAGTGGTCCTGTGGCTGTTCTGTTTGTCGAGCAAAACAGCTAACTCTCCACTCTCTTAAGTTTTCCATTCTTATTTCGTTATTTTGATTTCTGAAATGTGTATAATTTATCTAAATCTTTGTTTACCTCTCCTTAACTCTAGCTCTAAATTCTTGGCTTCTTTCCCCTGAATCGGCGGAAAGCTCGTCGGAGCTTCCTTGGACAGACGCCACGCCGAACCTCGCATGTTTTTACTGCGGTAAATCATAATCCCCCTTTTTTTTCTTATTTACAAGTTCTATGCGTAAAATCCTATTTCATGCCTTGATTTATTGTTGGATTTGGGGTTGAAAATGAGTTCTTGGCAAAAGCTCTATGTTTTCTTTTTCTAGATGTTCAGAACCCGCTCTTTACAAAATAATTAGAACATAAATTTCAGTTTGTCTAAGTCCCAAGTGTTTAGATAGAATCAGATTGACTAAGAGTCCTTAGCTAAACCTTAGTATTTCTCTTATGTTTCAGATTCTGACTACTGAATGTTCATAACTTCATTGCAAGCTTAAGTTTTGATATCTATTGTGAGTGTGGTTCTAAAAGAGATGTCATAAGTCTAAGATTGATCCTCTGCATTAAAACATATTTTCAGTTTGGTCGTTGTTCTGAAAATGCTCAGTTCTGGAAGGGTTTATGTGGATTGGTTTCTAAATAAGTATGAACTTATACTTCTCGTTCCATTTCATTTTCTGTGAAAATGATGTTTATTAGAGCGTTGGCTAACACTTATTTCTAAACTGGACTTGGGACTCATTGTGAGCTAAATCTTATTTTTTTTTTATAACCCTGGAGATGTGTCTATGTTCTGGTAATATGTGCTTTATTTTATAAACTAAAAAGATAATCAGAAACGTGTATTGATTTTCAGTGTGGATAATGGTTCTAATTTAAAGTTGCTTCTAATTTATGTTTCATAAGTTTAGAGTTTGCTAAATCTTGAATTAAAGAGTACTTAGGAGTTTATAAAGACTTGCATACTAAATATGATATCTTGTTCTTTGTTTCTAAACATACTTGAGTTCTCAAAGAAGGTGAAGCAAGCAGAGTCTGTAATTACACTAATTCCAGTCTAGTAGTTTCTGATACGTAGTCTAAATGTAGTTTCTGAAACGTAGACTAAAAGACCAAAACTTAAAGTATGGAATGTGTATACCTTACACCTTAGGGATTTAATGATTCGGATGCTTCTTTGATGGAGTGAACTGGGCAGAGCTCTTCTGAAAATACTCTAGGTGGAGTGGAACTAATTTGTTAAGTCTAGAAGTGCAGTTTTGTGGCCATGTCTAGGTATATAACATAAGTGTGTGTATGCTGTTATGGTGTAAGTTTCTTTGAAGCACTTGAGTGTTGGGACCTCAAAGTCTTCTACCTAATGCCTACATCTAATTTCCTAGTATATTTTTGTAGTTGCAGATCTGATTTGGTAAAGCTATTAACGAAGATACTATCTCTCTTTGTTCTTGCAGGTGTAGGGATGGATGGATGGATGGATGGAGTAAGAAAAGTGTAGGCTGCAGTCTTCTCTTGAGAAGACACTCTTCCATCAACTCCCTTCATTTATTATTTCCTTACGCATGTAGATATCCCTATAGGGAGTACATAGTTTTATTTCCAAGAATTAAATTTAAAGTGTGAATGACAGCTGTAGTTGGCAGCTTTGCCTCCTTTTTCTCTTGCCTCTGCACTGTATGCGTGTAATATATACATATAGGGCTGCATACCTATTTATTTGCTATAGTGTATAAGTTGCAGAATTTCCAATTACTAAATGGTATTAAAGCAATTTCATGTATTATTATCAGTCTCAGTTATGTTTGCCTGCATCATACTGTATACATATATATATGTGTTTTATGTATTAATTACTTACTATATTATGCCATCAAACAATTATCTACTACACACATATTGCTTTCATATAAGAGATACTACATCTAAATTTTATTTGGTATTTAAGATGTTTATTGAATATTTATATCCAATACTTCTATAGGATATATATATATATATATATATATAATTGTATAATCATCTTCTCAACCATTATTATTATTTTCTTTTAGCAAACATAAATCTTTATTAATTTGTAATTGCACAAGTTCTAATTTATATATATAGTTATTAATCGAATTAATTATCGAGAATGCATCTCAAGAATTAATTGGTTTCGTCTTCTTGAATAACCTCATTATCCAAACGAGCTCACATAATATCTATCATTACTCTAATAATTAAAATATGCACGAATAATAGCTACTAATATCGATTAGCTAATTGATATTTTAACTTTTACTGCGAAATTTTTCTTATCCCGATTTTCATTACATAATAACTACTAGTAGAATAGCGGGATATTACAGATTGATTCTCCTTCCTTCCTCAAACTTTGATTGAATTATCTTTTCTTCAAAGATCCTAGTGATGTGGCATAAGGATGGGATTCTCTCTAAGTACATCGGGTGATGCATTGTATACCCAAATGACTTTTGAGAATATCAAATGACTATGAAAACTTCAGGTGACTCATTTTATACCTGAAAATCACATAATCTCCATCTTAGCGATCTGTAAGGAACAGGTTCACTCTCTTCACTGGTCAGGTTAGGTTCACTTCCAGCGAGGTAATTTGGTCCAGATTTGCTCCTTAAGTTCATAAGACCAGTTGGGTGTAGAACAGGTTTGGTCTAGGTTAAGTGACCTTATTAGGTTGTCTGCTTGCTTCAGGTTAACTGGTTTGCTTCCAAGTATCAAAAGACTAACTAGATCAGATGACTTCCTATAGGACAGAACACTTAACGTATTCAGGTCCTTTACATTTTAGTCATCAGCTAACCTATTCAAAGAGGTTAGTTATCTATAGATAAGACTTTATAGACTAGTCTTTTCTTTACATCATTCCAACGCTATAAATAAAATATCAGGTTTGCTCCCTATGAGGTTCACTTTAAACATTAGGTGATCTCCCTATTACAATCTGAGCAGGCTTAGTTTAGCAAGTGAAAAATAAATCTAAGTGTTTGTTTCAAAAGAACACCATCAAAACAAAATATTGTGAGGGTTCCTAACAGAGGTCGTTGCAGTGTGCAGTTGAAATATGCTTCTTCTATTTTAGTTTTACGAGGTGTTTTACCCGTGCCTAGTTTTAGAAAGAACCTTATTTTAGTTTCTAAAATTTTTTTGGATGGATATTTAATTTCTTTTGATAATTCTGTTATTATCAATAAAAGAGATTTGTTTATCTGTTCTGGCATGATGGTTAACAACTTGTATATTATATCTGCACAACCTAAACAACAAACTAATGCAACTTTTAACTTATCTACAAACTCCAAGAAACAAAAAGCTTCTTATCTTTCGACGAGTGATACATATATGTGGCACTTAATAATCGATCACATTAACTTTAGGAGGATTCAAAAGTTGGTAGAATATGGCCCAGTGGAAGAACTCCAAGTAGAGCCATTTCAGACTTATGAATCCTGCTTGGAGAGTAAAATGACCAACAGAATTTTCAAGTTCAAATGAAATAGAGCCAATGATTAGTTGGATATCATTCACTTCGATGTTTGTGGTCCGATATCGACTAAAGCCAGAGGTGACATGCATTATTTCATCACCTTCATTGATGACTACTCAAAATATGAATATGTCTATTTGATGTAGCAGAAGTCGGAATCCTTTGAGAAATTTAAGGATTTCTTGGCACTTGTGGAGAATCATCATGAAAAGACTATCAAGTGTCAGTGTTATAATCGCAGAGGTGAATACTTCAATACCGAATTTTTGAACCACTTATCAGAAGCAGGGATTCAATCTCAGTTGACTGCACCAGGGACTCCCCAGCAAAACTGTGTAGTAGCGAGACGGAATAGGAGCTTATGGAGATGGTAAGATCTATGATGAGTTATGCAGAGTTGCCTACTTCGTTTTGGGAATATGCTCTAGATACATTGAACTTGGTGCCATCCAAATCGGTCTATAAGATACCTACAGAGCTGTGGACTGAGTAAAAGCCCATTCTAAGACATCTCAAGGTGTGGGGTTGTCCATCACACCTGCTAGAAAATGACGCCAACAAACTGGCACCTCGTACTGATTTGTGTGTTCGTAGGTTATCCTAGAGAGACGAAGAGGTGAGAGTTCTATAATCTTAGAGATCATAAGGTCGTGATTAGCACTCACACACAATTTTTAGAAGAAGACTTTTTGAACAACCAAAACCTTAGAAGCGAGATAGTTATCAAGAAATTGAGAACTATAGCTTGTCCAAATCCACAAGAATCACAGCCACCACCAGCACCTACCCAAACACTTGTACCACCAGCATTGGAGTCTCATCGTAGTGGGAGGTTTTTTCGTCAACCCGATGGATTCATAGGAGTGGGAGAGTCGTCTAACTCGATCCCCGACCTAGATGAGTCAGGCCCATAGAATTTTGATGAAGAAGTCGAAGATAAAGACTGTCACCTATGAAAAGAGGCGATGTAGTCTGAACTACAATCCATGGTAGACAAGAAAGTGTACGATCTAGTTCACCTGCCCGAAGGCTATAAAGTCATTGGGAGTAAAAAGGTCTTCAAGCGGAAGCGAGGACCAAATGAAAACTTCTTAGTCTTCAAAGCTAGACTAGTGGCGAAATGATACACTCAAAAAGAGGGCATTGACTACGATGAGACCTTTTTCCTGTGTCTATGCTTAAATCAATACGCATACTCTTGTCGGTAGCCACTCATATGGATTGAGAATTATGGAAAATGGATGTCAAGACAGCTTTCCCTGATGAAAGTCTTGAAGAAAATATTCATATGCATCAACCCGAGGGCTATGCAGTTCAAAGAAAGGAACACATGGTGTGGAAGCTTAAGAAGTCCATTTATGGACTTAATCAAACCTCACGGTCATGAAACCTTTGCTTCAATCAAGTTATCAAATCTTATGGATTTGATTAGTGCCCTGACGAGAGCTGCATCTACAAGAAGTGTGTGGGAAAGGTGGTTGTATTCTTGGTGTTACACGTATACGACATCCTCTTGATCAAAAGTCTCAAGAAGGTGTTATAGGACGTGAGAGCATACATGTCCAGTCAATTCGATATGAAGGATATTGGAGAAGCAAGACACATTCTCGGGATCAATGTCATATGTGACCGCACGATGAGAATGTTATGCCTATCTCATGAATCATATATTGAGATGATACTTAGACGCTTCAGTATGCAGGACTCCAAGAAGAGTTTCTTACCCTTCAGACATGGAGTTACTCTTTCTCGGTACATGTGTCCTAATACACCTGAGGAGATAGAGGAGATGAGACACATATCATATGCTTAAGAAATCGGTAGTCTCATGTATGATAGCACGATATTAGTCTAACCCAAGAAAGGACCATTGGACAGCCGTAAAGAACATACTCAAGTACCTTAAATGGACAAAATATTGTTTAGTTCACCAGTCTGACATCTTATGTCCTTTGGGTTACACCGATTCCGACTTTTAGACGGATTGGAACTTGAGAAAATATACCTCTGTTTATGTGTTTACTTTGGGCGGTGGAAGCGTGACATGGAGGAGTGTGAAACATTAATGTATCGCAGACTCCACCTTGTAAACCGAGTATGTGGCCACATCAGAGGCCGTAAAGGAAGAGGTTTGCCTCAGGAGCTTCTTGATGGACCTAGATGTGATTCTAAATATGCCTTCGAGTATCACGGTTTACTGTGATAGCACATGTGCAGTGACAAACTCTAAGGAACCACGAGCCCACAAAGAAAGTAAACATATTGAGAGGAAGTACCATATCATTCGTGATATTGTGCGAAGAGACGACATTATGATTACTAAGATCGCGTCTGATGACAACTTGGTTAATCCCTTCACTAAGATCATGAACGGGAAGACGTTCGAGAAGCACGTAGAGGGACTAGGGTATGGCGCATAGTAGACCTGCTTTGAGTATAAGTGGGATAGTTGTTGGTGTCATGCCACACATATTTTATACTATAAAGAATGTTTGAGTATAAGTGGGAGATTGTTAGGATTTGTATACTCTAAATCATGCTTAATGCTTAGAAATTTGTAATAGACTTGTTTTCGATTCCATTTAATAAGAATAAATATTTCAATCATTGGTTCATAATTTATTTTCATTGATTATTTAATTGTAAACAAGTCTATTTTCTATAATTGCAAACTGTGTGGTGGATCCATGATCACGGAAGATAACACAGTCGGCTCCTTTGTACAACCATGATCACGGAAGGTAACACAGTCGGCTCCTTTCTAGAATAATGTTCACAGCCTAGACAGACTTGGACAGTCTAGTAGATAAAGGTTGCGGTATCATTTGATACAATAGATGACCTTAGCCGGCAAAATGATATCAGTATGTATATGATGTCAGACAAGCTTGCATATATACATATATATATATTATGGTTTCACAGTAAGATATGTTCTTCGTGTTGTTGCTAAGAACGAGATCTCGGAAATTATTTATTTCTCAATCTGTGACGATGACATTAGTATGTGCAGCTGATTATGCACAGCTTTGATTCATTTGCACTTGCGGATTTTTCGTAACCCTATATAGTAATGTTTTGGATAGTGATAATTGTTTTAACGAGAATGTCCGATTGTTGTCGCATAGAATCGTGTCTCGATATACCCCGAGTTGATTAAATCCTTGTGAGGTGTTCAGAATGGTTAATTACATAAGAAATCCGGCCTCTTGAAATGTATTCCATATATATTATTAAAGTTTGAACTGGATCACTCACGAATAAATATATAAATTGATTTTAAGTTGTCAGCGAACTCAATTAATTAATGGATTTAAAAATTTTAAACGCGGAAAATAATTAATTATAAAAGTATGATTATATCTGTAATTTGTGTGGGCGCCGGATAGTTCAAAATTTATCATATAGTTGAGTCGATTAAATATTAATATAAGATTTATATCTCATTATATTTCCTAGACAAATTAATTGAGTCAAATTGACTTGGTCAATTAATTAATTAAAGTGAATGTTTGGCCGAGGCAATTAATTAAATATAATTAATTGGGTCAAATTGACTTGGATATTAATTAATTAATTAAAGTTAGGATTTGACTTGGTCAAATTAGTTAGATAAGGAAATATTATAGATAAGGTTGGACTTGGTCTTATATTGGAAGCTCCAGGCGCATTCTCCTTTGAAAACATGACCTAGCCCTAAATTACACATATAAATAAGGAGATGGGTGGCTGAAAGTATTCACTCCAACACAGTGATTTTCGGTCACCAAAGTGTTTTCAAACACTGTAATTTTTGAAAATTATAGGGTATTGAAATCATCAATTTTCGTTCCTCCCCTCTCGATAAAACCCCGATGAATTATTTTCCACACGATAGCTAAGTTGTAGGTGAGAGACATAGGCCAGAAGTTGCATAGGTCGGATTCAATTTACAGGAGTTGATTGTTGTTCGTTGCCGATAATTCAAATCGTCTATCTGCAAGCGGTGGATTTGCAAAGGAAGAGGCATTAAATTTATTCCGCAGATTTAATTTCTTCTTTATACGGTATGTGTGTTTAGAATTACAAGTTTTATTTAAATTATTAGACTTGTGGATCCTGCGAATTGTGAGCCCCTCAT
The DNA here is from genome assembly GCA_026898415.1 of Leonotis leonurus. NCBI lineage: Eukaryota > Viridiplantae > Streptophyta > Magnoliopsida > Lamiales > Lamiaceae > Leonotis > Leonotis leonurus. The sequence goes on along the minus strand of JAPKLX010000154.1, from coordinate 458,366 downwards.
ATGGGTTCCTTCATACATAGGGGAGGAGTTGTATGAAATACATACAGAATTTGATTAATAAAATGTAAGTTTTTACTTTTTATTCGATCCTCTAATAACCTAACGAATTTTCATTTGTGAAGTTTATCGACTTATCAAGCGGACTTTCATCCCATTTGTGGCGTCATTCATTGTTCCCGTATTGTTGAGACAAATTTTTCTTTGAATCGTAAGAAGTTAATACATGCTTTCGGTACATAGACAATCAATTTTAAAGGTATTGGAATATCAATCATATCCATTGGATCAAATATGCTAGCTTTGTTGAATCGAGTTGCTCTTTGGTTCATAGGGGTTAATTCTTGCCTATGGTACTTAGAGGGTCGACTTTTCTATGATGATTGTATTTTATCCTTATTTATAGTTCATATTCGATCTTGGGCCAAGAATTCATGTCGGTTATTCTCGTGCCGGCGATAATCGCATTATTTGATTTTTTTTTTTCTAATTTTTATCTTGTTTTATATATAAAAGAACAAAAAACAAACTAGATTTTTTTTTATTCTTCCATTTGTTCATTCTTACGGTGTGGATTTGAAAACAAATCTCTTTCGACAGAAGGGGAATGATGTGAGGTGAACGAGAACTCCTAATGACGAATAAAGGAGCAATTTGATGATTTATTGAAGCACAATCTATGAAGTTTAAGGTGACTTTTTTAATGGACTAATTAAAGATATTTGGGCTCAAAAGTATTGAAGAAAGTTCGAAGAAAAGACATACTTGCAAGCCTAGATGCATCAAGTTAATCAATTAAAGATGACTTATTTTAAAGTGATTTTGTTATTTTATTTATTATTTTCGAATTTAATTAGGGGTTAAAATTATAAACTATAAGTTATTGTGTTATTGCATTCCTTATTAAACTAATATTTTTATTCATATTCATGGTAGGATTTATTTATCCTAATTTATGTTATATTTTATTTTCGTTTTAGACTAGGATTTGTTTTCCTATTCATGGTTGGAGTTGTTCTCCAACTCATGATAGGTTTTATTTTTCTTTTTAGTTTTATTATTACTTTTAAGATTATATATATTTCAACCCTATATATAGGGGAGGAGTTGTATGAAATAAGTAGAGAATTTGATTAATAAAATGTTAGTTTTTACTCTTTATTCGATTCTCTCATAACCTAGCTGATTTTCATCAGTGAAGTGTATCGACATATCAAGTGAACTTCCATCCCATTTGTAGCGTCATTCATCATTCTCGTATAGTTGAGAAGAGTTGTTCTTTAGGTCATAAGAAGCTCATACCTACTTATGGCACTTAGATGACCGATTTCAAAGGTATTGAAATATAAATCATATATGTTGGTCCCGAAAGAACTAGATTGGTGTATGGGGAGGGGGAAAATACATCAATTCAAAAATTTTAGGGTTTTCTTATTTAACCTTAAATATCAAAGCTTAAACACACTTAACTAGTAAGATAGATTGGGTTGCAAGCTTAGTTCTTCTTTTACAAAGAACTAAACAAACACAAATAAAAGCTTTGAAAACGTGCGTAACAGTGATTAAGAATAACTTTAATAAAGTCTAACTTAAACAAGGTTGTGTGCCAAAGTTGGTGATTAATGCTCTTTGTTAATGAGGAAAACAGTTTTCTTAGTTCATGTATTTATCAAGTTGATTCAAGATAATGATATGTACGATAATGGAATAACAAAACAAGATAGAAAGATAATGAACACAAGCAGTTAGCGTGGTTCGGGATGATCTTCCCTATGTCCACGACTAGATCAAAGCTAGATCGAGTATTCACTAAAATACTCCTTTCTTTTTACTCATTGAGTACAAGCCACAAAGTTAAATCAAAACTAGATTTAATCTTTGTGTTTAAAACTTACTTCTTTCGAAGATTGAGAACTACAATCTAAGAAATACAAACTTTGATCTAAACTAGATCTTTGACTTTGGGTTGGTAAGTTTTCCAGAGAAAGAAAGCTTTAAGCTGAAGAACACTCAGATAATTCTGGGAATGTTGGAGTGTTTTGAACGTTGAATGCTTGAAGGTTTAAGCAGAGTTTTGGCTTAGTTAATCGCTTGAGTTCTCATACTCTTCTCTGGAAGTGAAGATGGTATTTATAGAACCATGGCTGGAACTATTTGTTAGAGAGATGAAGTGCCCTTCTTCATCGCATTAATGACAACATTTAATGCACGGTTAGGTTGATGTTACATGTGCCGCCTGTAATGCTTATTGTCTCACCTTTCACGCGATTTCTCAGTGCTTTGCCCTAAGAGGAATGATCTGTCGTACTTCTACTTTGATATTCTTGTACTTCATTCCTTAAAATATCCCATTTGATATGACAAGACACTGGATGATTGACTTATAACAAAATTAGGTATGTCGGCAGTCCACCATAGTTATCGTATGGCAAAGCTAGATCCTTGTAAATGAGCAGCTCGTTTGTAACGATTTGGCCATCGATCTGTTGATCAAATATTAATTTGTTTGAGTTCAAATTAATACTTTGATTCTTCACCTTGATTCTAGAGCCAATCTTGAGTTGAGCAACGAGATAAAAGAGGAACAGATCATTTGACATCGATCTGTTATATTTGGATCAGCGCGTTGTAATGTTTCAATAACGATCTATTTTTTACTAGATCTTTATCATAGATGGCTCTATGTTTTCTGAGAAACTATACTAAAGAATTAGCTCGCTCTCTATAGGAAATGTTGTTTTACATTGACATGTTCTTTACAAACTATCAAGTTGTTCCTTCTACAGCTAGATAAACAAATCATTCTTATAAGTAAGTTTGAAACTTCAAACTTCCTTTTACAATATCAATCTGTATAAACTTTAAACTCAGAAATAAGCTAAGTCAATTAGCTGCTAAATAGGGATAGATCATTATTATCGATATGTTCCTTTACATTTTAGCTAACTGTTAAATTAAATATATACATGTGTAATAGCAATCAATATTTCCAATAAAGCTCATAAAAATAATACAGATCGTCTAAAGATCGACCTGCTCCTTTTATAAATTGATTTGTTCTTTAAAAAATGATATTGATCACTAGGTTTTAAAGACCTTACAATTATTAAGTGTTGTTTCGATAAATATCATCAAAACTTAATTATATTTGTGGGTTCCCAACAATATCCATTGGATCGAATATGCTAGCGTTTTCTAAATCAAGTTGTTCTTTTGGTAATAGGGGTTAATTCTTGTATATGGTACTTAGAGGGTCGAGTTTTTAATTGTGGTTCTATTTTTTCCATAATTAAAATTCAGATTCGATCTTGGGCCTAGAATTATCGTCGATTATTCCCGTGTTGGCGAGAATCACATCATTTTCAAATTGAAGACTATAAAATACTTCAAGTCATTCTTCTGAATGTAGAGAGTACATTTCTAGAGATTTCATAGAGCCAAAATGTTGCAAGAATTCCTCTAGGTAATTTTAGCAAACCAACACTCGATTATTTTCATATATATTTCCCAGTGTTGTATATTATAGATGATTCTATATTTTGCAGATAAATTCATCTAGAACTAGACATTTGTTTAGAACTTTCAAGTAAAATAGTGATAGATATTCCTCCATAGTCATTCATGTTCTAAGCATTTGTAATAGAGAAGAGATGAGGAATAACGACTCTGTGTAACTTGTATTCAAAGAGGATAGATAAGAGAGGTATAATCTCATACTCAGTGAGTATAAGTAAGAGAGTTTGATCTCGTACTCAACGAGGATAAATAAGGGAGGAATTCAAGATTAAGAGATCCATCGATCTAGTTTTGATCGATCGTGGACGTAGGGAGTTTCCCGAACCATGTTAAATAGTTTTGTTCTTTACATTCAGTGTATATTTATATTGCATTGACTTGTTCATTTATCACTAGCGAGCTGATTTTTAAAGAGAAATGAGTTGTGCATCTGTGAGTCAATTGATATTCTAAAGAAACCTACTGATTTTACCATAGTTCTTGATGTATTATTATTTTTTTTTTTATTTAAGGGAACCAAACACATAGACTCTAGAGAGTAGTCACTCATAATCCAAATCATGATCACTATACACACCAACTAGCAAAGCAACATGCCCCACGTAACATCTCAACCATAGAACCTAGCAAAATCAAGAACTGAACCTAACTAAGTCTACCACCAGTCATAACACATACTGGACTCACGTATCAACAATCAACATTTATCAACACATAGTGATCGAATAAGCAAGTAGACGTACAAATCATTAAGACGGGGACAACATAGACTAAAAACAAAAACATAATAAAAAATACTAACGCATGCAAGAAAGCAAACATAAACCACTCCCCCACACTTAAATCCTACTACAGCCTCGTAGTAGGAACTAAAGAAGAGGAGTCATGAGAACTTTCCTGATAACAAAGAGCCGGCAACAAGCCCAAAAGTCAGGTGACTCCTAGAGTTGGTACCTGCATACAAGAACAAAACAAACAAAACATAAAACAAAACAAATAAAGAAATAAAAATGAAAACATAAAAGAACAAGAAAAGGAAGAAAGCTAATACGCCGGAGGATCTTATGGATCATGATAGTAGGATGTAAGAGGAGGTTGGGGATGATTGAGGAGACTGTGTTTACCTGCGACTTAAGGTCATTAGTAAACTATTTATTTATTATGCAAAGAAAGAAATACTAAAAGTGAAATAACAAAAGAACAGAAATAAAAACAAATGCAATGCTCATTTAATGTCTCGAGCTCGACATGACATTTTCCTATGTGAATTACTTTGGTTGGAAACCGAATAATTCCCTAAGTCGAATACCTGCACAACACAACAACAAAAACCAAAGCATAACACCCACGAAACAAGAAAAATAATAAAGAAAACACCTGACGAAAAATAATAACAAACGGAGAAGAAAATGCGAAAAGAAAACATGGAACAAGAGAAAAAGGAAAATAACGAACAACATGAATAACACTCAAAATCAAATACGCCTAAAGCTTTCCCCGACAACGCCGCCAAATTTGTTTAGCCTAAAGTGTGTACTCTAGGTTCTCGTAAATTATTACGAGGTCGATTGCATGTAGCAAGCTAACCACAGTCGGATCTCGATGGAAATCTTAACAGGGCGGCTCTAATCCTAAGTGTTATTAAAACGAGAAAGGGGAAATCCTAAACATATTATGACCATAAGATATAACAATAAATAAATAGAGATTAAAAACAACTAAACATGAATGCCAACGGATTGAAGCTTTAGGATCAGATGCTTAATTCATATTCAATGTCTAATTGATCATGCATCCATATTAGATTAAGAACACCAAAGGTTGCTTAGCAAATTACTTTCGTATTAATACACTAAGTCGTGATCTTTACTTTCGTATACAGTTCACACCTTTAGTAATTACTTAATCTCATATAGAATGATTAACCCTAGGTATTATGTCAAGCAAAATGATCAATCTACTTAACATAAACATATGAATTCAATGGTGATCAAGCATTAAATTCCATACAAAACAAGTTAATCAAGGGCATAGATCAAATAAACATCAAGTAAGAACATAAACATCCAATCCAAGTAAGGATCTAACCAAGCATCATATACAAAGTAGAATCACAAAAGGAAACCATAGAAAGGAAACTCACTACTTGAAAAGTAAGAATCCAAAGTCGGAATCCACTTCAATCCATCGGAATTCTTAAATCCTAAACTAAGAAAGCAATAAAAACTAGTGTTTGAGAAGTTCTTCTTAAGTTACATAGGTGCTGAGAGAGAGAGTACTGAAAATGACGCCCAAAAGACTTAAAAATCCGCCTGAAACTGCTAGCAAGCGGTCGCTGGCTTGCAGTCTCTGTCCGCTGCTGCAGCACAAGCCCAGCGACCGCTGGCCTGTGCAAAATCAGAAATTTTTGAAAATACATAACTGAATCTCGTCTCGATAGGAATCCGTAGCCGCAGGCGGATCCAAATTCGGAGTTGTAATGAAGGAAAACGAGCCAAAACAAAATTGTTGCGCAAAACGCAACAATTTTGTGTATGGCTATGCTCTCGCGTTCTTTTTCCTCTCGTCTTTTGCCCGTGACTCCTAACAAGATCTCATCCGATTTTCTCGGTTTTTCATGGCGACGCACAAGGAAACACTTCCAGCTCCATTCTTCTCTCATTTCCTCACCCTACATCTAAAGCACGAAAACACACGACCGACGTAAAAATGAACTAAAAAGAGTACGAAAATAAACAATCTAATACTCTAAACAAAACGACACGAAGACCAAAAACATAACAAAAACGTACTAAACAATGGTCTTGTACATTCCAACTGAAGTTAGTAGCCTTGTGAGTACTGATCATCTTCTGTTCATTGGCCACCCTTACCAGTAAAGGTTTACCCTCTTCCAGTTGCAACCAAATTTCTTAGTTGTATCTTCTTGCAAGAAGTTGAGGGTACTTCCACTATCAACTAAGATGTGCATTTGACGTCCATCAACTTCTCCAATTATCTTCATTTATGTCACGCCCCCATCTCCCACAATAGATTCCACAGATAGTTGTATCTCTTCTATAGGTGTTTCAGATAGATTCTCCACCTCAGGACTCACATGTTGCTCCTGAAAATAAGTTACATCTTCTTCTTCAGTCATCATAAGATAGCTCACCTTATTCTTACATATGTGACCTGCAATAAAATTTCATCTCAGATGTAACATAATCATTTATGTCTTCTAATTGTCATTTTAGTCATGGTCAATAATTGAGTTGGTGGTTTGATAGTTGTTTGGGAAGGATTCTTTGTGTAAGAAACATGATCCGGTTTCTTATAAGATGTAGAATTCAGAATTGGTTTAGGGTTAGACTTCATCCTTCTTGAAATAATCTCCAAGGTGGTGAGTGTTTGCCCTCTTAATTTAATAATTTGCATTTAGTGGGTTTAAACATGTTTACAAAGGATTATAACTCTTCACTCAACCCACTAATAAAACTAACAACGAAGTAATCCTCAAAAATCTTGTTATGATTCCTTAATAACATGCAAGACTTAAGCTCCTCAAATTGATCCACATAATCATAATATGTTTCAGTTTCCCTTAATTTATCAAACTCCACAATAATATTAGCCTTTCGAATACCTCAAGCACTCACAAATTGTTCCCATGTGACGTCAGGTTAAACATCCCCCAAGTTCTGGAACTAGTGCAAGGTCTTCCATTTAAAGTGCATAAATACGAGATTTATCTTTTGATGATCCAGAAGATTATGAATTATCTTAAAATAGCTAGTACATTTCAGAATCCAAGCCCTTGGGTTAAAACCATCAAATATGGGGAATTCTATCTTTGGAATAGGAGTGTGAAAACTTGTTGAGGATTATCTATTTTCCATCTATATCCCCCACTTAGAATTGTCAATGGGTGGGTAATACCCAAACCGGAACTGAGAATAGATTAGGTTGTTAATTCGAAACACACTCATTATATAGTAGATCCGGACCGAACCAGAACCATAAATTAAAAATTATATTGGTCCGGATCGGATAAATGTCTGCGGATCTTACGGTTCTAACTTACTCTCATTTTTAATCTTCTTCTACGTTCTAAAACTCTCTCTCTCTGCCACCGACCGTCACCCACCGTCACCCACCTCCACCCTCTCTCCACCATCGCGACGCCACCCACCGCCACCGGCCACCATCTATGCTTGAGCATTGTCCAGCTCTATATGGATTATGCTAAGGTGTAACTAAAATAATTGATGCTTTTCTCCTTCAATGTTTTATATATATTATATATATATATATTGTTGGTCCCGAAAGAGCAAGGTTTGGTGTATGGGGGGGGGGAATACACCAAATACTAACTTTTTCAGTTTTACTTGACAGTTTGTAAGAGAGCTCAAGCTATTCTATACGAGAAATTGCTCGGCAGTGACTAAACAGATCGATATGCAGATCAGTAGCTGATTTAGTCCAAACAGATTACTCTCTTTAGTGAAAACACTTAGCAGATAATAAGAGTGATCTTATTACTTTCTGAGTGTAGAGTGAGTGCGGAATAATGGTGGATTAGTGATTGCTCTTGTTTTGAAAACCTTAAGTATTAACCAGATTGATTAGGGAGATTGATTGAGATGCAGAAGGATGATAGTGCAGAGAGTTAGAGTAATAAACAACAGAGAATTAAAGAATGCAGAAATATAAAGCACACGGTTGTTTAACGTGGTTTGGGAAAACCCTACGTCCACGATCTGGTCAAACCTAGACCAGATTATCCACAACTAGGATACTCTGCTTCTTTATACTCATGGAGAACGAGTCACAAGTACCAATCACAACTAGAGTGATACTTATGCACGAATGAAGGGTCGTGTCCCTTTACAACAGATTACCTCTACGTTACCACTAGAAAACTACTAGCTAGCAGGGTGATCTTCTTTCTCTCGACAAGACAGACTTGAATCGAGGTGGTTGGTGTGATGTAGAATCACAAGATGTTGAAGCTCTAAGTCTGGAGTGCAGAATGCTTGGAAAAATAATAGCAGAGTGGCTCGCGCGTGTATTCCCCCTTTTTTCCAGATTTTGTCTTCAACTATATAGGCATTGAATTTGAAATTCTAGCCGTTGTTGATTGGCGTGAGATAGATGGTATATTGTCAATCAATGGTTTCCATCATATTTGTTCTTGCCATATAGGAAAGGTTGACTCAATCTTTGATTTATGGAAAGCAGATTGCTAACGGTCTCTTTCCTTATATGTACAATCAAAGATTTACTTTCCAATCCCTGTTGGATGTATCTTGATCTTGACGTGGCAAGTGTATATGATGTGTAGGATGATGTCAGCTAATGGGTTGATGACTCAGTCGCTCTGGTTCCTCGCTGTAGGCATCGATCTGGTCATCGATCTGGTCGCTGTATGTTACAGCAGATCGATTCTTCTTTGGCATAAAACCTTGACTTCATCCTATTCTAAGTTGAGAATGACTTCTATAGGAATATTTCCTTTACATTTTAAGTCATCTCCTAATCTGTTCCATAACAGAAATCACCTTATCTCTAGTGATCTGTTTTTACACGAGAACAGTTTTAAGCTCTAACTAGCTAAGTGTGTTTCGAGATATCATCATCAACACTAAAACCTCAGGGTTCCCAACATATATATATATATATATATATATATATATACTATTTTAAGAATTTTGAGAATTGTTCATTCACTATTTTAAGAATTTTGAATTGATTTGCCCCTGCATATACTATTTCTTTCACTTTAAATTTCACGCATGTTCACAATAAAAGTAACATGTTCACAATAAAAGTAACATGTTCATACTTTAATTTTGTTTAATATCAATTACCTATGGTGAATGAATTGAGGAAAAAAAGTTACAAAATGAGAATACTATTTTAAATTTGTGGCCATAGAGAAAATTCATACAATAAAAACAATTTTAAAAAATAGTTCTCGTGTTCGGGCCCGAATCGAGTTGAGTTGAGTTGAAAATTCAAATAATAAATACAACCTTAAAAAATTGTTCTCGTGTTTGGGCCCGAATATAGTTGAAGTTGAGTTAAAAATTCATACAATAAATACAACTTTAAAAAATGGTTCTGGATTCGGTAGAACCGGAATGAACAGTCCGGGCGGGTTCTGCTACAATTAGTTCTGGTTCTAAGCGGGTTTGGAATCAGAACCAAAACCGAAACAGCAATTTCAAATCTAATGATTCTTTAAATGGTTCTGGATCGGTTCGGATATTACCTATCCATTGACATCCCTACACCACTACTTTGAAATCCATAAAAATAATTTGGATAGTGTTCTGCCCCCAAAATAGAGTCTGGATCTCCAGATCCTTCCCCCTTTGCATCTATTAAGCAACTATACTTGCATGTCAGCTAATGCATGTGTTAGATGTTCTAATTTGTCATTCATTTATGCATTCATCCCATTGATATGTTCTTGCAGCTTAATTTCGGATGACTCCCTCTTCAACGATTCAGCTTGCAGGATCTGGTTTATCTTTTTTTTGAGCCTCCAAAATTTATATATATATATATATATATATATATATATATATATATATATATATAGGGAGTGGTTCAGGTATAAAGTGATATTAAAGTAGGAAATATGAAATCATCCGGGCCATTGGATCATTGAAATCGGATGGTCATCTTTTAATTAAAATCCTGCCTCAACAATCGGTTGCATTGTATTTTTACAATGCATAAGGGTATTATTGTCAACTATAATTTCTGGCGGTTGAAATAATTAAGGAAATGCATCATCATCACTACAATCTAGGAACTGCAAAAAGGCAGTTTCCTTATTCTTTCACGAACACCAACCTCGACACCTTCGCCGCTGCTGGGGGCGGCGGCGCCGCCAAGTCCATCGCCTTCTGCGGCGGCCACATCCTCACCGCACACCAAGACTGCAAAATCCGCGTGTGGAAACTCACTGATCAGAAGCATCACCACCTCACCGGCACCCTCCCCACCCTCGACGACCGCCTCCGCCGCCTCCTCCTGCCCCACAACTACGTCAAGGTCCGCCGCCACCACCGCCGCCTCTGGATCCAACACCACGACGCCGTGTCCGCCCTAGCCACTGCCGCCAACGGCGGCTCCCTCCTCACCTCAACCTCATGGGATCGGAGCATCAAGATATGGAACACCCAATCCCTCCACTGCCTCCAGTTCATCAACAAAGGGCGACGAACTACAATCAACGAAGATGATGATGACTTTCTAACTCCGTCCATACGCATTCAAAATACAATGCATTTAATAGTTGAATACAATGCATTTAACAGTTAAATGCAATGCATTTGTAAATATAATTTTAACTCAATTACATTTTCACAATGCATTTAACAGTTAAATATAATGCATTTAATATTTAAATACAATGCATTTAAATATAGAGAACTGTTTTGATTTAACAATTCATAATATAATGCATTTAAGCTGCTACTGATAATGCATAATATCGAATATAACAATTCACAATGTGTAAACTCGTAATTCATAAAACAAGAACAATAATGCATTTAAGTTCATAGAATTAAATCTCTAATCTAATAATTATGGAAAGTAAATATTGATTTTAAATTCAATTGCTAATCAATTACAATTGAAATTTGGTAATTAAACATTTCAATGGCATTAATAATTAGATAATTAAATACATTACTTGTTAATTTATAATTCTATAAATAAATAAAAAATAACTATTTTTCTTTTTCTACAAATTATATTATTTTATTTCATTAGTATAAATATATGCAATATATATATACTGAATTAAAGGGTATAACAAGATCTTTAATTTAACATATGATATGTTAAGATAAATTTTAATATTAACAAATTATAATATTTAAAGGAAAAAGAACTACTTTAAAATTTATTTACATTTTTATTTTTATTTTCCACATCAATAATTAATTTTATTTAATTTAATTTATTTTATAAAATTATATGTATTAATTTATAAATATATGAAATATATATATATATATATATATATATATCTAAGTTCATATATGAGCAAAAAAATCATTAATAACAATGAAAAAATTATATCTCATTATCTATCTAAAATTAATTATTAAGATTAATTTAATTAAATATAAATATTTTTTATTATAATAGGGATATAAAAATTATATTTTTATATAAATAAATTATATTGAAAAAAGTTCTCGCAATCTTTCATTTATTAAAATGAATGGTTAATATATTTTCACATTTCTCACTCAAAGATTTTTCCTTATAAATCAAAATATATATAATAATATTATAAATCGTACATTAAGATCTTTAATTTATTTAGATTATTAATATATATGTTAATAATGATTTTTAATGAACTATCAATTTTTGTAATAGTTTATTTTTATCAACATACGTATCACAGAGATAGCTGTCACGATAGGCTCAACCTGACCTGCATACTGAGAGTACGTGGGATTTGGATTGGAACCAACTTCAAATTTTTAAGTTTGAAAATAATTATGTCTGAAAAATTTATCTAAAAATTTTACGAGTCAATCGAATATAGGACTTAAAAAAGTTCATACATCTCTCTCTCTCTCTCTCTCTCTCTCTCTATATATATATATATATATATATATATACACGTCAATTATAATTCATTTTTAATTGTGATTTTATAATTAAAATATTAAAAATATTTGAAATTTTTTAATTTTGAATTAAAATATTAAAAATCTAACCTTAAATAATTCAAATTAAAATATTTTATTTACAATAGTTTATATAAGTAAAATTATTTATTGTACAAAAAGTTATTGAATAATTAATTTTATTAAATTTATTAAATTAAAAAATATTACTATTGTATTGACGAGTAAAATTGACTTCATCCAGCGTCCATCAGCTCATAAAGGGCCTAATTCAGGCTTATATTTATATGTTTGAAAAAGTTTCGATAAGTTTGGACGGGTTTCAAAACCTTAAAATTAAAGATTTGATAATTTTGACAGTTTTAGTCGTACAAAGACACCTCCAATGCACTAATAAAGAACTCATTAAGTCAAATATTAAACAACATGAAAGTCAAAATTTTGAATACACATGAAGTACAAGAACGAAAAAATATAATAAATAATTACAATTTTATGATATAATTATTTTTCCTCGCGCATTGCACATAGTATCCTTAAAACATGTGGATTCAACCATGATCTAACTTTGAGATACCAATTATAGTGAACCCAAATTTTGTAAAGATATTTGTAAATTTTATGGCAATGTAACAGTAACGAAAGTAATGCAAGAAAAGGAAGAGCATTACGGAGTATGAGAATTCAGAAAATTCATTTATAACCTTTTCTTGGTGCACAAGCTTACTGAGAAAATTCATTTCTAACCTTTTCTTGGTGCACAAGCTTATACATAAAATTCATTTCTAACCTTTTCTTAATGCACAAGCCTACAATATAAACAAAGGATATAGTCCCATCCAGGGCCGGCCCTTAGGGGGGGGTCGAGCCTGGTGACCGCCCTGGACGTTCAGTTGTCGGGGGCCCAAAAATTTAAATTCTCAATATATAATATTAATATATCCTAATAATTATGTATATTACTTAATTTAATGGTTATGAGATACTTTTATTAATTTATATAGATTCAAGTTCGATTTTTGGTAACTACATTTTTAAATTTGGGTCATATATAAAATATGAAAAGTCTAACTATGATAAAATTGATAATTATAATAAATTTTTTAGAAGAATGACAATTTATATAAATAATACATATAAATATAAGCTTAAAATGAGAACTTTTTTGCATACATTTTTTGGATTTTCTTAGAGCATTCAAGATTTGAAGCTTTTTTATTATACAATTATTTATAATATTTAATTTTAAAATAGTATAAATTTTAAATTATTATTATCATTACTTGAAAAAAATTGTTTACTAAAAAATGTTAATTAAATAAAATGATTAATAATTTTTCAAAATAATATTTTCTTTTTTACACAGGCATATTTTTTTAATGTTGTCTCGTCACCCACACCAACACTTTTTTCATTCATTCTCTTCAACTCTCCAGTACATGACGCGTGTAGAAAACACCTCACCATGCTTCCTAGCTCTCTCTTCCCCTACTTCCTCCTTCATCCCAATGTTCTCCTTCTCGCTTCCCTTTCCATTTCTTCCCAACTCATAACAATATATTGATTGAAGAAGATAAATTACTGATTTATTGTGTTGTATTCAATAAGAAGAAACTGAAAATAATATATCACAAACCAAAATTACTAAAAACTAATAATAATAGTCTGGCGTATATCTAAAGAAGTATGTAAACCTTAGGCATAAATGCGTCTTCTAAGTTTGTAGCGCTTGTGACTTTACAAGTTACTTTTACGGCTTATTAAGATTCATATGCAACTTCGTTTCTTTTTTTCCCTTCATTATGGGTTTACTGATTTCAACTACAGTTTATTTTTTTCTTTTAGCATTAATCTCACTTGTATTAGACGATAATTAGTTTACTAAGATTAATAAATTTGATAATTCCTACCGAGAAACAAATAGTTTCTCCGCCTTGATCTCGTTAGTCTTTGAGAAGAAGAAACAATAAAAGGTATCATTTAACTGAGCTCAGGTGGAATGAGGTAAAACTAGAAAGCCAGGATATTATTCAACAATCCACTCCAAAATTCTCAAACCAAAAACTAAAAGTCCCCACAAAGAGTGATATCCAAAGCTAACTTAGTCGATATTAACATGAAAAACATCATTCCTCTGCTCCTCCTTGATCTTGGGTACCAGCACCTTGAGCACACCATTTTTCATCTCCGCCTTGATCTCGTTAGTCTTGTAAAGCTTCTCCGGCAGATCAATCCTGCTCACGTATCTCCTCTGCCCAGCGCCACCGTCGTCATCATCGGACTCCTTCTTCCCCTCGCCTCTGATTATGAGTGTGTTTTGTTCCACAGAAACCTTCACGTCCTCCTTGCCTAACCCAGGCATGTCCACTCGCAGCTGGAGCCCCTCCTCTGTTTCTCTCGCATCCCAATTTCTCCGACCAGCAATTCCACTCACTGGTGTATCCACGAATTGGTCCATCATGTTTAAGATCTGACTTAAGCTGCTCCTTGTTGGGAACGGACTCATCATATCTAATGCCAATAAATGCGGAAACGGAGGAAAACAGCATCAGCCACAATCCATCAAAATTAAATATAAATATGAAGAGATGAATGGAGGGAGAAAACGCCCGAACTTACCAGCGAAAGCGAAGGGAGAGAAAAGGCGGCGGTCGGGACGGCGGTCGACGTCGGAGTCGCGCTCGTCGGAATCGTATTCGCGGACGGCGTTGGTGTTGAAGAGGCGGCGAGGGTGAGCGGCGGCGGAGGCAGGGCGGAGCGATCGGGAGAAGAGGTTGGATGAAGAGACGAGCCTTTTCAAAGCCAAAGAGGAGGCCATTGTTGTTTCTCTTGGGTTGCTTGGTAAGGAAGCTACGAGAATGTGAATGACAGTGTAGAAAGGCGGTGATTCGTGCAGTGATAAGTGCAGTAAGAGAGAGTGGTATCTATATTTATATAGAGAAATGGGAAGACACGAGAGAAGGAGAGGTGGTAAGGAAGGTTTGAGAACATCTGGAAGTTGCAGGAATATTGTAGAAAATACTCGAGAAGGTTCCAGAGACGATTTGGCTAAGCTTAGCTTGGGCCCTCTGCTCCTTTTTCTTTTCTTTTTTTTCTTGTGGTTGTGAAAATACATTACCACTATATTTATTCTTTAGTTGATAGTATTAAAAATAAAAACCTTATTCAAATGTGATAAATTAAATTAATATTAATTTAAATTTGAACATTTAAAAATATCATAATTTTATATTTACCAATTGATATTTAAGTAAATGTGATATTAGATATAAGAGATAATTACATATTTTTATTTGGATGGGATTAATTTCAAAAAAAAAATGGAGAAAAAATAAAATTTTAATTTGATAATAGGACATAAAACGTGAACATGAATCTCATTTGCTTTTTCTTTTGTTCTCTCTTGAGCAAATTTTGACATATGAGTAATGAGTTATAAATCGATCAAAATATGTATGTATTATTTCTCCCTTCATGTCTCCAAATAGCACGTCCCAGATCATAATATGATTTTACAATGTGAAGAGAGTTGAAAGTAATTATTTTAAATTAAATCTAATGTTCGTAGGAAATCGTGTGAAATAATAAATAACATAATAGAACGAGTGCATACAATTATGTTTTTAAAAACATATTAAATTTATTTTGAAGTTTTAACGTGTGAAAAAATATAAGTGAATTGTATCGGTGCATAAAAAATGAAAGTAACTATATTGATGTGAAAGTGGGAATAATTAAGAAAGTTCTGATTTCACATAAAGCATGTAAGTTCATGTTGTAACATTAGAAATTCACTATGCTCAAAAGAAAAAGATCGAAACTCATTATCATGCTGTTTTTATCAGGGAGGAAACGTAAATGTTTTTGTGGTGCGGTATATGTTCATCTTAGAATTTTTGAAATAATGGTTTGGTTAATTTTTAATTGGTTCATCCTGTGAAAATGGAACGTATAAATGTTGCTTTGTAAGTTGTCTGATCATTGAATCGTATTATAGCAAAATTTTAAACCCTAGCTATTTGCAATCAAGAAAATATCAAGAATGTAGCAGACAATTTTTGTAAATGCTTTTCTCAATGTATTCGGATACAAATGTCCAGAACGTCTTCTCAATATACTAATGCAGACATAGAGTAACAATAATAATAATAATAATAATAATAATACAGTTGGAAATAAGAAGTAAAAATATATATATGTGTGCTTATATATGTTTCACAACTATCAAGCCTAACTGAAAAATCTTCTTATTGCCTAGTGAAACATAATAGTTTCACGACATTTACAAAATTCAAGATTACTTGATAGTGTCTCAGTGTGGCAATAATTTATAGTTGCGGTAACCGCAGTTAGCTTCAGATTATTTGGGAAGCATAAATGAGATCAACTGTGATTCTGAATTGAACAAGTTTTCATAGTAGAATAAAACTTAGCTAAATGGCTGTGCTTAGGAAAGGGATATAAACAAGGGATAATCAAAAGTGCTTAGAAAAAAATAAATATTAAACCTAAGACTGTTCCAGTTCCAGCATGCTCTTTCAAAGAAGCATAATATTCCACGAGCAGCAAATTCCAAAAGACACATATTTCAATAATAAAGCAACATAAGATATCATAAGGTAATTAAATGCGATCCTCAAACATCCTTGCATAATCCTCAAGTTATGGCCTAAATACGATCCTAAACATCCTTGCATCAATCCTCAAGTTATGACCTTAGGTACGATGGAGTTTCATTTACTAAAATTCTCAAAACCAGGTGCATGCTCCCTTGCTGATGACCTGAATATAACTTCAAGGAATTCAAAAGAGACCTTATCTGCACTAGATGAATTAATGCGTCCTGATCCTAGATGGCTAGACCAGAACTTCAAAGGAAACAGACTATGACAGCATTAGTTATTTGTTTGAGATTGCTCCTAGGACAAACCAGTTGTACGTACATTATGCATCAATCAAAATATCTGCATATGTCAACTAATAAAATCCCAGATTGGTGATAGATGAAAAACAAATCAGACAAGAGAATTACCCCAGCGGTTTAAGAGCATCATGCAAGTGCAACAGCCAGATCTCAATCTAATCTTATTAGTGAATGTAATCAATTACCAAATTAGCACAATCAGAAGTAAGAAATCACATTGGATGCCCTTTGTTACCATAGAGAAGGCAACAGTTTTGCAGCAGAACATCTGAAGAAACCAAACAAAAAAAGGGATAAAAAGTAACAACCGAGCCTGTAAACAAGATCGCTTGTAAAGCATATAGCATTCAAAACAAAACTTGAATAAGTAGCATTATGGCAATGAAATGCCTACCTCATCTTTCTCCTGTAACTATATTGGTGATAGGAGATGGTATAGTCTCAAAATAGCTGTGAGAACAGAAAACAATCACTCATTGATGATAACAGACTTAGACTCTCAAATCACATACATTAAACAAGGTAGTTTATGAAAGAATCTACCTCTTCATAATCCAGATATATTTCTACAGAATTCTCTAATATGGATGGCCTGGACTCCTGGAAGTCTTCCTGCGACCATGTCGTGCAGGAGAACGAGATCTGCTCCTCTCATGTTCTCGATATCTATCCCTACTACCTTCTCTTCCATTACTTGAACTGGCATTCCTCCTATCTGACCTTCTTCCTCCTTCCCGGTTACCTCTACCATTCCTTTCATGATATCTATCATATTCACGATCTTGTTCCCGCGTTCGATCCCTCTCCCTGTCATTATCCCTGCCGCGGCGCCTGTCCCTATCAGATGAGCCACTTCTTCTGCGCTTACCATCAGTTTCTTTTTCCAGCAACTTCCTTCGATCTTCAGCTTCTCTCTCCCTTGCCAGTCTCTCATCTTCTTTTGCCTTCTCCTTGGCTTCCTGGCGATACACAAAATTCAAAAGTTAAATTAAAATTTGAGGGTGCAGCTCTCATAATTCAAGTGTAACTTTTTCACATAATGCCCTCTGCAAGAAAAGTGTGGCATGCAAAACATTACCTTATGCTCAGTCAGGAAGTCACGAACCAAGCCATAGCCTACGTGCTGCTTTCCAGTAACATGTGACTGAGTTCTCTCTGCAGCATCATTTGCTACTAGAAAAGAACCACATATTTCACATAGTGCCATCTTTTTCTCTTGTGCAGCCATCAGCAATTTATCTTGTGGTTGCTGAGTTAAGACAGTCTTCTCAATATTCAGCATTTCCACCTTAAAATCATGATAATCAATGTAAATTAGGCATATTCTTAGACATGGATACATCTGATTCAAAAAAACTAAACATCATAACACAATGAACATATTAAAACCTTTTTCATAAGTGCCTCGGCTTCATCCACCTTCCCTTCTTCACCGAGAGACTCTACTTGTTCCAGTAGGTTCTTTATCTTCTCTTCCAGAACCGACAGCTGCTCGGCCTTTTCAGCAGAAATTGGCGGGGGAGACTGGACTTCAACATCTTGAGCAAGGCGTTCACGACCACGCCTAACTCTCCGATCTAAATCAGAAACCTGAGACAGAACATAAAGTATTAATAGACTCAAACTATGTACCACCGTAACTAAAACACTGAACTTCATAGTTGTTGGAAATGAAAAAACTTGCCAGCCTCTCACAAAAGTGAGCAAGTTCAGCTTCAAACTTCGGAACATATGAATCATGTCTAGGAGACTGCTCAAAGCTACAAAGAAAAACCACAATGTTATCTATGTTCCAACATAAACATAAAATGCATGACACTGCTTAATTGACCTGGGTAAAAACAAAAAGGTAAAATCTATAAATTCCCAAAATTGGGCCGAAATTTGCAGGAGTTCCAAGCTGACATAATGAAATTTCTCTCAGATAGATCCTGTTACTTAATACCCTTACATCGGAAACAGCCTACTCCTGATAAATTTACAAAATATATATGAACTAAAACCAGGACAGATACAGGAAGCAATGATGTAAAACAAGTTATGCACAAAATAAAATGTCATCTAAATGAATATTTAAGAAAATTAACACAAAAGAATAAAATGGAGAAAACTAACACAAAAGAAAGGTTCCAGCTTTTTAGAGGCATTGTGCCTCAGGTGAAACATAAATGAATATTTTCTGATAACTTTCCTTTCTCCTTTTCTTAAATGTACTTTTCGGGTTTTTTTTATTTTGTTGGTGCATGTGTGGAGTCAGCTTAAAAGCTCTGATGCTCGGACTCGTCAAAAATGGAAGAGTACCCGTGTCCAACGGGTACGACACGGATCCAGGTGTGGAATACGGATCGGGTGCGTCACTTTTATTGCGGACCCAGCGGTTTTTCAGGCAAAGTCTTCCGGCTGTCCGATTTCCAGATGACAGATGATATTTCACTTTTCATCACACCAATTCATTTTACCCAGATGAAAAAGCAAGTGTCGTTGGAAAGGGAGTGACATCGGCGGTAAAATTGCAGAAGGTGGATGTAGAATTGCACATTGCAGTAGTACTCTGCTAGGGTTTTTTACAGAGGCGGCTGCTGTAGTACTATGCTAGGGTTTTTTAGAGGGGCAGGAGAGATAAAGGCAATGCGTATCTAGCGCCACTTTTTCATATTTTAATTTATATTATATTATTTATATATTCTTTCTAATTTTATAATATATATATTATTAAATGTTTTGTCTTCTAATTTTTGTATCTTTTATTATAAATACATTTTATAATTAAATTTTATTAATTCAATTAGAGTTTTATAGTCATAATTATATCAAAATGAACACATTCAAACAGAGTCCCCCAACCCATATCCTAATTTCGGATCCTTGTTGGCCGTGTCTACGTATCCTAAATTTTGAAAATTTGCAAGTCCGACACGTATCCCCGCACCCTATCCGACACCCGTACCCGAGTCCAAGCAACATAGCTTAAAAGGATACTGGACATTTAGAGTATGAATTTGAGGCATTAGTAAGAAGACGACAAGATATATGCTAGAAAATGCACAATTGTTAAAATTGATGATCAGGCAGATCAGCAATTGAATTCACCACACAACAAAAAAAAGAACAAGGGGAACTTCCCAGCATGACAAACTCATAGTTCAGGAGGAACCTGAATCTCCTTCACAAACACATTCTTATTCCTTTTTGGTATTGTAGATAAATCTCTTGCCTACTTTTCTCCTCCAAACCTACCAGTTTCCATGCTCAGAGTTATTACCCAATGTGCACCTACTATGCAGCCATGCTTCCAATTAAATCACTAGATCTTGTGAACTCGTTTGTGTTCTTGTGAAGAGTAAATAATTTAAAACTATATAATCTCTCATATTAAGAGCAAAGCAATATCTGCAAAAGGCTGAATCATGCAGAACCATTTATTAGAAACCTCATTACTATATCACTCATGCATAATGGCCACCATGACAGTTGTTTCCTTGCTGGATGACATTAACGCATTTGGAAAATACTATATTTCTCTACTGATATACAGTATCCAATAAATGCATTGAAAACATTCTCAGATACTTTCAGTTGATGTAATGAACTCCTTTTGGATGAAAGGAACTTTATATTAAATGTTCTAGTCTTATGACAATAGTACAAGCAATGAAAGGAAACTTAAACTAAAAACGTAAGCCTTCCTAACCACTGTAACTAAAAGCACCAGAACAGCAATCTGCACATAAGACTTGTGATGTTTACTTGTGCGGAGAAACAATGAATTAAAGCTATTCCACAAATTTATTATGCAATTATTATATAAAAAAGAAGTTTCGTGAATCAAAAAATGTCAGTATGAAGATAAAATCAATAGGAGACCTGGAGAGAGCTTAAATAGCTAATGCCAATATTATCAAAGATTATTATATTCAGACTCTTCAGTCAGCATAAAACAATAGCATAGACAAGCAATAGACTGATATAAAAGACATACAAGAATTGAAACTGGATGGAATATGAGGCCAGATCCATAAAATCATTATGGTAGCTAATAGAGAGTAAATCTTGAAAGCACAAAAACTGTGCAAACATAAAATGTGTCAAGGAACCACGTTCTCCACAGAAGAAAAATAGTATGTGCATGACTTAGGTATGAAACCAGACAAAAAACATATAGCAGTTCAGACAACTCAAACCTTTCTTTTAACTTCTGGTCATGAATTTTTGGGCACGCCCCTGATGCAAAAAAGAAATGCACAAATAGAACATTTGTAAGCATAATATGCATGCCAAAAAAACAGATGACGTTTACAATAGAGTTAATGGGTAGAGTGACCCACTTTCATAAAATAAAGATAAAAAATACCCACTTGAAAATAAAAGATAAAAATTACCCAAATTACATGATAACATGAGAAATTTTCTCATGTACCATGTCATTCAAATTATTTTGTGAAGTGGAATACATGACCACATGATCAATTTTCTCATGTCTCAAGTAAGTGGGGATTTTTATATTTTATTTTTAACTGGATATTTTTTATCTTTTACTTATTAAATTGGGGATTTTAGTTTTTACCCCTTTACAATATATACCTTTAATAAAACAAATCTCCTGAGTCTAGACTAAAGAAATATCATGTTAAGAAACAATATCATGAAAGAATGTTTCATGAAGGAAACAAACGAAGTCATCACCTAAGTCACTTCGAGTGTTGACAAACAAATCATGGGGACAGAACCGAATCATGTAGCAACCACAAACTTCCTTATCGTCCCACTTAATTTCCCGGTGCCCTTTTCTCTCCTCTTCAGTCAAATTACGTGCTACAGAAACCACAAGAACAATCAGTACAAAGAAGCATCCTTCAGTAATAGCCACACCCACGAGACAAAAAACAACACAAAATCTTTTCTTCTAACATTCAATTTTAGAAATTCTTGCAACCATCAGGCCCATTCGATTCTAAATTTTGAGCTCGCACTCAAATCCAACAACCAGATTTAAGGAGAACTTTCAGATAACCGAGCAACAATTCAATGACAAACTAAGCTTGAAAAACCCTAATTTCAGCCGCCAGCTCCAACAATATACACACATATATATATACATAGATTTGAAAAATAAGGTATAGGGCCTATTGGTAACCTGAGCCCATGAGTTCATCAAGCAAAGCTCTCTGAGCATTCATCTTTCGAAAACTTGATGTGGTTTAACAGTAAACAACAATTCTGGGTAATGAGAGTCTATAGTGATTTGGAGTTTCTGGATAATTGCAACGAGAAACCCTAGGACTTTGATTGGGGGCAATGTATATATGATGATGGGGTACGAACGTAAAGGGAATTTGTTAAATTAGGGTTTTCTTGCAATTACTGTCGTTGGGTTTGTCTATCACTCATTTTACAATCAACTTTCTATAATAGCCATCTAAACTCAAATACTCGTTTAACAATCAACTTTTTATAATAGCCATCTGAACTCAAATATTAGTTAATTAAATAAAAAATTTAAAATCTAATCATTATTATCTAAAATATCCTTAAAAATTATTTGTCAATTTTTACGGCGGTTTCACCAAAACTAATCGTGAATTTTTCCAATATTTATTATCATCATTCAATTTTGAATAAAGTTATTTTATAATTAATCGTGTATTATACTAATAAATTTTGTATGTTTACAATTTAATCAACTAAAAAATATAATAATTTAACCATTCTATTGTCCACGATGAACACAATTTAAAATGTCCGCGGCTGATGTGATAATGTTAATAAGTGTATGAGTTATATAATTTTTATTTTAATTATTTTATATTATATAAATATTAAATTATACCATAATCAATAAACCCTAGTCGAAAGGTGAAAAATAATAAAATATTATCAAACATTTAGTATTATTTATTTACATGACATGTCACATTAATGGTGGATATATTAAATTATATCTGTCACAAGTAATGGTTTCTATTTATTAGACAATTAGAAATTGAAATAGATTAATTGGTAAATATGGTTTATTTACACAAAATAAAATGTTGAAAATAAGAGAGAGTAAGGAGATAGTGAAGGCTATCAAATATAGATTACGGCAATTCTTTTTCTATTATTGGGGTAATTATGGCATTTAACATAAAATATGGCTAGTATTTTAATTTTTATTTTAGTGGTTATTATTTGTGTTTTCAATAAAAGAATGGTTAGTTTAGTCTATTAATCCATCATATTTATTAATTAGTAGTTCTACGTGTCGCCTACCAGGCTACCACGTATATTATTTTTTCTTATTATTTATTATTATTATTATTTTACAATTATTAATATTATTATAGATGTAAAAATATAAAATAGTCAAATAAGATAGTGAAAGATAAATAGTAGTCACCAACATAACATTATATAAATTATAACCATTTTTATTGTAAATTGTCATAAATACCCTTATATATTTAACTAACGATTTTTTCATTTTTTAACATTTTGAGTATGAATCCGCTTGTTAGGTATTATTCATACCATTCGTACATATGTAGTAATATTCATACAATTCACGTATGAATTGTATGAATCACTAAATTCACATCATTCATATACAATATCTAAATATTATTTATTTGGATTTTTTTGTTGGTGTAGTTTAATTTTATATTTTTGATATTTTGTTGTTGTTAATGGTGTGTTGATTATTGGTGTGGCTTCAATTTTGTTTGTAAAATAAATTTTGGTGGTGAAATTTCTTTAACCGACGAATTTTTCGTTATTTTAACATTTTGAGTATGAATCTCGATTGTTAGGTATGATTCATACTCTTCTTATATATATAGTATTATTTATTCAAATCACGTATGAATTGTATGAATCATTAAAGTCATATCATTCATATATGTGGAAAACGGCGGTGGAGTATTTAAAAGAATATTTTTGTCCCAAAAATTAAAAGATGACTAGAATTTATATGCTATTATGTTGTTGGTTAGTATTTATCTTTACTATCTTGTATGACTATTCTCTATAATTAACTCATTATTATACTCCCTCCGTCCCACTAAATTTGACACAATTTTTCTTATTTAGACGTCTCACTAACCTTGGCACATTTTTAAAATAGTAAAAGTTATTCCATTAAAAAGTTGTGAACCCTACCACCTTTATTATTCTTACGTTACTTTATACAAACTCCTTAATAACTGTGCCCAAAAGTTTTATGTCATGTTTATTAGGGGAATGGAGTATATATTTAGTATAAAGGGCCATAATATCATGGTGACAACGTATTTGAAATTAAAAATGTAAAATAATTGCGAAGACTGATGTAATATGAAATCATAATGATAAGAATAGGGATGGCAACGGGCCGGATCTGGGCCGGATCTGGCTTGGTCCAGATCCAGATCCGGAAATTTTAACCTTGGTCCAGATCCAACCCAGATCCATTGGATCTAAAAAAGCTTGGTCCAAATCCAGATCCGTGAGATCCGCGAATCCACGGATCTGTCCAGATCCATGAACTTAAATTTCAAAAATAAAATTCTAAATATTAATAATAATAACTTGATTAATCCACAATATCACCACAATGGATAAAAATAACACCACAATATAAAACTACAAAAATCCAAAATAAGTCCCAATATTATAAGAAATTATATTATTGTATTTTCATTTCTTAATTATAAAAATAGATATAATATTACATATATATATATATAATTATAAAAAAAATTATATTAAATAAACGGATCCACGGGTCGGATCTGGACCGGATCTGGGATGGATCTACTAAATTCCAGATCCGGATCCGTGATTTTTATTAGTGGTCCGGATCCGATCCGGATCCGCCGGGTCCAAATTTTTAATGCTCCAGAACCTAAAAAACGGATCTGGATCCCCGGATCTGGACCGGGTCCAAGATCCACTGCCATCCCTAGATAAGAAGAAGAGGAGAAAGACAAATTATAAGAAAAACTATAAAGAAACCGTTTTGTTTTTATTTTAAAGTTTGTTCGCACTTTTACGAGATATATTTACGAGGTCAAATAAATATACATATATTTTAATAATATATTTGTTCTAATAAAATTGACACATTTTTTAATTTTAATATACTCATTTAAATATAAGGTGTGTCATATTTATTAGATAGAGGTAGTGTTATTTATAACATTTTCTCTTGAATATTACTATCTGATATACTCCCTCCGTCCACACTTCCCTTATTAGAACGTCCCATTAAGCTTAGCACATTCCTAAAATAGTAAAATTTATTCCTTCAAAAAGCTGTGGACCCAATTACTTTTATCACTCTTACACTACTTTATACACTCTTCTTAATAACCGTGCCGAAAAAATATGTGTCATGCTTAGTGGGACGGAGAGAGTACATACTTAAATTAAAAATCTCGCTAGAAAAATTTATGAAAGGAAAATAGTCAATGAAAAGAATACATGTCATATGCATATATTATACATGTATTGGTTATTAGAGCTGTCAAAACTGTCCGGCCCAACTCATAAGGCTTTTTGCAAAGTTGAGGTCCGCCCAAGCCCGCCCGAAAAGTTTCGGGCCTAAAAATATGAAGTTCAACCCGACCCTATACTACATATATTTAAATTTTAATAATTTTAGTATAATAAATTATTTATTTATTTATTTAGATGTTATAATAAATTTTTATAAGATAATTATTTTTATCTCTAAGTAAAAAAGATTATAAGAAAATTACCTTAATTTTAATAATTTAATGATATAATTTATAATGTTTCAATTAAAAATAAATATAAATAAATATAAATAATATTAAAAAATCGAGCCTAAAAAGCTAGCCCAACCCGACCCAGACCTCATTACCTTGGGCAGGCGAGCCGGACCATGCCCATTTTGACAGCTCTATTGGTTGTTGTCTCATTAACATATTCAAATATTATAAACATATTCCAGTAGAGGCAGAGACGGAGCGAGGGGGGTGGCTGGTAGTGGTCACAGCCCCCTTTTATTTTTTTGTATATATATATAGGGAATCATTACAATGAAAATAGATCTTCCTGTGTTAATTAAAAATAAATTTAAATCATCCATATTTGTCATCTGATGGATATATTTAAACTATATTCTAATTAATAACACTTAGTAACAAAGAATAACAAATTCCTAATTTTTAGTAATAAAATATCTTAAATAAGATATGCACCGAAATTATCTTTTAATATGCATCATTGATCTAATCACATGTATAATGCGTATAAAAATAAATATCTCAGATTTTGATGTCATTTTCCTAACCTCAAGTAGGAAAAGAAGCTTTTCTTTATAAAGCCTAGAAAGCGGATTCGCCTAATGGCTCATTCATTTTTGTTGAAGTTAATTTAGAAGTAAATGATTGTCAATTTTTGAAACGACACGAACACGCACGAAATTAATGGGTTAGTGTCAAGTCTTATCGGGTTCAGGTCGTTATCAAGTTGACCCGATAAGAACACGAAATTATCAGGTCGGGTTCAGTTCGAATTTAGGTTACCTGATAAGAAAATTTTATAATATATTAACTATTTATATTTTGAAGTAAATGTAATTTGTGATACATTTTTTCCAAAATATTTTGTATTTTTTTAAATATAAAAATGAATATATTCTATAAATTTAAAAATTTATGCATTTATTATTTTTTATTATAATTTTATAATTTTTATATTTTTTATCGTATAAATTTATTTTTTTATCGTGTCGATAACGTGTCGTGTCATTATTATGTCGTTATCGTGTCGGGTTCATGTTGTGTTCGGGTTTGAACTTAACAGGTCAGGTTCGGGTTCTGCAAAACCTTAACAGGTCGGGTTCGGGTTTGACCTTAACAGGTCGGGTTGTTATCAGGTCGACCCGATAACGACCCAACCCGCAAGATTTAATACCTTTAAGTAAAGCTACAAAGTTTGGAATCAGGCAAATCTCTTTACCATTCATGGGAAGAAATCCCTCCTCTCATGTTCCTATTTTTGTAGGTGGAAAAGAATCCGATGAACAAAGACAAATGATGATCGATAAGGATTTGAGCAGTACGGAACACGAACACAATATGTCAAAGGACCAATAAACAATGGTTTTTCCAATTATTGGAGTTGATCGGTGATAGGATATATATAGCCCAACCAAAGGCCCAAAGCCAACACAACTGGACCCCGAGCAGCTCGGCCC
>JAPKLX010000154.1:390471-411104 GCA_026898415.1 Leonotis leonurus | reverse complement strand
CATAGTCTCCATTCGGGAGTTGGCATTGCGACTAATGCCCTCAATCAAAGCACATACCTTATCGATGCCATCGAGGACCTTCCGCTTTTGGCCTTTTGCTTTGGATGATGTTGGAGTTGATTGCGATGGATGATCGTCACTAGGGTACGTACTATTGCCACCACCTCCATTGGGTGATAGGATATAATCCATATCAACGTGGTAGTCCCCGGGTGTGTATGATGCAAACTCGTTCTCCAAATCGTTAATAGCTTCGTAATACTCCTCAGCACCTTCTCCATTCGCTCTATCCTTCCCGAAAATTTCCTTCCAATCATCATACATTGGCCAATTTTTGGCCCGAATTCTTTTCGAATTTGCATCAATCTATAATCAAATATATCAACTAAAATTTTACACAATTATTACGTTAATATAGATAATAAATTATGAAAAACATATACTGTAACGCCCCCATTCTCTAAACAAGGACATTACGAAAAACTTTACTTTTCTTTCGTCATTTAATATTATAAATGATATTATGAATTATGTTTTAAGATAAGCAGCGGAGTAATAAAAATTTTACAAACGGACGGCATATCCCCTATAATTATGTATATGACACCCTGAAATAATGACCAACAACAGCAAATAACAATACCAAATAGAAACACAGCCCTCATCAAAGTATACACATATCAAAATGTCATTACAAGAACAACTTTGTTTAGTTAACCAAAACTAATTAAGTTTGTTTTCAACCAAACATTCACATATACATAAAAGCTGAGAGAATGTTCATAGGGTCCACTTCCATCTGCCCCATCCGTCGAGCCTCTCAGCCTGCAAAATATGACAGCATGTGGGGAACGTGAGTATGCAAGCACACTCAGTGGAGAATACATTGCAAGCAGTTATAACCAATTGTGCAAGTCACATAGCATAATGAACAACTTTAATTATCTTGTCGGCGAGACTAGTCTCTCCCCTCGAGGGTGCTTTATACGCCACACAGGCAATGATTCGCCACACAGGCCATAATACGCCACACAGGCAAGAATACGCCACACATGCAAGTTCATATGAATGCAACAGACACAACAATGATTATAACCATCAACTTACAGATAGGGTAAACTCCACCTCGATAGATGCAATTCAATTGGAAATCCTCAACTTTAGTCGGTTGTCCGTCCTCGAGCCTTGGATGTTGTGTCGCCTAGCACTTTAAAACTTAACTTATTACACATTGAAAGTATAAACTTATTATAGCTTAAGCTCATACAATTAGTACTCATATATAAAACTTGATTTATACATATATGTAGTTCTTGAGACTACAACACATTCTAATTGAAGATTATGAAATTAATATAGCAAGATAAAACAAGTTTAGAGAATATTAATAAATAAGTTAAGCAATATTTCTCAAATCAAAATATAAAACATAGAATGTAAATTACTAAATTCCGAACTTAAACCACAAGTTTTGGGACATCAATTATGGACACTCGGTTTATCGGTTTCCAAAAACATAACCTCGAGTATAATTTCTAAGGATTGGACTATAAAACTCCTAAAGAAATGTTTTGGATTCGGCATCAATTTGAAGCCGGAAAATCATACTCAAATCGCGCAGGACCCGCAGCGCGTAGAATTGACACCTTGACTTCGTCAGGTCATAACTCCCTCGTCCGAACTTCAATTTACAATCCGAAGGTACCGTTAGAAAGACGACGAAAAGATTTTTAAAATGGTATCTAATATGATGGGTTTTAGATAAATAAAACGGACGAAAATCAACTCGCAACTTACTGCCCTGTTTCTGCCGAAAATGGAAAATTTAATTCATCGATTTTCGCCGACATATTAACGACAAACCATGGCAGCAGCCCTGCTGCCGCCTCCGCCTCTCCTCCACCGGCGGCCCTTCCTCCATAACACAACCCTAACCCAACTCACCATAACCATGAATTCCATATCATATACATACATACTCACATAAACACATAATTAAACACCATTAATCATTAATGAAGAACATAATTAAAGGGATTACCTCCAATTCTTGAAGAGAAGAAGAAAAATTGAAAGAGAGAAAGGGAGGAAGTGGTCGTTTATGAGGGTAGACAAAAGAGTGTTTGAAATGCTTCTACACACTTCTATATATATATATATTATACTATTTTACTTAGCTATTAAGAAAGAAAATATCTTAGATATTTATAAAAAAAATCTTAGATATTTTTCTTAAATATCTTCTAATATTTATTTATAAAAATATATATATTGCTAGGGCACATCTCGGCTCTAAGTCGGACAACCTGTAAACATTCGAAATCGAATCCGTTAGTTTCAAAATCATCTAAAAATAATTCAATTCGTATACCTCTATTTTTTTTTATCGATATAACTGGCCCAAAATAACATTAATAATAACTTTAAAAGTGTGGGGTATTACATATACCTTAAATATGGATGCCCAAAGCCCGTCGTCGCAGTCAACCGTATATGTCCCATTGTTATTGAAGCCCACACCGCTTTGGCTAAGAATCGTGCACAATGAGTTGTAATCTTTCTTCCATATCGATAGCTTCGAGTTCATGTGTGGATTTCCCCTCAAATCGGTTCCTGGCATCTTCTTCTTGAAAATTTCTTCGAGCTTGCTTAAATATCCCGCCCTAAATCCATTATCGGATTTCCAACCTTGCGCTACAATTTCTTTCATTCCAAGTAGCAAAGTCTCCTCCTCGCTTGTGGTCCAAACCCAACGACCCTTATCCGATCGTTTACCCCTAGTACTACCATCACAAGAACTACCTAGGATAATCAATCCATACAAAATTCTTATTTAGGCAGCAGCACCGCACAACAACATAAACAGGATAAAGCATAAATTTCAAGTTTCATTATGTTTAGTAGGTTTCAATAATGACAGGATAAAACATGTGGGATCGATAGGTAGCAAACGGGAAGAACGAAAAATATGCTTCGTACGTAACAAGGCAACATATAAACGATACAAAATTTCAGAATTTAAAATATTTATTGAGCTTCAATATTCATATATATAAATTTAAGCCAAAGGGTATAGATATAAAAAAAAATGTAATGTAGGAAGCAAAAGGAGCAAAGGCACAAATTGATATACATATAAATCGTTGATTTCAAATTAAAGTTTTACCTTCTTGGGTTGAACTCATTTGCTTTATCAAAGATATTATAATAGCTTTGTTCCTTGGTTCTTCAATGGTGAATGCTCCAGAAAAATTCTCAAACTTCTTCCTTTCCTCTTCACTCAGCCGAAAAGGTGAAATGAATTTTGTCTCCTACTTTGCTTTTGGCAAGTAACTTTCACCAAAAGAATAGAAGAAGATGTTTTATTTAATCTACCAAACAAGATATAAAGTTATCTACCCTTCTATTTTATCTACCAAACAACATAATAAATTATCATACTTCTTTGTTTTACATACCAAACACACTACTAAACACTATTCACACTAGTTATCATACCACTATTCATAGTAATTATCTTGATTTTTCTTATCTTTCCTCATCTCATCTTCCCAACCAAACTCACCCTAAATGTTTGGGCTGAGGGTGTGTTGGGCTAAGTGGAAGTGAGGTGGATATTTATAGTTAATTAAGTTTAAATTAAGTATAAGAGTCTGATTAGTTGACCCTAATTTTAACTAATTAAAAGGAAAAAAAAAACTAATATAGACCTTTTTTTAGAAACGTGTTAAGTATAGAAAGACGTTAAAAAATGAAAAATATGTCAAGTAAAATGGATCGAATGGAGTAATATTTATTACTCTCTCTCACTATTATTAACTTACTTTAATCAAAATTGTGAATATTTTTTATCAAATAAAATTAATTTTAATGGACTATAAAAAGTATTATTCCCTTCATTTCATGGTCCCACTGATCTAGATGTCCCAAATTATAATCCACTTTTATCTGTGTAAATAATATTGAATTTTTATTAAAATAATAATATTTAATATTTATGAAAAAGAAGTTTAAAATAATAAATAAAGGTAAAATAAAATTATTGTATATAAATTATACTCCCTCCGTCCCAATAAGTATGACACAAAACTTTTGGGCACAATTATTAAGAAGAGTGTATAAAGTAGTGAAAGAGTGATAAATGTGGTAGCGTCCACACCTTTGTAAAGAGATATTTTTTACTATTTTAGGAATGTGTCAAGCTTATTGGGACGTCCAAATAAGAGAATTGTGCCAAGTTTCGTGGGACGGAGGGAGTACTTCATTCTTCTCACTAAATATGTTCTATTTTGATTAAAATTGTGAATTTTTTTTGTCAAAATATGATATATTTAATGAGATAGAAAGAGTATATTTTAAAATATTAAATAAAAATTTTAATTTGTGCAAAAAGTCAAACTTAACTAATGAGATAGGAGGGATTACTACCTGTTTATTGGCTGGACCAAACTAAAGTTTAAAATAGTCCAAAATAATACGGGACCAAGAGTTATTGGTTTTTATAACTATTTTTAGAGCATCCTCGATGGGTTGCTCTAAAAGAGTTTCTGTGGCATAATTATAAATAAAATGAACTTTTTTGGGTGGGGTTTGTGAGGTTGTGTTGGTAGGTAGTAGTGGGGTTTCTCACTTTGAGTTTTCGGAGTCTCTACTTTAATAATTATAAAATGATTGAATTTGAAAAAAATGATATTAATTTAAATTTGTAATATAAAATAAATAATAAATAATTAAAAATTAAAAAAATTAAAAAACGAACATTAAAATAAAAATTACAATAATTAAAAGACAACATTCAATTTGAAATAGAAAGTACAATACATAAAATACAACATTAAAAATAAAAAGTACAATACACAAAATACAACATTAGAAATAAAAATTACAATAATTAAAAAACAACATTAGAAATAAAACAATAAAATGTGTGAAAATGTGGGATTAAAATAGAAATCTATTGAACTGCTCATCTATTTTTTTTTGGTTAACTTATAATAAAAATGGTTTAAGAAAGATGGTTGAAAGATTGAAAAATGAATGGAGATGTGTGAAAATGTGGGATTAAAATAAGGTATTTATATATGAATTAAAGAATAAAAAAACAAAAAAAAGGAAAAAAAAAACTGGAGACGAGGGAAACCGGGTGCCGCAGCGGTGAAACCCGAGTGGATTTCCCACGCCCAGCGCCCGTCTCACGGGACAGCACCCTGCGCCCAAACCCCACACCCACAGCGCGGGTTTCCCATCCCGGGCGCCCAAACCCCCCTCGCCTGTGGATGCTCTTACTCCTACTCTCCAGTCTCCAATAAAAAGAGAGCATTTATTTATTGTGTTTTAAATTCATGCATGCCATTAAAAGAAAGGGAGGGAATTTGGAAGAAAAAAGAGTCAAAACAAATTCTCTTTCAAAGCTAATGGTCAGTCTTAAAACCGATTTTCAAAGCTACTCAATAAATTTGCGGCATCTCTCTCTCTCTCTCTCGCATGAATGCAGCTGCTTTACCCACCGCCTCTTACTCACACTAGTTGGCTCGTCCCCTTCCATCACAACTCACAAGTAAACTGACTGTATGTAGTGTGCTTTGTGCGCGCGGATCTGTGTCCTGTTTTGTGTGCTTCAATTGGTGTAATTGCCACAGGAGCTGTGCTATCAAATTTTCAAAATATGGCGGAAGATCACCCCTCTAGGTATGTTAAATTAACCAAGGATCAAGGACCAATGGAGGACATCAAACCCGGTGAGCTCAATCAACCTGTTTATGTGCCTCAGGTACAATTTTATCTCTATCTTGTCTAAACGTTTTTAATTTAATCTTTCTCTGACTATCTCTCTTCTTTTATGTTGATAAATGTGTGAAAGGGGCGAGGATTTATGTGGATTCGGTAGCGGATCTTTAATTGGGTGTGTTTTTGTATGATTTATCAAGTTCATCTACTAAAGATCTAATGAGGATTGTAGATGTTGATTTGGAGTCTTTGCGTATGAAGTTTATGCACTGAAATCTTACGTTTATATCAAACATTTTGACTCTTGTTTGTCCGTACTTGTCATGGGGGCTTGGACCAGGTAACTGGATCCTCTTCGTTGCGCGTACTTTTGCAATGTCTCTGACTAAAGTCTAAAACCGTGATCACCATACCTATTACAAGAGAGACTGTAGTACGGGGATGAAAATTGTGTTTTGACACTTCTATTTGACAGGCATTTGTTAACCCCTTGATGCTTTTACACGATACTTGTTCCTCAAGGGACATGCTTTAACGTCCTTTAACATTTTGAATCCAAAGAGTGTAAACATATGAAAAAAACAGCCCTCTTTTCAAGTAATTTTGTCTACCTGTCTCTGCAATATATGGATCGGGCTGCTAGTTTAAAACAGGGTTGGTGGTGATCGAGTTTGTTGGTGTAGAAAAGAGAAGCACTTAGTCACTCTGAAAGCAGACTCACTTGACAGTGCTCAATTGTAGGCATGTCTTTTTAAGTTTTTGTAGTTCAAAGAAGCCGCAGGCAATGTGCGGAACTGCATATTACCATCACTATTTAGTGCTTGTGGTGCGATGTTGGATCCTAAAAAATACACATTTAAATTTGTATATGAGGGTATATGCTTTAATGTTTATAGTCTAACTGGTCAGATAATTTATGGTTATCTGTTCAGATCAACATTCGGTGTGCATAAAAATTATATGTGAGCCGTGTTCCATTTTTATATAGTCTCTGCGACATTAAACTTCATTTTAAGATATTCATATACTATTTACTTGTTACCACTTATTTTATATATAACTAACAAGCTATTTCTTTTGGTTCATTCTGCAGTTGAATGTTCGAAAGTGCAATGAATGTGGGCAGCCTTTACCTGAAAGCTACCAAGCCCCTGCTGATGAACCCTGGACTACTGGGGTATTTGGTTGTGCAGAAGATGCAGAAAGTTGTAAGTTATTATGTGTTCACTGAAAGAGAAGTTAAATTTCTAAAGTATAACGAACCTGTAGAATTGACAATTGCTTTGTCAGATGTTATTAGTCAAATGCCATGTTGGAATTTAAAATGTCTTACCATATTCATCTTGATAATGTCAGTTGGAAGTTTTTTTTTATTGTTTCACATGTAATGAGTGAGCAATTTTCATTATGTGTTGCTTTATCTGCACTATGTAGGACAGGACTGTTTTGCCCATGTGTTCTGTTTGGCCGGAACGTCTAACAGTTGAGAGAAGATACTCCATGGACTGGGCCTTGCATTTGTCATGCTATTTTTGTAGAAGGTGGCCTTGCCTTTGCTGCAGCAACTGCTGCTCTGCACGGTTTTTTTGACCCAAGGACAACATTTCGCATTGGTGAAGGTTTGTTTTTCAGTTGGTGGATGTGTGGGATATACACTGGCCTAGTGAGGCAATCGTTGCAGAAGAAATATCATCTTAAGGTGATCTCAGTTTATTCTTATGTAATGTCGTTAAAGTGAAATGGTTTTGGTGCCTATATCCACCACATCCGAATTTGCTAATGCAGAATAATGAGCTGCTATTTCTGGATGATTTATTAGTTTACTTTGGTAACTATTACATTCTAACTTGTTTCTGTTATCCTGGAATATTTTATAGGAGACTCCAGCATTTTCTTCGAAAGTTATTTGAAAGTTGTGATTGGGAAATAAAAATATTTCTACCTTTATCAAATTGTTTACTCCAAAGACTTGATAGACAAAGAGTAGCTTCTGGCTGTAGCATGAGTGTGTGCATAGCTATGCAGTTATCTATTTTGCTGAAGCTTAAAGAATGGAATCATCATCATGTAACTGGAACTCATTAAGTGTAAAAGTTTGAAGCTACTAGGGATAACATGTTTGGGTTCTTCCATGAATTTATTCATTGAATCTTTGAATTGGACTTTCTGCCTCATATAGGAAGCTTTTGAACTGTTTTAGACTTGACAAAGAGAATTATTGAGCTTTCAGCTACTCTTTTTTTGCCGTTTCCTATGAATATATGTATATAATGTAAATTGCATTTTCAATCCCTTTACATTGGGATCTTTATTCCTGTTACATGGGAGATTTACAAAAATCATTCCAAAATTTTTACATTTTCAATTCCATTTTGATGAAACCTACATTGAAAAGGACCTGCAACTCTGTACAATCCTCACATGTTAACTTGAAGCTTGATATGATTGTTTGTCAATATGATTTTATTTGTAATTGTTTGCAATCATAACATTGTCTTTGGAAAATCCAGAATGAAGATTCGCTGCAAAAAGGTTTAAAACTACACACCTTTGAAAGGTTTTGGACTATCATTGACAACTCCCTAATTTTAGCCTGTAGTTATAACTTATAAGACTAAAATTGTATTTGCCTGCATACAATTATGTAAAATAATTCCTTTCATAGACATTTAACATTTAGTGTCTCTTTTTTCATCATCATTAAAAAGCTATAGATCTGGTGATACTTGTCTTTATGAATGAAATATTGAAAATGGGTTTCACAAAATTTGTTTTACTTGCTCTTATGATTTTGCAGTGTGACCCATTCATGTTTTATGGAAGTATTATCTCAAGTTAAGCTCTTGTTCATTTATTATTAGTTGTCTTGGCAGAATTCTTGTTGCATTACTAACATGCAATAATCTCCATACAACAAAATTTAGCTCTGCACTTATTAGTATCAAAACCTTCAGCAATGTAATGCTATCCGCCACCTTAGGTTTGGCCTGTGAACTTTTTTTTTGTGATTGCAAGCACTAAAGTCCTCTTGACACGTGGTACAACGAAGCATCTGTTTGTATATAGAATTTTACTCATTGTTAAATTAATAGTTAAATGGAAGTAAAGTTTATTGATTAAAGGTTGTATGTCATTGATTGAGAGAGAAATTAGTGTTGGAGGGAAGGGGGTCACCAGGAGGAGTAGGAAAGAGGAGTTATTCTTGGTGGTACTCAACTTAGGTTGCGTTTTTCTTATTATACCTCTATAAAGAGGGGGATAAGGAGAGATGAAAAAAACGGCTCAAGCTTTAAATTTTTCCTTTTCATTTTCACCCTTTAGTCATCCTCATTTTCACTCCATATGAGTTGTAATAATATTATCCTCCAAAACCTAAGGTATATTATATCTCATTTGGGGTGAAAATGATGAAGATTAAGGGGGGTGGAAATGAAAAGAATGAAAATTTTTGTGTTTTTTTCGTATACCTCCTTTTAGAGGTATAACAAGCAAATGCAACATTATTGTAGTGTGTGATTAGCTGTTATGGACTTGGTATATTTTATTCTTATGGGTATCAAAGTGATATTTTGTCTATGACAAATTGTGTAGTGATGCTTTCAAGGATCAATTTTGTTTCCCTTCATTAGGAATATTGTTGCTTTGGGCAGCAAATTTTTGATCATTTTAGCCATGATAATATGTTTGGTCATGGTTTTGAGAATAATTTTTTTTCTCTCCTAATTCTTTCGATTGTTATCATGTCCATGTAGAATTCTCCATGCGACCCTTGCATGGTGCACTGCTGCATGCACTGGTGCGCACTATGCCAGGAGCACCGGGAGATGAAGTCACGCCTATTGGAGGATTCTGTGATCCCAGTTACCTTAGTCAATCCACCTCCAGTTTGGAGATGAATGCTGGAGGCAATGGCCAGGATTCAGTATCAACCTCCACAAATGGAACCGGGAAAGTTACAGTCGAGATGCAAGTTCTATAATAAGACAAATGGCAATATCATAGCAGGTATAGTGGAGTTTATTGTTTCCCCATCTCTCCAAGTAAATTCATTGGTCGCTGTATGACTTTGGAGTCCCTTCAGACAAGACATTGTACATTTTCAATGCCGTGCATTTGATTTGTGTCAATGTAATTTGAAGCAAACGTTCACTTGCATGAAGCTGTTACTTATTTTACCCATTTAGCACCATTTGCGAAAGCACCAATGCATTGCCATATTTATGTGGAGTTTTCTGATGTAATGGACTTCTGATGGATGTTGAATCTAATAAAATTGTGAACTTACTTTGAGAAAGAAAAATATTTTTGTTAAATCGGTGAGCAACTTAGAATATCTTCATAGATTAGATATATTTCATTTGGATTGATTGAAAAACAATAGGATAAATTGAATTTGGGAAAACTACTCAATTGAGAAATTGTCTAGTTTAAGATTATTTTAACTCTGGTGTGGTCAACTAAAGTCTCTCACTCTCGCATGTTTTACTTTGGAGAATAGATGCCTTTGCCAAGAGTATGAAAATTCTTTGACATAGCCAAAGTCGCAATACAAAATAATTTGAAATTAAATCTTGAAATTTTATTTTAAATTAATATTTTAATCCTTGTGAAATACGCTTCATGATAAATTAATATCGACCCCATATTCTTTTTAGTTTAGTATATTGACAAACACATGTGCATTTAATCAGATTCACTTTACAGTTATAATCATTTGATTATATTTTCCTATTTATTGGTATAAAATAATTTTATGTTATAATTTAAAAATTCAATTTAATAAAAAATTTCAATGTGATATAATTTGATAAATCATTGTAAATAAATAATATATTTATAATTACCTTGTGGATAATATTTTATAATTTCCATGTCTCGATTTATTATTTGAGATGAAAATATTAATTTTATGAAAAAAGTAATAGATTATTTGTTCCATAAAAATTAATTATTTTTACAAATCAAATAGTTAACTTTTATCTGAAAAAATATTTATTTTAAAAAATTAAATAGTTAATATTATATGTATAAAAAATTATCTTGTTGGTAAGTTAAAATTACAAATGATAATCGAGTACGACAGACACAAATAGTGGCTATCCACATCCATATCTACGAGGGTAGAGATGATAATTTACTCGCAACTCTAATAGATGTGAGTTTGAGAGACATTTTATATTCACGGATAGATCGTGGGTATAATTTAATATTCATTTAGATTGTGTGTATGTATATGAACAATTATTATTCATGGCGACCATATACCAACGAAATACCCGTTAAATATATATGAAATTACCCCAAAATACCTTCCTGCCCACTTAATATTAACCATAGTTTTATATTTTTCCTACAAAATTATATGTAATTTTTGCTTAAAATTATATATAATCTCTCTAAATATTAAAATTATATGTATCGCAGGTGATAGATACACATGGATGGTAGGTTAACGGATATCTAATAGGTGGGTTCGCAAGTACCCGTCGAGTGGCGGTTACCCACGAATGACGGGTTTAAGTGATTTTGAAGCTGGTTAGAAATAAATGTTATTTAAAATAATTTATATTATGTAGAATATGTCGGTGAAAAATCACGTTACCTTGTGATTTATTAAAATAATTCCATATGTGTACTACTTGAAAATATGTTATAATTTCTATGTCTTTGTTTTTAAAAAAATTTAAATTATGTTGTTTCAAAAATTCGATAAAAATTTATAGATTAATCAATTTGATCAATTTAGACGCGATTGATTATACTAAAATTAAGGAATCTTAAAAATTAGAGTAAATCGGCTAAGATGGACAAAAATCAGAAAAAAAAAAATCAACGAATCAAATCATTAAAATGTATAAAAATTTATTGGTATATAATAACTTCATATTGTAATTTAAAAATTTAGCCGAAGTTGCAACTTAATTCATGCATCTTCGACGATCACCGTTGTGGTCGTTGAAGATGTGTAACTTTCCAAGAATTTCGGTGACCACTTCGGCGATCGCCGAAATTATTGATTTTTTGCTGCAACTTTAATGACCACTTCAGTGATCGTCAAAGTTGCACAGCGAGAGGCCAAGTGCGGGTATTTTATACGTTTTCTCCCACTCTTCACACACTTTTCACGTTTGATGCATGCATTTTTGAGAATAACTTCGTGAGAATATTGTAATTACGTGTAAATATATTTGCGGAATTTGTTTTTCTTGTGGAAATGAGGTAGAACAAATTTGAGGAAGTAATTTATACGGATGCTATTTCTTGTGTTAGATATATATTGTCTATAACTTCAAGGGATATTTCCTCTAATAACCTTTCTTGTACTGTTATTTTGTACATCAATTTTCTGTCTAAGCCTAGACCTTCTGTGTCGACTGTCGAACACGTTAATTTTTTTTTATCGTTTTATTTATTGATTACATCAGTCCCTTACCCAACATAACTCTTGCCATCCATTGGTGAATAAAATCCTAAATAAAGTACTCTCTTCGTCCCACTAAATTTGACACAATTTTCTTATTTGGATGTCCCACTAAACTTGATATATTTCTAAAATATTAAAAGTTATCCCTTTAAAAAGGTGTGGATCCTACCACTTTTATCACTCTTACATTATTTTATACACTCATCTTGATAACTGTGTTTAAAAGTTTTGTGTCATGCTTATTGGGACGGAGTTAGTATAAATAATGACAATTGTTAGTCAAAAATATTGAGTCAACTATACTCTTACACCTGCCCACTTAGGATGAATCGCTTCTTGAGCATGAGAGCGGACATCATAGCGGGGCTCAATGGGGTTGGAATATGGTGCAAGGGGTGGGTTGCGCGCGATTCCATGTTTCTCTGTTTCCAACTTCTTTTTTTCACTTTATTTTAATTTTTTTTAGAGTTAATTATAGATAATAGCATATAAGATTTTGAAAGATAAATATTAACCACTATCATAATAGTATATAAATTTTAGTAATTTTTTAATTTTTGGGACAAAAATATCTATTTAAATACTTCCGACCGTATCCCCGCGTTATATGTATGAATGATATGATTTTAATGATTCATATCATTCATACGTTAATATTATACAAGTATGAAGGGTATGAATCATACTTAGCAAACAAGATTCATACTCAACAAGCTAAAAAATGAAAAATTCGTCGATTAAACAAATTCCATCACCACCAATATCACCATCAAAATTTATTTCACAAGCAAAATCGAAACCACACCACTAACAACAACAAATTATCAAAATCAAAAATCAAACCACACCAACAAAAAAAATTAAATAAATAATATTTAGATATTGTGTATAAATTGTATGATTTTAGTGATTCATAACATTCATACATGAATTGTATAAATTTTACTACATACGTGTAAAGAGTATGAATCATACCTAACAAGCGAGATTCATACTCAAATTGTTAAAAACGAAAAATCTGTTAGTTAATTAATAAGGGTATTTTTGACAATTTACAATAAAAATGACTATAATTTATATAATGTTATATTGGTGGCTACTATTTATCTTTCACTATCTTATTTGGCTATTTTGTATTTTGCCTCTATTTTTTATGCCAACCAAAATAATTTACATTTGATCATATTTAAATATTTATAAAAATAACTTATATTTCTAATTTTTTATTTGCAGTAAATAGACTAACCCGAATCACTAATTTAAGTGTAACCCAACTTCACTCACTATATATTATTTAATTTAAAATAATATAAGAAGCGAGTCTTAAATTCTATTAACTATATATTTTTATTAAATTCAAAATATATTATTAAAATCGTGTCAAGTCAAATCGTATACTTCATCCATCCACAAAAAATTTGCACATTTCTTTACTTTATTTCGTTCACAAAAAATTTATACATTTCTATTTTTAATAAATATACTCATATTGTTGGATTAATTTATAATTTTTTAATCATTCACATTACATATTTAATTATAAATAATGTGATACTCTTCCACACATAAATATATTTAATTTATCTATATAAATATAATACTAAAGTTGAAGCTTCAACATTATTTTTTAACGCCAGAAAACTTATGAATCAATATAATCAAATATTAATTTTTATTAGTTTGATTAAAATATTTTAACCTTTTCATTTTTCAATAAAACTATTGAGTTAAACTTTTCTTTCTACAAGAACCTTGCTTTTACAAGTAAGACAAATTCAGGTGAATTTGGCCCTCCTACAGTATTGATTGGTAAATTAATATATTGAAAATAATTTTACCTATGCCTCTGCATCTACCTACACCTATAGCAGTCCTCTAGATATATACTAATCCATTGAAAAACTCAAAATACTATAAAAGGAAATTAAAGAAAATGAAAATTAGTTGCGTTATGTAGGGATGAAAATAATCGAATAATACTTATTCATATTTTTTTCGAATTTAGAATCGGATACAAAAAAATCGAATTCAGATACGAATTCAGATTATTTGGGATACAGATATGGTACGGATCCGAATCAGATTTGAATAAATATAATTGAATAATATATTTTATACAAAAATTGTTG
Organism: Leonotis leonurus; assembly: GCA_026898415.1. Lineage (NCBI taxonomy): Eukaryota > Viridiplantae > Streptophyta > Magnoliopsida > Lamiales > Lamiaceae > Leonotis > Leonotis leonurus. Next base: position 396,824 of record JAPKLX010000154.1, on the reverse strand, counting down.
ACATAACATTATAGAACTAATACAAACTATAAGAATTGTATTTATTAAAAAAAATACCCCGCTCCTTCGTTATATTACTATTTATTTTTACGCTTAATATGTAAGTTATGATTTAATTATTAAATTATTAATATAATAAATTAAATATATCTAAGAGTGCGACTTAGACTATATTAAAACTCGAGAAATTAAACTTTCCACACACTCAATTTAATAATATAAAATTTAAAATAACATTTAGCAAGTAAATTAATATCGAATTGTTACACAGACACACACACACACATATATATAATAATTAAAATATATTTAAAAAATTCGGATATCCGGATTTGTTATGCGGATAGTATCCGACAAAATATGGAAAATTTCGGATGCAGACGGATATTATGTAATCCGAATCGGATACCGGATCCAAATTCAAATTTTCCGAATTCGACCGGATATTATTTTTTCATCCCAAATTAAATCTCGTTCGGATACGGTTTAGGATCGGGCGGATAATATCCGCCCAGATTTCACCCCTAGCGTTATGTGATGAATGTAAATGGGTGGAAATTAAGTGCCCATATCCATAAGTACAAAATGAAAAATTCTCATATTGTAAAAACTCTGAAAAATATCCAAAAATAGGTGAAGAAACAAAAATACTCTTACCTTTTATCGAATGAAAAATAAAGTATGGTCGTTCATTCATACAAGATGTTTCAATCGATATAAATTTGTTATAACAAATACATTAAACGACTTGATTTTTAGGATTTTTGCTTGTATAAACAAATTTAAACTTATAGAACAAGAATTTTAAAAATATGGTCGTAACTCACTAAATTATGGTCATCATTTGGTACGGGATGTTAAACTAGCGATATGATTTTTTTTAAGTTGAAGTTACATGACCAGATTTTTATGGGGAATACTTGTATTGATAAATTCAAATTTGCAGAAAAAACAAAGTAAAATTCCGGTCGTTACTTTGAAAAATTTGGTCGTGAAAAACTATTATTACGACAAGAATTTCTTTAATTTTTTTTCCACGTCCAAAATTTTGTCAGAACGTATAAAATATAAAATCTGTTCGAGTCTTGTGAAATTCTGGTAATTTAGAAAGGTATTGGATGCAGTTAACAATAGAATGTTATCAGGTTGAATGTGTCAATTTTGAGAGAATCTTTATATTTTAGGTTGAATGCATTTATTTTAAAATAAAATATTAGGTATTTTGGTATTTTTGGATAATTTTTCATGTATATTTTACAACTTGAATATTTTTCATTTTCATATTATTAAAATGAGTAGTTTTCGCAATTAAGACAATGTAAATTGATACTATTAGTAAATGAATATTGAATGGTGGATATATAATAAATATACAGTAGAATAATGATTTACTGAACCCATCAAGAAAGAAGAAGAAATAAATTAATATGTATCATCATCACAATAAATAATGCAAAATCACCATATTATGCAGAAAATATACAATTATTATATTTACAGCTATGCTACCACCTAATCAAGTTTATACATTGTCATGCGTGTATGTATAGCGCACTTTAGTTAACACGTTTTATTATTATAATACATTTAGTTGAATATAAAACGTGTCAATTAAAATGAATCGAAGAGAGTATATCTTTAAGAGTGGGGAAACGGAAGAGCCACGAAAAATAATAATTATTTTTATATATTCTTAGTTGCTATATGTATTTTTAATAAATCGTAAAATTAATTGTCATCCTACTATTTTCATAATTATTGGCATTAACTATTCAAATTAAAAATCTTCATAATGACCTTATCAAACCTTAAAATGGCATATGAACTTTGTACCAAGATCTTCTAAAAATTTCAATTTCATTTGTGATTTGAAGTATTTTGTGTCTAGTGTTTGAATAATCTATGTTTTTATCTAACATAAATGTGCACGATCATCTTCAAAGTAATTTTATATTAGAATATGTATTATAATCAATTAAAGTTAAGTATTGTCAATAAATTTCCTAATTTTAAATCAATGGTACTTGCTTTAAGAATCAATTACATATAATAAATAAATTGTGAATATACACTTAGTTTAACAAAACAATTATAATTTTTTAAACTCTTTTCGATAAAGTATATAACCACCTATATCACTATCAGTAAAATAATACTAAATGTATTTGTTTATCTAATGTAGAATAAAAGACTTATTGAGAATGTATAAACTTAAAATATAGCCATTGTCCTACAACTATCGAACAATAATTAACTATGGAATAATTGCATGCAAGTTAGAAAACACTTTTGAACCATGGAATAATTGCAACAACTCTCTGATTTACATATTTTTATATGTTTCATTAAATACAATTTTCGTATTTCTTTAATACTCTTTGAATAAAAATAATAAATGTATTAAAAATATTATATTTATTGAAAAAATGTAATAACAAACCTATAAATAAAACGTAAAAGTTTTTATATAAATTAAAATATACTACCTCCGTTCACTTAAATGTGACTATTTATTTTTGGCATGGAGAATAAGAAAGTGGTAGTTGAGTGTGTAAAAATGGTAGTTGAATGTGTAATGATGGTAGTTGAATGTGTAAAAATGATAGTCGAAAAGAAATATTTTTACCAAAATAAAAAATAAAAAAGTGGACACTTATAAGTAAATAAATAAAAAAGGTAAGGCGACCACGTCTAAACTGAACAGACCTCTATGTTAGTTTATAAATTATGATAATGGGTAAAAGTACCCAATTTTGAAATGGCTCATGTATAAATTAGCCAAATCTAAACTTACATGCACAATATACCCACTTTTGTTAAAAACAAGGAAAGTCTCTCTCATTTTGTATTGATTTCCACAAAAGTAAGGTAGTTAAATTTGAATGATAACCTCATAATTGCAATTTGACCAACAATTCTCCCAACTCCCAAGTAAATATTCTCTCTAGCATAATTGATACACCTTCGGATTAAAGCTCGAGCTCATCCATGTGAAGAGATTTCTGCCAAAAAACCAGGTATTCACTCATTAAACTCTATTTTATTCGGTAAAAATGCACAACCGGTGGCAAAAGTGCAACCACCGGTGGCCATAGGACCACCGGTTGTTGCCTAATTTTGGCTCTTTACCACCGGTTGTGGGGTAAAATAGGTGGAAACATGGTTTCCACCTATTTTAAGCCACAACCGGTCGCACAAGTATCACCGACCGGTGGTCCTTGGCCACCGGTTGTTGCTTAATATTGTCCTCTAACCACCGGTTGTGGTGTAACATAGGTGGAAACCATGTTTCCACCTATTTTACACCACAACCGGTGGCACAAGTACCACCAACCGGTGGTCCTTGGCCACCGGTTGTTGAATGTTATTCACCTCCAGCCACCGGTTGTCGTTGTTTCATCTTTTAAAGTATGTTTATAACCTTAATCAACGACAAACGGTTGAAATCAAGCATCCACTGGTGGATACAACATGTTTTACAGCTCTTTCAATCTATGTAATTGCTAATTTCTTATAAATGTCGATGCAGATGGAGGAATACATGTACGTGACCGTGAAAACTGGGGGAACTTGGGTCGGGTGCACGTACACGGATGGTGAGGATAGGATAGCACCTCTCCCGATGAATAACATCACGATATCATGTTTGAGAGGCTGCATTGAGTACATGTGGAGTTCACTTGGCACACAATACGAGATCTCCTATTTGTCTAGATCGAGGAATGGTCGGCTTATCAAATTTCGACTGACCACCGATGAAGAACTCCAAGTTTTGTGTAGGAACCACCCGTCTCCTATAGTGTATGCCGATTTCGCTGTGTCGTCTTATGAAGTTGGCGGGACATCGCGAAATAGTGACTGGATGGATGATCTCGACGACATCAGAAGGGTCGCGGCATCTTCCGAATGGTTTCACCAGCCAACTGGAATTCCTGATCTGAACACCTGTGCAGATGGTGATGATGACGATGATGAAGATGATGATTATGTAGCTTCTGAAGGCAGTTCTGAGCGTTCTTCGTCCGTTTCCGAAGAAGAACGACTCGGTGCTTTGAATAGTGCTACATTCGCCGACTTCGCAGCATGGATGCACGAGGCAGGAGGTATGAGAAGAGTACTTGAGATGATGTATCCGGATGTCGATGGTGATGTGGAGTACAATCCTAACACAGAAGGTTGTTTAAGTAATTGGATGGTTCCAATGATCCCTCCTAATGCTCTGACATCGACATGTGACGTGTTGGTCGAGGAAAACCCTACACTTGAAGAATTAGCGGAGGGGGCGATCTACAACGACAAGGAAGACCTGAATATTGCTGTTGGAATGTGGAACCTGGAGAGACGAGCTGAGTACCGAGTCATTAGATCAGACACATATCGACTGCACTGGGTCTGCAAATCGTCTTCTGACTGCTCGTTCATGTTGCGTGCTCATTGTCATGGAGGTATGTGGGCCGTGTCGCAGTTTTGCGCACATCACACATGTGTGGATGACATAGCTAATATTGCTCCGAGAAAGGTTCACTCGAAGGTGATAGGTGCTTATTTTGCAAAGAAGATGCGCAATGCAAATGAGATCATGAGACCGAAGGCTATTCAGGTGGAGCTTAGGAGGTGTTTCGGCATGGCTGTGAGTTACGATGTAGCGCTCAGGGGGAGGAATCAAGCTTTGGAGATGATTTACGGCAAGTATCAGGAGTCATTCCAGCTGTTGCCTGGGTATCTGCATATGCTTAAAGTGATGAATCAAGGTACACTCACTGATCTCGATGTCGGCCATGATGGTAGATTTAGACATTTATTTGTCGCTCTTGGAGCTTGTAGAGCAGTATTTGCTTTGTGCATGAGGCCTGTGATAGTCGTGGATGGCACTCACCTAAAGGGCAAGAACAATGGCATCCTATTTGTTGCAGTAACGAAGGATGCAAACGAGCATGTGTTCCCATTGGCATTTGGTATTGGGCCGATAGAGAATCACGAGTCTTGGTTATGGTTTCTTTCTAGAGTGAAGAGCGCGTATGGTAGCACGCCGAACACCGTGATTGTATCTGATGCACACGTGTCGATTGAGCATGCCGTCGGCATCGTGTTTCCTGAAGCGAAACACTGTTTGTGCTACTATCATCTTAGCGGCAAGATTAAACGATTCGGTAAGAACACTGTTGGTTTGTTTCAAAAAGCCGCATACACATACAGGCAACATGAATACAATAGAGCAATGAGCGCGATACAGGCATCAAAGCCTAATGCATACGACTATCTGATGAGTGTTGGGCCTGCCAAGTGGGCTCGATCGATGTGCCCTGTCCGGAGGTATAGTTTTCTAACTTCTAATGCAGCCGAAAGCTTCAACAAAAATTTATTGTGGGCCCGACGACTTCCTATCTGCTCATGCGTGGAGGCAGTGAGACTTATCATGGAAGAATGGTTTGATGTAAGGCGTCAGAAAATAGCTCAGGAATTTCATGAATTTCCTGCAGAGGTCAGACGAAAGTTGCAAGTGCAGATTGAGAGATCACGTGCATACACGGTAAATCGTGTGGACCGTAATACATTTAAGGTTGTGACAAGTAGTAGGCCGGTTACGGTTGATCTGAAGGCATTGACATGTGAGTGCATGGAGTTTCAGTTTGATATAATTCCTTGTTCCCATGCGATCGCGGCGATAAAGTACGTACTAATTTTCTTTATAGCGAATTTTAATTTAGTTTTTCATAATCTGTTTCTTATCATTATTTTTTTTATTCAGTTGTGCCGGACTGCCAATACCTCAATTTATTGCGAAATTCTACAGCCGAGAAGCGTGGGCAGCAACCTATAGAGTACAGATTGTACGTGTACCTCATAGGAGTACTTGGGATCTACCGGTCGATGTGGCTAATGTGCAAGTATTGCCGAATAAAGCTATAAGAATGCCTGGTCGACCGAGACTTAGTAGACGTAGATCAGGAGGTGAGACATCGAGAAGAAGAAGTCGAGGATGTCGTCATTGTGGGATGACCGATCATTCTAGTTCTAATTGCCCTCAGTTAGAGGATGATTATTAGTTTTTTAGTTGTAATTATTTGAATTCGTATTATTTGGATGTTTAATAGTTGTTTAAGTGATATTATTGCCTAATTTGAATTGCTAATATCATTCGGATATGATTAGTTCATAATGATTTATGTTTCATATGTTTATTTTGTGTTGATTGCAATTGGTAAGTTCATAATGATTTATAATTGTAAATATAATGAATAAGAGCTCTAGCTCGACTGGCATCTATCCCTCCCATAAACACTCCACTCGCGCAAGGTCTATTGTTCGAAACCCACTAACCCCCATTTCATTTGTTTATTTTGTGTTGATTC
>JAPKLX010000154.1:338184-390461 GCA_026898415.1 Leonotis leonurus | reverse complement strand
GCTCTAGCTCGACTGGCATCTCTCCCTCTCATAAACTCTCCACTCGCACAAGGTCTTTGGTTCGAAACCCACTAACCCCAAATTATTTTTTTATTGTGTTTAGGTTTATATTGGTTTTTAAACGTTTATTTCAAGGTTTTTTTAGGTTTTCATACTTTTTTTTGGTTTTTAAACGTTTTTAATTTGTTTTTAAAAATATATATTTTTTCAAATAGTTTACCACTACTATTTATTAATTTTAGTTGGTTAAATTGATAAAATACTTTTTTTTAGTTTTTAAATGTTTAATACTACTATTTAGTAATATTATTTGATTAAATAGACAACATACATTTATAATAATAATTGGAAGTAGTGATCAACTTTGAAATTAAATAGACAACATACATTTAATTAACGTTACAAAAACTAAATCTCTCTAATGTCGCAAAGACTAAAAATATGAGCAGCTACAACTTTACGATACAATCTGACATGTGTATTGCCCCACGCGACCGTTGGGAATCCACTAATCTGTCGCTCGACGGCCATGCAAGCCATTGGACCGCAACTGTGACTATCTACTTGATTATATTGATAAACGGCGTCACCGTTTTTCCATGTGAATAGGTCATGACTACGCATAATGTTGTGTCTGTTCATCTGATAATATCCTGAATACTTCATCACTATTGGAAGACCGTAATAAAGTGGCCTCAATGCTCGGATCCTGGAAGTATAAACATCGTTTGTAATGTTGCGAATATTAGAGTCGTACAACGTCAGTGTACGACTCTGTAAATCCGCAACTACAACGACAAAGTGCTCTTGAACAAATATAGGAAAAATCACCTACAATTATAAAACATTCATATATCACATATATATTTAAAAACTAAAAATCATGCTAACATGCATATTCATGCTAACATGCATATTCATAATTTAAAAAACTATAAAACATGCTAACATGCATATGCATAATTATAAAACTATAAAACATGCGTATATCACAAATAAATTAAAAAACTTTAAAACATACTTCTGTCGCGTTCCACCACTCCACGGCCGTGGATCCCGATCTTTTGCCATGAATGACATCCAACAAGCCAGTTGCTGGCTTCCAGTTGAGGTCTATCCAACTCTCGGTGAAATGCCATCGCTCGAACTGGACGCCTTGATTCTTCATATCCGCGAGGCAAGTCTCGTACCCATGCTCTAGTTTCCTCTGCAAAATCAATTTCATTTAAATAAATACAACTACAAACTATAAAACATGCATATTCATAATTAAATAACTATAAAACATGCATATTAATTACTTACGAAATACTCGGTTGTGCAAATGATTGTTCTCCCCTTCATTTGACCGGGATAAACGTGGTCGCCCCGTATCAATCTCGATTGAAGTGCCATCATATACAGGTCAACCGTCTGTAGCAAAAATGTCGTTAAGCTATGAAATGTAATGTAAAACACATGAAAACTCGACTTTGTCAGTTTTTTACCTCACAAAAATAATTTTCCTCGAAGTCGATCATCTTCTTGAACCATCCAACTGTCAGAGGATACTCAGTCTCGATGGTAATCACTGACTTCTTCCGAGACATCCCCCTAAAACGTTTGAATTTTTGGCATGTGACCTCATCTGGATAAGTAGGCTCCTGTGGAGGCTCGTACTGAACCTCCTCCTGAATGAACTCCTCCACGGGCACAAAGTCACTATCAATGTGCCCCATCGCGGGTAACTTTAAATTAATGCAAAAACTTAGAAAACTGAAACTAGATAATAGGTGAAATAAAGCGAAAACAAAATAAAATTACCGATTCGTGTTGAAAAGAAGATGTGGAATCCCGCATCGTCACATATGGAGCATCGATCGCCGATGGATCGAAAGAGCTGGACGGCGCATAAGTGCTGGACGGCGCATAAGAGCTGTACGGAACGTAAGAGCTGGACGGAACGTCAGAGCTGGACGGCGCATAAGAGCTGGACGGCGCAAAAGAGCTGGACTGGGGGATATCTAATCCAAAAGCTCTCGCCAAGTCCTCGGCAGCTGAAGTGAAGATCGTACCCGAGCTGGGGGGTATGACAGCCTCTGTGTATATCGGCGGGGCCATCGATCCGATCGGTCCTGACAAGTGCTCCGGATATGAGCCTGATGTCTCGGGTATCGTACTCAAGTGCTCGGGCAACGAGGCGGTAGAATATCGAGCATGATCATCGCCAGCTGCAGCATCCGACTGCCGAGCCGAGTCAGTAATCGGCGGGCTGCGTCTCCGAGTATCGATCACTGGAGAACTCCGTCGTGACGTGCCACACATCATCTTGTCAACCAGACCTGTCATCCACTTCTTCATCTGGTCAAACCGGGAATCGATGTTCCTCTGCACCTGATCCATCCGGGTATCGATATGCCTCTGCATCCGCCTCTCTAAGGCTGCAAGCTCAGACCGACTGATGCGGCCTGCATCATCAGTGGAATGTCTCGGAGGACGACCTCCACTGCTGCTCGATGAAGAATCAGTGGGAGGCAGTCGTGAACGATGTCGTCGGGGTGGTCTCTCTGACGGCTCGGGTATCTCCTCAACCACTGACGGTCCCGATCTCCGTGTAGATCGAGGGCCGTGAACCTCCTCCATCACTACAGGTGGCGGCGGATGTCTAGCACGACGCACATCGGCCGGATTCCTCGCAGTAAGGCTGGTCAGCGGAGCATACTGCACCGAGATCGGATTCGGGCACCGGACAGACACGGTCCACGGTAGCTCCATCTCGTCCTGCTCGATCTCTAAGTTGTTCATATCATATACCTGCATCAAACACGAGAATTTTAAGTATATTAAATAACAAATAACAATACGAAATAGAAATATTTACGAATCTAATTATTAAAATACCTCCAAATCCTCGAAGTAAGCGAGCAAGTCTGCAATATCCGGGTTCTTCCGAAAATTCCACCGAAGGCATCTCGGATACAAACCTTCGCCTCCACGGGCTCTACCGGCGAACGCTCCTAGCCCGGGAATCACCTCGAATCCCCATATCATCAATGCCCATGCCGGGCCGTAAAAGTGGTACTTCTTGTTGTCCGGCATCTTCCTCACATAGTTCCGTAGGATCTTGTAAGAGTACGCACCCCAAGGATACCGGTAGAATCTCTCCATGTCGTCGGCTAGTGCCCAAAGCCACGGGAAAGCTACCCTCTGGCCGTCTTGCCCAAAGACGAAGATATATGCAACGAGCACGTGGGCTATGCCGATGTAGATATCGTCATCGGCGCCGGGGATCCGTCTTCTGCCCTTGAAGCGGTTAACCAAGTCCGCAGCGGTCATACGTGGATCGCCGCCGCACGCAATCCGAAATAGACGTACATCGCTCGGATCGCAGGGGGCCGTACTGTCGAAGTTCGAGGCCCCGAATCTCAAACCCGTGATCAGTGCGTGGTCCCGCACCGTGTACTGCACATCCGATCAGTTGATGTGGAACCAAATTCCCCTGACTGACCATATAGCGCGGCAAGTGAGGCTGTGTATCGCCTGAGAAGACAACGTGCCCGGTGCCCAGCCGATAAAATGGCCAAACGGCCCGTTCCGAAACCTCTCGAGCAGCTCGTGGCCCCCGACCTCGATAAGTGTGTCCCTGACAATCTCTAACAGGCCAACCCTGTAGTAGGTGTTCACCTGCGACACCCGATTCAATGACTCGGGCCGACGGTACCACGGACGCTCCGATTCCTACAAAATTTTAACATTTAATTAGAGACGGGACACTAAAATGCAATTAAAAATATATAAAAGCACAAAGAGGCAACAACCGGTGGTCAACTGTCGACGAAAAGCTACCACCGGTGGAGGGTATCAACCACCGGTCGTTGCTCTGCCTTCACATCTGACCACCGGTTGTAGCATTTTCAGAATCAGAATAACATTATATACGTAAAAGTGGTACAACCGGTGGACAAAGCATCATAGAATGCTGCAACCGGTGGTTGGCATCACCACCGGTCGTTGCTTTGCCTTCACATGTCACCACCGGTTGTACCATTTTCATAATCAGAATAACCATATATGCGTAGAAAGAGTACAACCGGTGGTCAAAGCATCGTAGAATGCTGCAACCGGTGGTTGGTATCACCACCGGTTGTTGCACTTGTGCCACCGGTTGTACCATAAACCGGTGCTACACATGCTATTAAACTATATTATGTAAAGAAAAGAGGAAAACACGAAACATGCTACACTAACAGTTCTATAATTCACGAAAAAGAGCATTGTAGATCCATTTTTATTCAACAAATTGGAATGCATTGTGATTAGGATTGAAGATTACCTGAATATGTTGGGGAATTTCGTCGTCGGAGTTGGCCATCGAGAGATTGGAGTGCTGTGGTGCAAAGAAGGAGTGGCGCCGATGATGGAGTTTGCTTCCAACGATAGGGAGTGTGTGTGGTGTGGAGAAGACAATGTGAGAGAGAGAGAGGGAGCAAGGAATATTTTGGGTAAGTGTATCAAATGGTGTGGGTCCCATTTAGTTAAATTTTGACCACTTTTCAAAAAAGTGGGTAAATTCTACATGTGTATTGACACTTTGGGTATTTATATCATATATGTATAGAGAATTGGGTATATTTAATTTTGTCCCTTATAAATTTGTATATTTAAAAACCGTGCAAAGTACGGGCGCAACAATAGTTTATATACAAACCACTAGCTTTTGCTCACTTAAAAATACATATTTAATTTATTTTTAGAAGCCGTGTCGAAGTGTCGTAGACTGGGGGAATACTTTGATGGAGTGAGGCAGTGAGCAATCCATAATTTCTAAAAAAGCAAATGGGCATTCACGCGCTCTCTTTCTCACGCACGCGCCACTCAAAAAATTCAATTTAGCTTTTCCGTTTCCTGCATATTCCCTCTCTCTATCTTTCTTCTTTTATTATGAAGTGCCAAAGTGTAGTTAGCTTAAAACCACAGCACCACCGCCCACTTCCCTTTTCGCTCTCATAGGGTTGGTTCTCTTCTGCATTCGAATCTTTGTTTCTCTCTCATCTTACTTTCTTTTTCTCAACACTATGCAACTCAACAAGCAGTATCAAAACACAAGCATAAACCAAAAATTGGAAAAGGCGAAAGAAGACAGATATTAAAAAACAAACATTCTGCATGCTTACTTTGTTTACATTTTCTAAGGCGGTGGTGTTTAAATATCCATTTGTATATTTGTTGTTTTCTGAACTTGCAATCAATGTGTTACTGATGAAGCATTGTTTATTTTGTTGCGTAACGGACAGGCATTTTTCTGACATTCGTACACATTCTTTTTCTTTCTTATTTTTTTGGTGATGACGTAAAAGATTTGATTTTCCTGCGTATTCTGGTAAGTGCATGTTCAGAGATATAATGCTAATTAAATTCGATTTATTTTTAGAATAGTCGGTGACTAGTGCATGCATAGTGAATTATATCTAAGAGTAGTTGCATCCTGTATTCTGGCTTCGGCCTATTTGAGTTCAATAGAAACTATGATTTTGGTTAGATGGTCCGCATAATACTAGATTCTCGTTGAGTTTTGTATGACCTACAAGTTTTATTTTATTCTGTTTTATATTTATGTATTCTTATGTTATTATTCTCAGAAGTATATGTTTGTTCAGATAGCTGCTGGAGGAGGACGAGGAGGAGGATAGAAAGTGATAATGTCATCCCGGGCCGGATCGTCGCAGCAGAGTCCACAGCTGCAGCGGCGGATTACGCGGACTCAGACAATGGGGAATCTTGGGGAGTCTGTCTTTGACAGCGAAGTAGTGCCGTCATCTCTGGTAGAAATCGCCCCCATTCTTAGAGTTGCCAATGAAGTTGAGCCTAGCAATCCGCGTGTTGCCTACCTCTGTAAGTTTAAATATGTTTAATTTAAATACAGTAATCCTTCATGGAAGTGATATACGTCGAAGCTGCTGTGTTAGTAAGCTTTGAGATTTCTTCTTTGCCATTGCTTTAACATTCTCAAAATGCTCCATATTGTAGATGTATAATCTAAATTTGACAAACAGGACAATTCCATTACTTACCTGCTCCCTTTCACTGTACATGTATATGCCTATAGCATGATGTTTATCATTTGTACTCTGTTATCTAGGTGTAATAACCAATTGAATGCTGTTCAAGTATCGTCTGAAACTCGTTCTTAGTCTTTAATACATAATTCACCTGCTTTTCCATTTTTGCACCCTTTCAACTTTGTATCCTGTTACCCCCCATAACCAATGGTTGAAAAATGCAGGTAGGTTTTATGCTTTTGAGAAGGCTCACAGTTTGGACCCAACTTCCAGCGGACGAGGTGTTCGCCAATTTAAGACAGCTCTTTTGCAACGCCTTGAAAGAGTAAGTACGGGATTCTTTCAAGGATGTATGACAACGATTGCTTGTTTTAAATGCAGCCCTTACCTATATAGTTATTTTTAGGGAATAGCTGACTGCATTTCTTTCTGGATTTTATTCTATAAATTGGTGCTGCTTGTGTATTCAGGAAAATGATCCAACCCTAATGGGAAGAGTAAAAAAGAGTGATGCACGTGAAATGCAGAGTTTTTATCAGCATTACTACAAAAAGTATATCCAAGCTTTACAAAATGCTGCTGACAAAGCTGATCGGTAAGTTTTACTGATTTCTGATTCTTTCTGCCTCTAGCAGATGCATAGTTTCAAATAAATGATATGTTAGTGAAATTTGTTAATGCTGCTGGTCTTTGTTCTCGACTTTGACAATGTACAGTGCACAACTTACAAAAGCATACCAAACAGCTAACGTTCTATTTGAGGTTTTGAAAGCAGTTAACCAGACACAATCGGTGGAAGTTGATCGTGAGGTAAACACTGGTATTCTTTGTTTCCCTCTTTTATTTGATTATCATAGGCAGAAATATATATTGGTTTAGAAAATGGACATAAATATAAAATCTTCATGCCATACTTTTTACGTTGCATCAAATTGATTGTTCAAATTTTAATTACACAGGTATTGGAGACACATGATAAAGTTTCAGAGAAGACAGAAATCTATGTCCCTTATAATATTCTACCACTTGATCCTGATAGTGCGAATCAGGCAATCATGACATATCCAGAGGTCTGCTTTGAAATGAACAATTTCATTACTTTCCAGTCAATTTGTTTATGATTTTAACAGTAACAATATTCAGATTCAAGCTGCCGTACATGCACTTAGGAATACCAGAGGTCTTCCTTGGCCTAAGGACTACAAGAAGAAAAAGGATGAAGATGTCCTTGACTGGCTTCAAGCAATGTTTGGTTTTCAGGTGATATCACCTAGTATAAAATATTATTGGACCATTATCCTTAAATTTAATAAATAGAATCGATGCGACATTAAAAACATTTTAAAATAAGCATAATGTCCTACAATGTTAATAAGGTAATATAACCATGAAATAAAAATACAAATCCTAGTAAATCATATAATATGTTGCTGTCTTTTCCACTTCAAGTGATAAATGTGCTTCGTCTGTAAATACTTCTACTAAATCACGAAAGTTGAGATTCTAACAGATTGAATACCTAACATATTTGCATTGCTTTTGATCCGCAGAAAGATAATGTGGCAAATCAAAGGGAGCATTTGATTTTACTACTTGCAAATGTACACATCAGACAATTTCCAAAGCCTGATCAACAACCCAAGGTATGCCTTCATAACTCAGATCCTCCTGCATGTTCTTACCTCGCCAAGGCCTTATTTTATTGTTCACTGTAAGCGTTGGTTGCAGCTGATCCTTTAATATTATAATCTTCATGGCCCTCTATCAAAACTTAAAACGTGTGACTCATTCATTTGCTTCCTGTATTCTTTGGATTGTCTATTTTTAACCAGCAATTATATTTTGAAAAAACTACCGCCCGTGGTAAGTGGTAACAAGCAACGATCAAATGAAACCTTGTAAGACAATTAAGGTGCTGGTTTTGGCATGATAGACTTCCTCACTCGAGTACGCTAGCTAGTGCCTTTGTACTTCCCTTTTGCAAGTGACATTGCTGTGTTTTCCTTGAGTATTGCAATGTGACATTTATCCATGCCTCTAACATAATAAATGAGTGAAGAATGATGGGTGCTATGGCGTCTGGCTCTCTTTTTTCTTTTGGTTCAACTTCAATCAGTTACTCAAATGTTTCAAGATGCAGAAAAATTAGATTCTGTGTCCACAGGAAATCAAATATTAATAGGAAATTATAGGATAGATCAAGGAATAAAGGCATCACTTAAGCTAGAAAGCATAAAATCACTCGGATGCAGCTACTTTGGATTGGTGATGGTGGGCATGATTTATTATCTATCATTTTCTTGTTCTCTATCAGCCTCTTACACTAATTTGCGCCTTTGTGGTTTGTAGTTGGATGAATGTGCTCTAGATGAAGTGATGAAGAAGCTTTTCAAGAACTACAAGAAATGGTGCAAGTATTTAGATCGCAAAAGCAGCCTGTGGTAAGTTGAGAGCAGTTATTCTGATAATGATTTTACTCCATCTATGTGTCTCTAAGTACTCTTGTTCTAACACTCATTCATGGATGCCATATGTTATGTGTTCTCACTTATTCCATTGGCACCTGTGAGTTTAATTACTTTAGCCAATGATTGTTTTCAAACTATTGTTAATATTTAGTAACACAGTCCAATTACTTGTTCAGTTGGAGAAAATACTCAATATATAGTGATAATTTAATTTAATATCCGCATTCCTCTGATCAGTTTTGGTTTGTTCTATTGCAGGTTACCGACCATACAACAAGAAGTGCAACAACGTAAGCTGTTGTATATGGGACTTTATCTTCTTATATGGGGAGAAGCTGCCAATTTGAGATTCATGCCAGAGTGCCTTTGCTACATCTATCATCATGTATGATTTTACATTTAATTTATTTAGTTGATATTTAATGGGTTTTACACTTTTATGTTAAAATGAATGATTTATCAGCCTCAAGTTTACCATTTGTTTAATTTTTTTTGTTACGGGCATTTTGGAAATTTCATCATAATTTATGAGTCGGAACTGTTTTTTTGTTTTATATAGATGAATGAGTTATGGCTCTGATAGCACATGATTCTGTTGCTTAGCATACTCGAGTATAACCTCTACCATAAACTTTAAGAGCATGTGTAGGGTGTTTATTATGCAGAGTTTCTATATAAGTGATTTATGCTTTAGATCACATAAAAAGTAATTTGCCATTGCTTGAATTGTCATCTCCTACATATGATTCATGATTGAACCTTCCTTGCAAATCGATACATAACTGATTTTGTAGCAAATATCATGTAAACATTTATTAGTAAGTTGAAATGATCTACCGCTCTAAGCAGTGTTATGCAGTAGATGTGATACTATTTTTTTTTGCTTTTAAATAAATTATTTGCATGTCTACAAAACATAGGCTTTGATACCACATCACAAAATACAAATAAAATAAAACATGAGATACCACCTTATATATAATAACAAAACATAATCAAAGTTTTCTACAACTTCAATGCTAAATAAAATCAAGCCCTTTACGCATCATCACCACTCGGATTATCAACATGAAAAATAGTAATAGCTCTGGAGGAAGTCTTGATAACTTAATGCAATCCCTTTATATCTAGATTATACAATCAATTTATACAAATTATAATATATAACCAATATTTAATCCAAAGGCCTGAAAGTATAGTCCAAAGACTAACAGTATATTATATATGTGAGAAGGGCCTTGACATATAGCCCGCATACATGCATAATAGCATGCATAATGTACTTGCTATAGTCTTTAGGCTAATGTACTTGCTAACTTGCTCACTGTATACATGCATAATAACATGGATAAACTTATCATAATTCAACATATAGGAACCCTACTTAAAATGGAAAATTTTCATTTGAATTACCTGTGAGAAATGAAAATAAGAAAGGTCTATGTATAGCTGTCTTAAACGGCAGTGGGAAAAGGAATTTAGCATTGACAATTATTAAATTGCCCGTTATAAACTGTTGCAAATAAACTTATTGAAATATCCATGATTAATAAATGCTGTATGGTTGTTTTATGCATCCATAACAACTTTTTGTACTCAATCATCCTCTTATAGTATTGAAGATCACGTCAAAATAAATTTGATTGGCATTTAAAAAAAAAGTGTAGCGATCTTGGTAGTATTATGATACAAGGGGTATTTTTTCTCTATCCTCTCATTTATTTGTATTTTTAACTGCGGAGCTATTCATAGGTTGTGTATGAATACATGTGTGCACAATATATTTTAGTAAGGCATGTTTTGGTTTCTGCATCACAATTGGGATTATACATCACTTTCTCCTGGTTGTACTAGAACTTGTTTCCTTTTCCTATCTGAATTTCATCATGCCTTGAGTGTGCTTGAGAAGAAATATGTTACATAATCGTAGTAATCAGTTTGGAACTTTTAACTTTGTAGATGGCTTTTGAACTCTATGGTATGCTTGCTGGTAATGTAAGCCCGATGACCGGTGAGAATGTCAAGCCAGCCTATGGAGGAGAAGAAGAGGCTTTCTTGAGAAAAGTTGTCACCCCAATTTATGAAGTGATTTCTCGGGTATAATCTACTAGATGGATATCTTCCATTTATTTCCTCATGTTAATTTGCTTATGACTTACTACATTTGATCTTTTCTATGTTCAGGAAGCTGCAAGGAGCAAAAGGAAATCCAAGCACTCCCAGTGGAGAAACTATGATGATTTAAATGAGTACTTTTGGTAATAAGATGTTTCCTATTTCAATGAAAAATTGTTCTAATTTACTACTCATATGCTAAAATTTTTCTCAAAAGTATAGGTCTGTAGATTGCTTCCGGTTGGGTTGGCCGATGCGCGCTGATGCTGATTTTTTCTGCAAGCCAGTGGATCAAATTCAGAGTGACAAAAATGGAGTAAGCATTGGATTTTATCTTAAACATGTTCCTTAGTTCCAGGGAATGAGCAATTGAATATTAGTCTTAAAGAGTTAAAAGTAACGACCACACTTATTTTTGGAGTCATGCAGTTAAAAAATTTTAAAATTGCACGGGCTCAAAATATTCTAAATTCATCGTTGGTGCTCTAGGAACTTTATCTATCATTCAAATGTGTACTTAGCTCGTGTAACTTGAACTTGTGAATCTCAGGCGCTCATATCATTCTTGATTCCCCTCAATAGTTTCTCTTCGAACTTTGTCTATTATGCTATAGCAAGGAAAATAAAATGCTACAAGAACATTTCTGAGCTTCACATCACCACCTCCATTTCCCATTATATTAACTAAGGAGCTATTTCTGGTGTTTGTGGTCTCATTTCATATAGACACACATATATACATATATATATAAATTAGTGTTATCATTTCATTAATTAACATAAATACTTGATTATTTCATAAAATATCTTCAAAGTGATTGTCCTTTCTAAAATGCCTAAATGTGATTTTCTGTGAAACTCAGGAAATGAAACCTACTAGGGATAGGTGGGTAGGGAAAGTTAATTTTGTTGAGACTCGTTCGTATTGGCACATCTTCAGAAGCTTCGACAGAATGTGGAGTTTCTTCATATTGTGCTTACAGGTATGTTTGTTGTATACTTCTTAGACATTCTCTTGTTGTCCATTATATTATTTAGTGTTTACAATTAAATTTGGTGTCATTTATAAAGGCTATGATCATTATTGCTTGGAATGGCTCTGGACAACCTAGTTCAATTTTTGAAGATGATGTTTTCAAGAAAGTAATGAGTGTCTTTATAACGGCTGCAATATTGAAACTTGGACAAGGTATTTGAAGTCTTTCACAGTATTTGTTTGTAGCATATTAATGATGCTTGGGTGATTATGTGCCAACATTAAATATTACTGTGCTAGAGTGAAGGCCACACAAACAAGAAAGGAAACTGAATTTCGGTCATGAGAGAAATATTCATAGGAATTGTTCTTGCCACATCAATGTTTGTTCTGCTTCACAAATGATTAAAAGATCACCCTAACTTCTCACAGAAGCTATTTGAAAGACTCTACATTAAGTAGTTTCTCATGCAAGCTATTTGAAACCACGGAATAGGGTACCTACACGTCTGCATCGCCGTTGTTTTTTGACCAGAAGACCAAGAGCTAACTATCATGACTTTGGACTATCTGAACACATACTTCGTGAAATGGTTATTGTCATGTGAAACTCGGCTATTGTTTGTTACATTCTTTTCATTCCAAAATACTGGATTTCTATCTATAGAATTTCTACTTTGAATTGAAAAAAATTAGAATTCTCACTTTTCTACGACGTTTAAACGATAAAATATTTTCCGAAACAAGTAAATCAAAGTGCTTTTTGTCTCTATTTTCGGTTATTCTTTGATGTGGTAAAATATTTTCATCAAAATTTTTTGTAGAAACATATCTTTGCTCTTGATTCAAAAGTTAAGGCTCGTGCATCCTGACTTAACAATAACTAAGAAGTTATAAAATAGCATCTTAATAAGTTAAATTCTAACTTTTAAGATCAAACTCTACCGACCCGTTCTTCTTCTTTGTGCAAGATTATCCCTCACGGGTTCTCTTGGAGCATCTGCTATTAATATATTAATGGTTCGGAGAGAAAGGGTCAAAAGAACCATGATTTGTTCTTATGACAAATATCTCATTCTTATCAGTTCTTCTGGTCCTTTCGAATGATTTTAGACGTCTATTTTAGCTCATGTGCATATGCTTGGTTTTGTGCCTAATGTTTCTATGATGATAATGATATCAACTATTGGAGTGCATATTGCTGTACCGAGGTTATGCTCCTTACTAGTGATTATGTTATTGGTTTTTGATGGTTTTCTGTTGACCCACTGAAATTTAAAACCTCCATTTTGACCCTTCCTCATGATATCTAACTGCATATCTGTTGTAGCCATCCTTGATGTAATTCTGAGTTGGAAAGCTAGACTGAGCATGTCCTTCCATGTCAAGTTAAGATACATTTTAAAGGTTGTATCTGCTGTTGCTTGGGTGATCATCCTTCCGGTTTCCTACGCTTATACATGGAAGAATCCTCCTGGGTTTGCTCAAACTATCAAAAGCTGGTTTGGCAGCAGCACAAGGGCTCCTTCATTGTTCATCTTGGCTGTCGTTATCTACTTATCACCAAATCTGCTTGCTGCCTTTCTCTTCCTTTTTCCCTTTGTTCGTCGGTTTCTCGAGAGTTCCAACTACAAGATTGTGATGCTAATGATGTGGTGGTCACAGGTCTGCTGTGTGTTATGTTGTATTCTTATGGTCTTGTTCAGTACAAAACTTTATAAAGTGATTTTTGTTTCTCTTCTGATGTATTGCAGCCTCGGCTGTATGTTGGAAGGGGAATGCATGAAAGTACCTTTTCTCTCTTCAAGTAAGGCATTAAGGATGAGATCTCTCGGTACTAAGGCATGATCCCATGTAATATTTATTAAATTATACTGTTCTATCTTTCAGGTATACATTATTCTGGGTGCTTCTTATCATTACAAAGTTAGCATTCAGTTTCTATATCGAGGTACCCACCCTTCCCATTTTCTTTCTCTATCTGTGTAACACATCATTCTATTTTATAATATACCTAGTGTTATCATTTCCATTTGTGATTTCTGTATGTGCAGGCTTTAAACATGTGTAATCTTCATCAATATCCATTTTTTAGGGCAAATTTCATGGTTATACGTTTTCCAACTAAGCATTTATTGTGAAATTCTCAATGGGATGTTCAGTTTTCGAAAAGCGAAAAAATCTATCTCACTTTTTAGCTTAGTTAATAACAACTGCGATATGATCCCCGTGATAGCTTTTGCGATAGATTTATTGCCTTATGGCTTGAGTATCTATGAAAATTGTGATGTTGTATTGAAGGAGGAGACTCATTAATGCTGGGGTGGAGGGGTGTTGCTTGTACCCCCCCCCCCCCCCCCCCCCCTCCTCCTCCTGGATAGATTTGGATCCCTTTGGCCCCTTGAAATAAGTTTGTGTATCTCTGAACCATTCTGATGCAGATAAAGCCTTTAGTTAGTCCAACAAGAACCATCATGAGCGCTCATGTATCAGCTTACCAGTGGCATGAGTTTTTCCCTCAAGGTAGCCAGATAAAGTGAAGCATTTATTTTTTTGAGTCACTTGAATTTATTATTTATTGTTTTCTTAACCTTGTTCCTGCAGCTAAAAACAATATGGGTGTCGTGATTGCAATCTGGGCTCCTGTTATCCTTGTAAGAATGAGCCATTACTTATTTTTTTGCTTTATTGCTTCTTTAATTTGTTTGGTGGTTAGTGCAAATCTTGTATTTGTCTTCCTGTAATTTGTGGAATTTTTGTGTTAGGTATATTTCATGGATGCACAGATTTGGTATGCTATATTCTCTACTCTGTTTGGGGGTATATATGGTGCATTCCGCCGTCTTGGAGAGGTCAGCCTAATCCCTTTCATTAATCCTCATGATACAACTTTGACAACCAATGTCTTTTTTGTGGATCACTTTAAGAAGTATTCAAGTTTTATTATGTTATTGTGTTTAGGAAGTGTTTTAACAGACAACATTCTTATTTGAAAATCCTACCACATGATAATCTTTTGATGCTCAAGAAAACTGAGATTTTGCCTTGTTATACCTTTTATTTTATACTTTTCTACGTATGTGCTCAATATGCCAAAATATGAGCACATGTGATTTACACTTAGTGCTGCAAATATCGTCCTCTTTTTTTTTGACAGATTCGGACACTGGGAATGCTTAGATCCCGATTCCAATCGCTGCCTGGTGCTTTTAATGCATGCTTAATCCCAGAGGAGAAGAGTGAGATTGTGAAAAAGAAAGGGCTGAAGGCTACATTTTCCCGCAAGTTTGAAGCGGTAATGTATTTTTTTTGTGGGTGATGTTTTTCTTAACCCCTTCTTTCTATTATTCTACTTTACTAATATGGATTTTGGCCATATAAATGTCACTCCACCAGATCCCATCCAGTAAAGAAAAGGAAGCTGCAAGGTTTGCTCAGTTGTGGAACAAAATAATAACAAGTTTCAGAGAGGAAGATCTTATAAGTAATAGGTGTGATCTTTAATCCAGCTGTTGCTAAATAACCAATTGGTTTACCTACATTCTTTATCATGTGATTCTGTTAAGAGTCATGCTCTCTTGTTTGATTAAACAACTTGCTTACATTATAGGGAAATGGATCTGCTGCTTGTACCATATTGGGCTGATCGTGATTTGGAGCTAATACAATGGCCCCCATTTCTGCTTGCCAGCAAGGTTGCCTTGCACCACTTTTGTATTTCAAATTGATTTCACTATCTGATTGAGAGACTTTAGTAAATTCCAATTTTCTTTTAGTCATTCCTATGCTACTATTTATTTGGGGAAACGGTAACTTAGAATATTAAACGTAAGGGACATGACATGTCTATATTTTGTTGTTTAAAATTTGACTTTTCAAGTGATGTGGAACATCATTCTTTACTAGGTATGTTGAGGAATATTCTGAAGTACACACATACAATTATCATACTAAAATGCTATGTAATCAGTATAAATGAGTGGAATTGGATCGGAATGGAATAAGTTAAACAATAGGATGATGGTAGGTATAGAATGGCTGAAACCCTTGTGGTGAGGAGGGAATGGTTTATTTGTGTCCTTTAGGAATAGGGATCACCAATCATTCCATTTTTCTCTATGTATGATTCAACCTCACCAATCATCTCCTATGGCTTACAATTAAATCACCTTCCATATATTACTTTAGTAGCATGACATATTCTGATCCAAAGTTCAAGGACATGCGTTTGATGTGGGAAATGGGAATGATAGAACTTTTGTTTCTTCTACCTGCTGTGTGATACAAATGATTGTTTGGTATTTGATACAACTATGATCAGACATTTGTTCATGATACAGATCCCTATAGCAGTTGATATGGCTAAAGATAGTAATGGCAACGATACTGAACTGAAAAAACGGATAAAGTCTGATGATTATATGTATTCTGTTGTCTGTGAGTGCTATGCTTCTTTTCGAAACATCATTAAAACCTTAGTTCGTGGAAATCGAGAAAAAGAGTAAGTTCTTTTATAACTCACACCTGACACTGCCCACAATTTATTCAGTTTCTTGAGATACTTTATTGTTTATAGGGTCATTGAATATATCTTCACTGAAGTTGACAAACATATAGCAGATGATGATCTATTGACAGAATACAGGCTGAGTGCTCTCCCCAGTCTTTATGACCTCTTTGTTAGACTTGTAAAGTACTTGGTCGGTACCTTTTCTGCTGCAATGCTCTCGTTTATCATTGAAAGTTGTACACTGTTTTTGTTGTTGGTTCTAGAATCTTGTAACCCTGATTAAAATGGTCGCTTTCCCAGCTAGACAACAAGCAGGAGGACAGGGATCAAGTTGTCATTCTTTTCCAGGATTTGCTTGAAGTAGTTACCCGAGATATAATGATGGAAGATCACATATCCAAGTAATTATCTTCTTTCAGTGTGAATGATTCCCATATGTCAACTTTTCAGCTCTCGTGGAGTCTTCTTATTTTGGGTTATTTCCATTGACAGCCTGTTAGATTCAATTCATGGTGGCCCTGGACATGAAGGGATGATTCCTCTCGATCAACAATATCAGTTATTTGCCTCTGCTGGAGCCATCAAGTTTCCAACTCCAGAGTCAGAAGCTTGGATAGAGAAGGTACATTAAGAATAAATCACTGTCAGTACAAGTGTACAACCATATATTTTATATTTATACTAGTTCGACAGTTCAAATATTTCCTTTGGACAGATCAAAAGGTTGTATTTGTTGCTGACGGTAAAGGAATCTGCTATGGATGTACCCTCAAACCTAGAAGCTAGAAGGCGCATTTCCTTCTTCTCCAATTCCTTGTTTATGGACATGCCTTCAGCTCCTAAAGTCCGCAATATGCTATCTTTCTCGTGAGTCCTTTGGTTTCCTCGGTCTTGTTGCATTCATATATGTGGTGCAAATTGACTTATTCACTGTTAAATAAACTCATAAAAAAAATTAAGTCTTTGTTTCAATGGCCTTAGATCATTAGCCATCATCATAATCATTTCGGAACTTCAGAAATACGATAAGAAAAAAAGGGGTGCAAAGTAAAAGAAAACGGTAGACTCAACACTATGAAACTTACAAAATAAGCTTTGTGATGATTTGAATCGAGTTACTTATGTTCCAAGCAGTAGAGCCCTGTAATAGAATGTGGCACCAGACATTCCAATTTCTGTTAAAAGCTTAGTTGGAACTTGGAGCAATATACCCATGTGCAGTCTGAGGAAATCCATTAATTTGGGTTCTTTCTCCTAGAGTGACAAATAACATTATTTAGGAGTACTATCTTCATCTTGAACTTGGGAATCATATAGAGTATCTGGATATAATTTTTTTATGTGATTGAAGTCTAAATTATACATCTGCAATATCTATTGCGAGACTGTCCTTGCATTTTTTCCTCTGAAATTTAGCCGTATGACTTGTATCAGTTTTAACTATTTTTCTGATCAGATGAGCTTCTAATCATTGTTAGTTTCACATTAGTTATACCTTTTGGTGAGTCCTAGGTCCTAATCCCTTTATCTCTAAGTTCTTGTGTTTTCTTGTTTTTTATCTGTGGTATTAACATAGTTATTACCTGTTTAGTGTCTTGACTCCATATTACACCGAGGAAGTTCTCTTCTCATTGCCTGAGCTAGAAGTGCCAAATGAAGATGGTGTTTCCATTCTTTTTTACTTGCAGAAAATTTTCCCAGGTTTGTGCTCTAGTTGTGCTTCCTTGTACACCATATTATTCATTTCCACTAATGGGTGCTACTAAATCATGTAGATGAATGGGACAATTTTCTTGAGCGTGTCAACTGTTATAGCGAAGAAGAGCTTAGAGGATCTGATGAATCAGAAGAACAACTACGCCTTTGGGCATCTTATAGGGGCCAGACATTAACAAGAACTGGTATGCTTTTAGTAGAATTTTACGCTAAGGATTCTGTGGTTTGTACTTTGTATTCCCTCCTATTTTTGTTTTCATATAGTGTCCATCTCCATTTCTAAGGGTTGCAGACAGTGGTTTTAAATGCCTGAATCGAGATTCACTAGTGACTGGGTACTTTGACCTGTGTTATCAATCCCCATTTGCATATAAAGAATCTATCCTGAGTAGACCCCGTTATGGTTCTTAGTTTCCTGTTCTCAAGTACACCTGCTAATAAGTAGCTCACTGTTACCAGCCCAAGTAACCCATGGACCTTTCATCTATCAAGTTGAATAGTTTAACTAAGAAAGTTTTAGTTACATAATCTTGGGGATACATTTGAGGGATTATTGGCTTCTTCAACCAATGCTCTAATTTATAGGCAATATTCATTCGCTCAAGGTTTGTTGAGTTAATAGTTCGTGTGACACACCTTGGCTACCTTTAACTAGATTACTCTTTACATCTTTTGTGTTCATAATGATTTTTCTATGACTGAGGCCTTATCCTAATTTATGACAGTAAGAGGAATGATGTATTACCGCAAAGCACTCGAACTTCAAGCCTTCCTTGATATGGCCAAGGATGATGGTACTCTATATTGTTCACTGGATTCTCTGAATGAGCTGTTGTTTCATAATTGAGTAAAATTTATTGTAGAGCACACGGTAATATCATGCAATTCGAACAGATTTAATGGAAGGCTACAAGGCTATCGAGTTGAATGAGGATCAATTGAAAGGAGAGAGGTCACTTTGGACACAATGTCAAGCAGTTTCGGATATGAAGTTCACTTATGTTGTATCTTGTCAGCTATATGGTATTCAAAAAAGATCTGGCGATCCTCGAGCTCAAGATATATTAAGACTTATGACAATGTAAGAATCACAGACATGTAGCTATAACTGTTATTTTACAAAAGTGGTTACTTAGTTAGATTTCTGTGATCAGATACCCATCTCTTCGAGTAGCATATATAGATGAAGTTGAAGAACCAAGTAAAGATAGGTCCAAGAAAGTGAATGATAAGGTGTATTATTCCACCCTTGTGAAGGCTGCTCTGCCAAAGTCAAATTCTTCAGAGCCAGGGCAGAACCTTGACCAGGTAAAATAGGTGGATTGGAAGTAACCGTGTTAGTAAAAATGTTTGTTGTTTGGTATTTATGTGATATTTGTTGTTGCATTATCTTTTTCATGTGACTTAGGTACGAAAGTCTTCTAGTCAGCAGCTTATCTGCCTCTAAGTATGATGGCGCTTAATTTGCTGTCAGTTTGTCATATAGCTATTTGGCCAATTATTTTTGTAGTTCATAGAAAATGCCCATCATTTTGCTTACACCTCTTTTGCCAGTTTTTGCGTGTGCCGAAATTAGAATCATGTATGTGTATAACATACAGCAATTCCTGTGCAGGTAATCTATCGTATTAAACTTCCAGGCCCAGCCATCATGGGTGAAGGAAAGCCTGAAAATCAGAATCATGCCATCATCTTCACGCGTGGAGAGGGCTTACAGACAATTGATATGAATCAGGTATATAGTACAATAATGATTTGTTGGATTTTACTTTCATTCTGTGTCCTGAAATGATTATCCTGTACTAGGATAACTATATGGAAGAAGCTTTGAAAATGAGAAACCTGCTTCAAGAATTTTTAAAGCGGCATGATGTGAGGCATCCATCGATTCTTGGTTTAAGGGAACATATCTTTACTGGAAGGTGAGCATTCAGTCATAATTAATATTTTCTGATTTGAAAGTATACAGAATATTGTTTTGATGATTCAGTTTTCTCTTGCCATGTGATGCAGTGTTTCCTCTCTTGCTTGGTTCATGTCAAATCAAGAGACAAGTTTTGTTACTATCGGTCAGAGACTGTTGGCCAATCCTTTAAAGTAAGTTCTGTTTCTTCACCCTCCTTGTTCCCTCAATATTTCATCTTGTGTCATTAAAGATGAAGGTGAGTTTAATTCTGCCAGCAAGTGCTGTTGGCTCATACTTTTTTTAGTGTAATAACTTTTTTCAGGGATATTGTCTTAATGAATAGGTCAATCAGATTGTAAGCTTAGACCAACAGAAAATTAGGTTATTGGGCACTGTACTTTAATAAAGTTAAAACAGTTTTTATAATATTCAAAGTGTACACTGATTTCCTTGTCTAACTACCCTATGGATACATTATTTCAAAAATTCTAGTTCCATCACATAAGGTGAAATGTTCAGGTCTCAATTCAAATCCTTTTGTTTTTGCAGGGTTCGGTTTCATTATGGTCATCCAGATGTTTTTGATCGATTATTTCACCTTACAAGAGGTGGAGTGAGCAAAGCCTCCAAGGTTATCAACCTGAGTGAGGACATATTTGCTGGTATGTACAGTAGAAATGTAGTGCTAATCTTTGAACCTTGTTTCTGGAATAACAACTAAATACTTTACGTACTTTTGGTGTAGGTTTTAATTCTACACTTCGTGAAGGAAATGTGACCCATCATGAATACATACAAGTAGGTAAAGGGAGGGATGTTGGACTTAACCAAATTTCCCTGTTTGAGGCGAAAATTGCCAATGGAAATGGAGAACAAACTTTGAGCCGTGATTTATATAGGCTTGGTCACCGTTTTGACTTCTTCAGAATGTTGTCATGCTATTTCACCACAATCGGTTTCTACTTCAGTACCTTGGTATGTTAAATAGGCTAACAAGTGATTTTTACTTTATTATAGAATGTGCTGACCATAATGTATTCTTCTGGCAGATTACAGTGCTCACAGTGTATGTTTTCCTTTATGGTCGCCTTTATCTTGTTCTTAGTGGCCTTGAGAAAGGGCTTAGTAATCTACCAGGAATTCGACAAAATAAGCCTCTCGAAGTTGCTCTTGCCTCTCAGTCATTTGTTCAAATTGGGTTTCTGATGGCTCTTCCTATGATGATGGAAATTGGACTGGAGAAAGGTTTTCGAACTGCGTTAAGTGAGTTTATACTGATGCAATTGCAGCTTGCACCCGTGTTTTTTACCTTTTCGCTGGGAACAAAGACACATTATTATGGAAGGACATTACTTCATGGAGGTGCAAAATATAGGCCGACAGGGCGTGGGTTTGTGGTCTTCCATGCCAAATTTGCTGATAACTATCGGCTATACTCTCGTAGCCACTTTGTTAAGGGATTGGAGTTAATGATATTGCTTCTTGTTTATCAAATATTTGGGCAATCATATAGAGGTACTGTGGCATATATATTGATTACTGTATCAATGTGGTTTATGGTTGGCACCTGGCTTTTTGCTCCCTTCCTTTTCAATCCTTCTGGTTTTGAGTGGCAAAAGATAGTTGATGATTGGACTGATTGGAACAAGTGGATTAGTAACCGAGGAGGTATAGGTGTTCCATCTGAAAAAAGTTGGGAATCATGGTGGGAGGAAGAGCAGGACCATCTTCGTCATTCAGGGAAGCGTGGCATAATTGCTGAGATTATATTGGCCTTGAGATTTTTCATTTATCAATATGGGCTTGTCTATCACTTGCACATCACTAAGCATACAAAAAGTGTTTTGGTATGATTTCACTTAAAAGTCTTCTATGCTATATCTGATAGCGTTTTTGTTTTCTTTATTTGATTAAAGCAATTATTTCTTGAGTTACTACTTTTTATTCACTGGTGCATGTATTACAGGTGTATGGTATATCATGGTTGGTGATCTTTATGATACTTTTCGTCATGAAGGTGAGCTCTGCATACTTTCTATTATTCCAGTGTACAGTGAATTTTATGAATCTCAGATATGAACAATATAAACATATATTTGGTTTTTCTTTTCGTAAGTTTAACTTTGATGAGGAGATCGATCAGCGTATTTAGAGCTGCATGAAGACTCGAATTTTTCTATTGTTGTCTTGGATCCACAATTAAACCTATGGATCCTTGGGATTGGTATATTCTTTATATATCCTGTAGTTTCGCCGAATCAAGCAAAGTATCATAAACATCCTGTATATTGTCTTTTTTGTTGCATGTTGGAATATAGTCTTAATTTATTGCTTGTTATTAGATGAGATCTTACGAAAAAATTCTTTCTAGGAAAGAACAAACATTTCTTTTTTTTGTTCGATGTGAAGAGACAGAGGAAAACCTTTTTTGAATGAGAATTTATCACAACTAGTAGTCCTAGAAAGTGTTATTTGCAGTTTGATTGCATTTAAGAGATGAAATTTAACATCTATTAGGTGGCCAAGCTGACAACATTCCAGTCAGATGTATTAGTTGTATTAAAGTGATATTTGAAATTCTAGTTTACAATTTTATGGACCAACTAGTCCAAATTGAAGTACAATACAAAATGCTGACGTCTCTTTGTCTCTTTGAATGGGATTTTGATTGTTTCTCTTGCTCTCCAGACAATTTCTGTAGGACGAAGAAAGTTCAGTGCCAACTTCCAACTTATATTTCGGCTTATCAAGGGTTTAATCTTTATCACATTCGTCGCTATCCTTGTTATTTTAATTGCTTTACCGCATATGACACCAAGAGATATTGTAGTCTGCGTGCTTGCCTTCTTGCCCACCGGTTGGGGTTTACTTCTGGTCAGTTATATCTTTACTTCCTCGTATCTCTTAATTTTTGTAGTTTCTTCATAAATAGTTTTGTGTTTTCTTTTACCTATTATGGGAATATATGCTCTTTTCATAATCTAAATGTATCTGCACTTAACAGATTGCTCAAGCGTGTAAGCCCATTGTTCAAAGAGCTGGATTCTGGGGTTCTGTTCGAACTCTGGCACGTGGTTATGAGATCTTGATGGGGCTGATTATGTTCACACCTGTAGCATTTCTTGCATGGTTTCCATTTGTGTCCGAATTCCAAACCCGAATGTTGTTTAACCAAGCATTCAGTAGAGGTCTTCAGATATCTCGTATTCTTGGTGGACACCGGAAAGACAGATCCTCGAGGAGCAAGGAGTAGTTGTATGGGAGCAATAGGGATGTTTGCTATTGCTGCAAATTTTGTACTATTTAAATGCTATAATCACAGTAACTTGTATTTTTTACTATTTTGTTATTCCTGCTGCTAATATAGGTCATTGTATTATATAGTATGGGGTGAGGCCGCACTCAAAGTGCGGAACTGACTCGGTCAGCGACTGCTGACCTGCTCTCTCCTATATAAGGCGACGCGATTTTTCATTGTGGATCATCTTACTTTCCGATTTACACTCATTTTCTAAAGTTTTAGGGAGCGAGATTGATCACTCCAAACACTAAAGTTTTTAGAGAGCCAGGGTTAGCGACCGCTGACCCCAGTGGGTGTGTCGCATGGATGGCTCAACGGCTGCGCTCAATGCGCGGAACTGACTCAGTATGCAACTGCTGATCTGCTCTCTCCTATATAAGGCGACACAATTTTTCATTGTGGATCATCATACTTTCCAATTTCCACTCATTTCCTAGAGTTTTAGGGAGCGAGATTGATCACTCCAAACACTAGATTAGTTTATTTCATATTCCGATTTAGTTTAGCATTTCAATTCCGTAGATTAGCCATTCACAACATTCATCCTTTCATTTTGATTTGCTTGTTGTTCATTGTGGATTCAACGCTTTGCACTTCAAGACCCGGTTTGATTTATCTATTGATCATTCTTTAATTCTTGAGTATGCAATGAGTGAATTCAATTGTTCTTTAATTTGCAATTCAGTTCTTTATGGCTTCTTAAATTTCATCTCTTTATATCATGATTGTTTTTTACTTCCATTAGATTATGGTTTATCTTTCTATACATTTATTTCACTTTAACTCCCAGCCTAGCCCTGCTTAGCCTTCATTGAGAATCGATTTGGGTTGACTTATCATTACTTAACGACCTCATTAGATTGAGAGCGACTCGAGTAATTTTAGTCGAAACAAGCAAGCCTTGAGAATAGATCGAATGAGCAAGCCGTGCGAGCCGTAAATGTAACTCATTCTCAAAGAGGATAAATAAACGAGGTGTAACTTGTACTCAACAAGTATAAATAAGAGAGTTTGAGTTCATACTCAACGAGGGAAAATAAGTGAGGGATCCAAGGTTAAGAGATTTATCGATCTAGTATTGATGGACCGTGGACGTATGGGGTTTCTCAAACCACGTTATATAGTTATGTTCTTTACATTCTGCTTTGTATTTATTCATTGCATTGACCTGTTTGTTTCATTACACTATCGAGTTGTTCCCGAACAGCGAGCTGTGCATTGTCTTTGTCAATCAACCTCTTAAAGAACACTTTGCTAACTTATTTTTTTCTAAGTATAAGAGCAACTAACTGATCACAAGCTTTCGTACACGATTTCTCTTTCATAGGCCATCTGACCTAATCTATCGAGTAGTTATTTGATATGTTTGATAACAAATCACTCACTTTGATATCTTAGCAAACTCACTTGTTTAGTTGAACATATCAATCACTCTGTCACAGAGGAGGTGACCTGTTATCGTAGCAAACTGACATGATATGCCAACTACCTGATCTCAATCTTGATATTCAATGGAATCGATCAAAAGTTGGAATTTGGTGTTACCCCCATACACCAAACCTGCTCTTTCGAAACTAACAATATATTAATATTACATTATTATATAACTAAATATATTTAGATGTATGATATCATATTATTGTTAATTTAGTCATAATGATATAATAAAAAATTATGAATATATTTATGTATATGGTACTTATGTTAAACTCCGTACGTCCCACCAATAACGAGTTGCTTGTTTTTTTCCACGAAATCAATGAACACTCAATAATAGTATATTACACGAAAATCAATGAACATTTCATGTGTTAATGCTTAACTAAAAATGAAATGAATCGTTATTAATAAGATGTCCAAAAAAGAAATACAAGTCATTATTATCGGGACAGACGAAGTTTAAAAGTCATGTAGATATAGCTAGACAACTATATCTTACACTTCTATTTATTTATTAAAGTTTGCCTTTTAATTATAATTATTTTTATATTATTATTAGTTAGTTGTATAAATTAAATAATCAAATGTAAATTATTTTATAATATTATTTTATAATTATGTATATGCATAAGCATGTCTTATAAAATATTAAAGAAATCATGTAATTATTTCATATTTAAAATTTTTTTTAACATAAAATGGTATAGTTTATAAATATTTTATTTATTGGTAATTGTATTGTTCATTTTTTTAAAACATATATACTCCGTACTACCCCATATTTTCAAGTGCGAAATGTCGATTTATCTATGCTGATAAATTTTCAAATACAAATTATACCAACAAGCAAGTCTAATCGAGTTGAGCTCGAACTTATCGCGTTTTTCATCGAGTCGACTTCGAGCTTGAAAAATTAAAACTTGAGTTTGACACTTATGAATCGAACTCGAGATTGAGTAAGCTAATACTCGACTCGACTTGACTCGTTTACACCCCTAATCATAGTCTTGTAGAAGTTCTTCCCTTAAAGACTCATCTTCTTGAGCTTCACTGGTGGATGTCATCTTTGATAATGATCTTGCTTTGAGTGCAACCTTCTTGTTCATCATACATTCAGATTCTTTTCGATTGACATTATCTGCACCATGAATGCAGTTAATCTCATACTCATTATCTACTAAAATATTGAATAATTCGTCACAAGATAAAGAGTTTAAATCTTGCTATTGTTATAGCAGACAGAGTAAATTTGCCAATATGCAGGTAGAGTTCGAATGGTTTCAAATTTTGGTCGTGCTGGATGTACTTGTTATGCTTCATAGATGCAATTTCTCGTGTGATCTTCGTGATTCTGTTCTGCATCTCTTGAATCGATTTACTGGTCATCATCTTGAACTCATTGTACTCGCAACAAGCTATAAATAACATGTTCTCCTTCATCTCCTTTGATATCAAGTTTATATATCTCTTAATGTATCACAACTTCAACAACACCAAAAAAGATTCTCTAACACATAAATAAATTAAATAATTTTAATCAAGTTTTGAAATTATTTCACATTTTCAATATGGAAAGTTTTTAAAAATAACTACTTCCTTCTCTTTCTTATATCCTTTCATTATTTTTTCAAAATCTCTCAATTCCGTTGGTGTAAACAGGAACAATACACATCTTAAATTAAACATCTTCACAAATTTTTAAATTTGATATATAATATGCAATAATCAAGTTTAATATGAAAATATTATGATAATAAAAATTTTTCTTAATATATTCATTTATTTTACTTCGGGCTTGTTTTGGTCAAAGTATTGTTGACATGTGTTAGAGTTTGTATACCTCAAAGCATGCTTTATGCTTGGACGATGTATCAAACCTGTTTTCAACTGCACTTTAATGAGAATAAATATTTCTATAATTGGTTTGCTATTTATTATTGTTATATATTGAATTGCAAACAAGTCCATTTATTACAATTGTAGACAGTGTGGTGGATCGATGATCACGGAAGGTCACATAGTCGGCTCCTTTGTAAACCCTCCAGATTCCCTAAACACCATCTGGGAAGGAGAAACTTCGGTTGACAAGAGATAACAAACTAAAAGTGTCTAAGGTTTGGTTAGATAGGACATTGAAAATCTAACTATCTACTTTGTGAGAAGTAAGAAACAGTCAAGATACATCTTACGCCTTAGTAGTGGAAACATGTTTGATGGCTAATTCTGCCCAGTCTTGAGTAGTAGATACAAGAGCCACAAACCATGTTTGCTGCATCTCGCATGCATTCCTGCGAACTAAACTACTTAAGGAAAAGGATAGTTCCATTTTTTTTAAGCAATGCTACGAAAGTGGCGGTCGTTGCAGTGGGAGATGTGCAGTTGAAGATCACTTCTTCTGTTCTAAAATTGAGAGATGTTTTATTTGTGACCAATTTTAGAAAGAATTTAATTTCGGTTTCTAAACTGATCCAGAGTAGATATTTAGTTTCCTTTGATAATTATACAATTATCAAGATGAGAATTATGGTATCTGCACAAGCACGATGGTAAAAAACTCATATACTTTATCTGTGCAACCTAAGCAACAAAGTGCGACTTTTAACTTATCTATTAACTCCGAGAAGAGAAAAACTTCTTGTCTTTCGTCGAATGATATATATCTATGGCACTTAACTTAGCGGCCTAGCTACTCATATTGATTGAACTACTGGTGATTAACTACTTATATTCGGGTAGATCGAGGAACAACAAGAAGAAGCGACTCTATAGTGTTCGGGCATCTCACCCGAGATTCCCTCTCTTGCCAAAGGAGTTACACTCCTGTTTAACAAGGAACTTCTATTCCTTACTTTAGCTACAGTCGATTAGCAACAAGTAAATGGTGATTTCATTCATATTCCATGGGAATGCTTTCCGAATGGGACGCGCGCTTTCATCTTTGTTTCGGTTTAGAGATTCCTTTCGTTCATAAACAGAATAGGGATTGACTTCTCTTGATCAGATAGAAAGGGGAGTTCCGTCTTAGCTTCATTTATGAACCATCACGTAATGATGTTTCCGCATCAAATTGGTAGTTCGCCACAATTCATCTATCGCCATAAGAAAGCTCCTTTTTTTGCCAGGGCATTAACCTTAGAAGGATTCAATAGTTAGTAAGACATGAGTCTTTTGGATAAACTCCAAATTGAATCATACCCTACATGTGAATCCTGCTTGGAAGGTAAAATGACCAAGACACCATTCAGGGTCAAATAATAAGAGCCCAAGATATGTTGAATATCATTCACTCCGATGTTTGTGGTCCAATGACGACCCAGGCCAGAGGTGTCATGCTACTACTTCATCACTTTCATAGATGATTACTCAACATATGGATATGTCCTTCATGCGCCACAAGTTAGATTCTTTTTAATTAAGGAATTCAGGGTACTTGGGGATAATCATCAGAAAAAGACTATCAAGGGTCTGCGTTCTGATCACAGATGCGAATACCTCAGTGTTCAGTTTTTTGAACCACTTGTCGGAAGTAGGGATTCAATCTCACTTAACTGCACCGGGTACACCCCAGCAAAATGGTGTATGAGAAAGACGGAATAGAACGCTCATGGAGATAGTGAGATCTATGATGAGTTATGCAGGGTTGCCTATTTCGTTTTTGGGATATGTCATAGAGACGGCAGTTTACACATTTTACTCGGTATCATCCAAGTCAGTCCCTAAAACACCGATTGAGCTGTGGACAGGGTGCCAACCCAGTCTAAGACATCTCAAAGTGTGGGGTTGTCCAACACAC
Source organism: Leonotis leonurus (assembly GCA_026898415.1). NCBI lineage: Eukaryota > Viridiplantae > Streptophyta > Magnoliopsida > Lamiales > Lamiaceae > Leonotis > Leonotis leonurus. Next base: position 362,198 of record JAPKLX010000154.1, on the reverse strand, counting down.
GTGCTAGAAAAGGGATCCCGACAAGTTGGCATCTCGTACTGACTTGTGTCTTTTCATATGCTATCATAGAAAGATGAAATAATGAGAGAGTTATAGTCTCAGAAATCGAAAGGTCGTGATTAGCACCCACGCTCGATTTCTAGAAGATGACTATGTGAACAACCACAAGCCCAAAAGCAAGATAGTTCTCGAGGAAATGAAAACTATAGCTTGTCCAAATTTAAAATAAACGCAACCATCACTAGCACCAACCCAAACACTTGTACCACCTGTAGTGGAGCCTCGTCGCAGTGGAAGGGTTGTTCGTCAACCTGACCGATTCATTAAAGTGGGAGAGGTATCTGACTCAGTCCAAAGCCTAGATGAATCAGACCCATGAGATTTTGACGAAGCGGTCCAAGACAAGGACTATCACCTCTGGCAAGAGGTGATGGAGTCTAAACTGCAATCCATAGTAGACAAAGAAGTATACTAGCTAGTTGATCTACCTGAAGGCTGCAATACCAGTGGGAGTAAATGGATCTTCAAGCGGAGATGAGGAACCGATGGTAAAGTCGTCTTCAAGGCTAGACTAGTAGCTAAAAGCTATACTCAAAAGAAAGGTATCGATTACGATTAGACCTTCTCACCAGTAGTCATGCTCAAGTCTATTTGTATACTCTTGTTAGTTAAAACATATATGGATTGAGAAGTATGACAAATAGATGTTAAGAAAACTCTCCTAAACGAAAGTCTTGAAGAAAATATTCATATGCAACTACCCGAGGGCTATGCAGTTCAAGGAAAGGAACACATGGTGTGGAAGCTTAAGAAGTCCACCTATGGGCTTAAGCAAGCCTCGCGGTCATGAAACCTTTGTTTCGATCATGTTATCAACTCCTAAGGATTTGATCAGTGCCCTGACGAAAGATGTGTGTACAAGAAGTGTGAGGGCAAGACGGTTGTTTTCTTGATGCTATACGTAGATGACATTCTCTTAATCGAAAGTGTCAAGAAGATGTTGTCGGACGTTAGAGCATACATGTCCAATCAATTTGATATGATGGATATGGGAGAAGCAGAATACATTCTAGGGATCAGGGTCATTCATGACCGAAGAAAGAGAATGTTGTGCATATCTCAAGAGTCCAATATCGAGACTATACATAGACGCTTTAGCATGCAGTATTCCAAGAAGAGTTTCTTACTTTTCACACATGGAATCGTACTTTCTCAGGACATGTGTTCAAAGACACATGTAGAGAAAGAGGAGATGAGACAGATACCTTATGCTTCTGTAGTAAGTAGTCTCATGTATTTTATGATGTGCACTAGGCTGAATATCTGCTTTGACGTAGGCATGGAGCAAAATATTAGTCTAACCCAAAAAATGATTAATGGATGGCAGTAAAGAACATACTCAAGTACCTTAAATGGACTAGAGAGTGTTGTTTGGTTTACTAGTCGGACACCCTTTATCCTTTGGGTTAAACAGATTCTGATTTTCAGACGAACCGAGATTCGAGGCAATTGACCTCCAGTTATGTGTTTACTTTGAGAGGTGGAGCCATGACATGGAGGAGTGCGAAACAGAAATGCATCACGGACTCCACCATGGAAACCGAATATGTGATCGTGATAGAGGCCTCAAAGGAAGCGGTTTGGCTTAGGAGCTTCTTGATGGATCTAGATGTGATTCCGAGTATGCCTTCGAGTATCACAGTTCAATGTGATAACTCAAGTGCAATGACAAACTCAAGGGAACCACAGATCCACAAGGCAAGCAAACACATTTTGAGGAAGTACCATATCATTTAAGATATAGTAAGAAGGGGCGAAGTAGTAGCATCCAAAGTAGCATCAGATTACAACCTGACTAACCCTTTAAAGAGCCTGAACGGTAAAACGTTGGAGAGACACTTAGAGGGATTTGGGGTGAGACATGTAATGGACCTGCTTTATGTATAAGTGGGAGATTCGTGATGTCATGCGACACAGATTTTATACTCTAAAGCATGTTTGAGTATAAATGAGAGATTGTTAGGGTTTGTATACCTCAAAGCATGTTTTATGCTTGGAAGATGTATCAAACCAGTTTTCAATTTCACTTTAATGAGAATAAATTTTTCTATTATTGGTTTGTTATTTATTATTGTTATATATTGTATTGCAAACAATTCCATTTATTACAATTGTAGACTGTGTGCTGGATTGATGATCACGGAAGGTCACACAGTTGGCTCTTTTGTAATATAAAGTCACAGTCTAGACAGACTTATATAGTCTAGTCGATAAAGGCTGCAATATCATTTCGATGCGAGAGCTGACCTTAGCCTGCAAAATGATGTCGGTATATATAAGCGGTTACACATGCTTTGCGTATACATATTGAGAGGTTTCATAGTGAGATAAGTTCTAACGTGCTGATACTTAGAACGATGTCTCAAAAATTAATTCAATTCATAATCTGTGACGATGACATTAGTATAGGCGGTTGATTATACTCTGCTTTGATTCATCTACGCTTGCGAGTTTTCCGTAACTCTAAACAGTGATGTCTTGGGTAGTAGTGATTGGTTTAGCCATAAGTGCTCGATTGTCAGTCGTACAGAATCGCGTCTTGGTGATACGAGTTGATAAATCCGCGTGAAGCATTCAGAAAAGTTTATTACATAAGAAATCCGACCGGTTGAGAATTCCATATGTAATATTAAAGGTCTGAACCAGATCACTCACGAATAAATATATTAATTAATTGTGAGTTGTCAACAAACTCAATTAATTAATGGATTTAGAAAATCTTAAACGTGGGAAATAACTAATGACAAAAGGGTTACGTCCGTAATTCGAATGGATCAAGAAGAGTTCAATATTTATCCTATAGTGTAGTCGATAAATATTTATAATAGAACTGCTATTTATTGCATTTACATGGAGTAATTAATTGGAGGATAATTTAATTTAAATTAACAAATTTAAGTCTAAAGGTGGGCCAACCAATTAATTAAATACAATTGGGCCCAAAAGGAGACTTGCAAATTAATTTAATCTAATTACTGATTTGTCAAAACCCATATTAATTTTAAATATGATTCAAATTTGAATTTGAATTATAGTTGTAACTGCAAGAGATAAAGAGAAGACTATATTTTCTATTATTTGGGATCTAATTCATTTTCCTTAGAAGCTTTATCCTAACCCACTATGTCTATAAAAGAGAATAAAGAGCCACTTTCTCTCTCCTGTAGTGGGAAAACCGGCGCCCCATATGAGATTTAATTCTCATAATTTTCGAAAATTAAGAGTATTCTACGCTCCAATTTTCGATCTTCTTTTTCTCTAAATTGCTAGAGAAATTCGCCCACACGATATTCTAGTAAGTAAACCGAGAATAAGATAGAATTTCCTAGGGTTGGATTTGGTGGAGATTCATGACGGAGATTCGTACGATGTGGATTGCAGATCGTTGCTAGTGATTCAAATCACTTCACCACAAGCGGAGTACTTGCGCAGAAGAAGGTACAATTTATATAATTCCGCATTATATTATCCTATATGATTTAAGAATTAATTATTTATATGATTTATTAAACTTATAGATCCTGCGTTTTCGTGAGCCCCTCATATGAGTTCCATCAACCTAGACCCAAAATCATTACGTGGCCATCCACCTAAACCTAAACAGCACCGTGTTTGATTAATTTAATTATAGAAGTCCAACTAGCCATCCACATCCTGACCTGGACCCGAAATAAATAATGTTCTCCCATTCCTCAGCTCCGACGTTGACTTTGACAGGCGACGCAGAGAGAGCAGGGCCCAAGAAGAGGCGGATGGGCGAAAATAATAGTAATTCGAGGCAGGGGCTACTTGCACTGCCGAAATTGGCGAGTCGTGGTTTTTTGAGTGAGAGGTTCTTGAGATCGAGAATTGTAGTCATGCACGTCAGCGGCAGCGGCAGTTTCAGCCTTAGTGAGCAGCGCTTGAGGTCTCGTGTGGTTACTTATGCTTTGGATGATGAGAAGCGGTTGAAAAAGAAGGTAGGAGAAAATGTATATGCTTTGACTGAATTGCCCAAAGATGATGAGGAATTGTGTTGGAAGGAGGGTGAAATAGTCCCACCAATTCGGGTGTTCGATATCGAATTGCCTTAAGAAATTAACCCAATTTCTACAACTTCATCAATGCAGTTACAGAAAGGTGCCTATGAGGAAAAATGGAACTTCTAAGATAATGGAGTGCTTGTCGACTCCTAAAGAACAATGTGAGAGGGATAATTGTATTTACAGACAATTATCCTTTTATTTTACATATACTAAACTTTATATGTAATATTATTATGTAAATCATATACATATATTATAACAAAAAATAATTTTTTCTTTCATGAAGTTAATACTTTTTTTTATTATAATGGACACAAAATTATCATTAATTAATTATTTTATATGTTTATTAAATGAGTTATTCCACCTACCACACACAACTCACTAAGATATAATTTATTTGAACTCAAACTAATTTTATCCAATTTCGTGGAGGAATCACTCTTATTCATTTCGATTTATCAACAAAAAATATACACACTTTCAATTTTCACTTTTAGTAAATATAACATATATCATCTTAAATACTATCATTAATATATATTACTATTATTTACTTAAATTTTCATTATTTGACACATTTCTTTTTATCATTCATAACATATTGAATTATAAATAATATAAATTTTATTCAACTCTCAACATGTTTAAATTTATTTATTACTCATCTACTAATTTTCGCTCTATTTAACTCACTTACTAATTAATCAATAACATATGACTCTTATTTCACTAACAACACATTCAACTTATTAATAAAATTAAAGTCTATAGCCGTAAAAAATGACTCACCGTTTTGGAAATGGACAGGTTTGACTTGTGTCTATAATGATTCGATGTTCAAGCTAGCTCTACTCGATCCAAAATTATCTCGAGAACAATGGGATCGAACAACTTGATACAAATTAATCATTTTACACAAAAATTATATTTTCGACATACATGGACAATAAAAATAGAATCAAAATTATCATGGTTATATAATTTACATATAATTTAATTTCTACTACATTATTGTTATTAAAACTAATTATTATTCGCTTTATCTACCAAAAATGTGTTCTTATAGTCCGTTTGAACTGTACACCAAAGGTATGTTATTTTCCTTATTGAAATGATCACACAAACACACTCAATATTTTAAAACTTACATATATTTTATTGGATGAGTTTTTTTCTCCACTATAACTATATTTTATACTCCCTCCGTCCCCCAAAGTGTGTAACACTTTGACTTGCACGGATTTTAAGAAAAGTTGTTGACTTAGTGTATGATGTGTAAGAAGTGTAATAAAGTATAGTTAGAAAGGTGTATTGTGAGTGGAGATTGGGTCCCACAGATGACAATTTTGAAAATAAGACAACTTTAAAGGGTAATAGGGAGAAAAAACTATGTCCCAAAATAGAAATTTTCAAGTGTTAAACACTTTGGGGGACGACTCGAAAAGGAAATTCGTTAAACACTTTGGGGGCCAGAGGGAGTACTTTTTAAATCGTACCGACTCTTTCACAATACAATCTTAATAAACAAAATAAATATTAATTATCTATTAATTGTACGTGCGAGCACGGAACCACATACTAGTTGTTTATAAAACTCAACTATATGCAATGCCTAATACCAAACAAGGCAGTAACAGTTGAAAAAATAAAGCATCAAGATTTTCAACGTAAGTAAGAAACTATGTGTCCATATTGTAGGGTAAAAAGTAGCAGTTGTCTCCACCTAGCAGGCAACAAGCTACATACAGTAAGATTGAGATATGCAGACAACTTGTAGCATGATTTAATTTTTCAAGGGAACGGAGATAGATACTTCTAATTGAAAACTCACTTGCAATTATAAGCAAAAATGATTCCAGTTGCAATGGAAATAATGCTATTGCGTTCCTCCACCCCAAATTACACTCATCAATAAATATAAGATAACAATCTTATGACTGAATGCTTAATTTAAATATTACCTTATTACGCATTTCCATTCTTCCACTGCCTCCTACTCCTACAGATGAAGTGTTATGAAATCATATGTTTTCCTCATTAAATGACAGAAGACACCAAATATTTCTTCAGATTTATTGATTTTCCCCCAATTTCTTCAAATAAAACCTCCTTACCCTTACTATCCATATATTGACCCATCCCTGCTGTTCTAATTACTCTAAATTTGCAAAACTCTGTCCAATCTAAAAAGCAAAAACTCTGATAGAATTTTGCTCTAACTGTGATCACAAACTCTTAAGAGAAACAACTCCAAAGATTTTCAAAAGATAGTATTTACATTTTCCTGCAAGACAAGTTATGGAATGAATCAGATTACCATTGCTGCTAGCTACTGCCTATCCCTGTTTGGAACATATCTCATCATTTCCCATGTCAGTTAGGATGATTTATATTATAATAACATGACATGATAAATTATGACTTATTACCAAACGGGGATATACTGGATAAGAAAATTTGGAATTTTCATGAAATGCATCAAAACAAGTACTCATTATAAAAGATCTTAAATTAAAATCAAGCCTATATAACTTCTACTATATCATATGAGCCCAGGATAAAATAAGCAATGAAAAGCCATGCTATTTCAAAATTATTCAGCTTCGTGAAGAAGAAGCTCCTTGATGTAAGTAGAGTGTAGAGGGCCTAAATCCACAAGAACCAAATTTAATATAGAAAACTGAAAAGACTAGGAAATCTGGTTGGGGCAGCAAATGAAGTTTATTAAAGATGATCACTAGAGTTTTGTTTCTACAATTTTGATACTGCACTTCAAATGCATTCAAGAACCACCTAGGTAAACTATAAATCTACCATAGGTAGTACAATTATGACTCAGGTTAGCAGGAGAGAGATGTTGCACTTCAAATGCATTCAAGAACTACCTAGGTAAAGTATAAATCCATCATAGGTAGTACAATTATCCCTCCAAGCACAAACACATAGCATCAATGAAGAGATGGTTGGTCAATCAAGTTAACAGTACACACATAAAATGCATTCTATGTATTACCTAGACGAACATTAACTCACCAAATAAAGGACAAAAAATTCTCCATAGTAAACATTTAAGCAACAAACTCAAGGGATGGCAAGAGCAAGCAACAAGATATTCATATGAATAATGTAACTAAGTAAATAGCATACTTATCTATCTTACAACATATTCAAAGAGCAAGATGCAGCAAACACAAGCAGATCATGAATACCATTATGAACACACACAGAAATGCAAGATCATTATCTGTTAAAGAATGAAATGAATCGAAAAATCGATGACATCACCATTTTCAAGCGTCAATCATCAAGGTATCTCCATCCGCATCATGCATAGGATCAATTTCCCAGCTAAAAACCCGTCTATCACGGCCAGAAACCGCCGCATTGGAGCCACTAATCCTCCTCAGAGGTCGTCGTTCTCTCACTGGATAAAAGTCAAACACTGAAAAAGCGTCATACCGTAACCCTACCTCTAATTCAGTAGCGCCTCGGCGATTGACCTCCTCCTCCGGGGTACGATTTGAAGGCAATTTGTGGCGGCACAGGGGGCAAGTATTACTCATTTGAAGCCATTCGACAATACAATCCGTGTGAAAACAATGCTTGCACGGCAATTCATTGATTGTTGCTGAGGCATCGGGATTCACGTCGAAATCCTCTATACATATTGGGCACGACCGCGCCGAATTCGAGGGGAATCTCACAACCATAAGAGAATCAACGACCGATTTCAACGCAGGCGTCGAGTGATGTGCATAGGGAACTGTGAACGGTATATGAGGGTGATCGAGATCATTACCGTTGTCATCGTCGTCGTCGTCGACATCGGAGGTCTCGTAATAGAAGCTTGTGATAACAGGAGAAAAGCTGTTATCGCGCGCTGGAGGGGCGGCGGAGGGTAGGGCCCTCGGGGAGATGGTGTGGTGGGGGATGAGGTGGCGGTGGTGGCACTGAGGGCAACGGAAAGAAGAGGGGTAAGTGGAGGTGTTGGCGGTGGGGGAGATATGGAAGGAGTAGTTGCAGTTGTAGCAGTTGTATGATCGACGGAGTGAGGTGGCTCCGAAGGAAGCAACTGAACGGAGACTCGGTGACTCCGTCGTCGCTGACGTCATGGCTGCGTCGCTCGCATATTAGAAGAAGAGACAGAAGTAAAAGCTTAAAATGAAAGCATCTTCCAGATTTATTCCTAAACTTGTACTCGACTTCTCTATTCAATAACATATTTTCTTTTTGTCGAATGACATCATCTATTATTTAACCGTGTTGTATTTTTTATTACATTAATAAAATCGTGATATGTGGCATAATTAGGATTGAAAATTTAGAATGTATATAAAAAAAAATATAATATAAAATATAACACGGATAGAAAATAGAAAATCTGAATTGTTCTTTTGTGAGTTGTCCAATGAATTTTAATTCTCAAAATATGTTCCAAAATAAGTGGTCTAAATAATTTATGACTATCATAAAAAATGTCAAATGAAGAGGTATATATAGTTTAACATATTATTAAGGGTTAATCATACAAAATACTTATAAAAGATTTGTAAAAGATAAATAATAGTTATCAATATAAAAATATTTAATTTATAGTTATTTTGAAAGCAAATTATCTCACAAATACACTTTTACTTAAATTTAATTGTACGAATGGTACGAATGTATGAATAATAATCATTCATACGATTCATACGGATATACAGTTTAATAAAATTGAATATCACATATGAGTGATACGATTCATACAATTCATACTCGGAAATGTAAAAAATAATTATAAGGGTATTTTAGTACAAGATGTTTGTAAATGACTAGAATTTAAATATTATTACGTTGGTGGTTATTATAATTATAAAAAATATTCAAAAAAGATTGTAAAAGACAAATAATAGCCACAAACATAAAAATATTTAAATTCAAACCATTCTAAATGTAAATTACCACAAATACCCTTCTACTTAAATTTAATTGTACAAATGGTATGAAATGTATGAATGATATTCATGCATATGATTCATAAATACGTACAATTTAATAAAATTGAATATCATGTATGAATGGTATGATTCGATACGATTCATACTATTCACAATCAGAAATGTAAAAAAAAATAAGTATAAAGGTATTTTTGTACAAAAACATCTATAAATGACTAGAATTAAATTTTATTAGTTTGCTGGCTATTATTTCTCTATTATAAACTCTTTTTTGGCTATTTTGTATAATTACTCTTATTAATCAGTAAATTTACATAGTCATAATTATTCTTATAAATTATAATTATCTAAATTATTATTACTTAATCGTATCATTACTATTTTAAATAACTTGTAATTATTTTCATGTAATAAGGAGGTCATTATTACTATGAAAATATGATCTAATATCAAAAATTTTGAAAATGTATCTCAACCCAACAAAGAAGTTATAACAACAATAAGAATAGCAAGCCAGATTCTTCACTCAAGAACAAGAATAATTTTGCGCGGGTTAAAGTTTACCCACGCGGGTCTCACGACCAAAAAGCTTCACTATGAAAATCCGTGTATCAATACAAAGTAGAGAGAAACTCAACTAAACTATGATTACACTATGAAAACACAATTGCGTTTGATCAAAGATTCTCACGCAATTCACATACAATACGGAAAGGTGCAGAATACTCTCTCTCAAAATTCTATAGAAAAAATGGCGACTCCAATATGACATGGTTTCTCTATTTATAGGTTTTGGTTTCCTCAATTTTCTCTTTTCTCTTAGCGCTGGAGGAGTGGAGCTAGTGGTTGATGAATCATCCTTGTTGTTGCAATATTCGAGGGTCTCCATGCTGACTTAGTCTTCTTTTCAACCAATCCGTTAGATTCATGCCACTACCTATAAAACCACATTCATCCTTGAACCTGTAACATACGTGAAGAGAAAAACAAAACCACAATTAAGGTTAATCATATAAAAATAAATAAATGGAAATTAATAGAGTTAAAAACTCTATCAATCTCCCCCATTTTTGCTTTCTTCACAAAACTCCTAGTTACAGGTTCTCCTGCGATCACACTTGGTCTCTCCCCCTGCTTCAAATCTCCTCTTGCATTTATGCAAAAATTAGCACAAACCAGCACAGCAGGTACAACAACATATACTAGCAACAGAACACAACAGTTGCAATTATCAAGCCATAAACCCAAAAACACATTCACTTCAGCATCAACTTCATCATCAGTTCAACAACAGAGCAAAGTGCAAGCAAAGTTCAACATCTATCATCCACAGAAAACAGAACAAATAAAACAGTAACAAAAGTAGTGGCATTATTAGTTTAACATATCCGGTATCAAATAGTTAGATCAGTTAGCATCAGTAGCAGCATTTGATGTTTCTCCAACACCAGCAGTTCCTCCACTTCCACCAGTGATCCCCCTTTTTGTGAAGAAAGAAAAAAATATGAGGTCTGCTTTCACATCAGCTAGGGATATCATCACTTCACGGTGGCGGGTGAATTCCGATTGTTCCAACTTGGTGACCTTTCGGAGCAGGGTTTGAACAATCACCCTTGGCAGTTGAACAACATTACTTTGTTCTAGTGGATCCTCAAGCAGTTTGGGTGCAGTGTGATCGATCCATGGTAGGTCATGGAATTTGTTTCCACATAATAAGCTGTTGTTGATGGAGTACGTGGGGACTATTTCTTGCTGCTTGGGAGGAACGGACACACCATGTTTGGCCAGCAACCTGCACAACAACGAAGGAAATGGCAGAGCACCTATTTGAGGTTTCAATGCCACGTTAACAATTTGATCAAAAATGATCCGGCCCATGTTGATAGGTTTGTTGAGCCCGAGCCTGTATAGCAGATAGCCGTGCTGTTGTGTCACCACCGTGATGTTTGAAGACACCACCCAATTGAAAAGCATCACTTTGTGCAGGACGAAGTACAGAAAAGAGAGACTCGATGCACGCATGGGTTGTGTCCACGTTTGTTGCAGTCCTCCCATAATTAACCGAGCCACCACATTTAGGTCCTCTGTGTGATCCACATCTTCATCTGGGAGCCTTAGCAGTTCCTTGATGACAGTGGTTGTTACTCTATCAGGGTCCTTTGAAAATACACCTTTCCAAACTTTTTTGAAGTAGGATCTCCAAATTCAGATGTTACGTTAGCATAAAACTTTTAGACAATAACCTTACTGTACGGTGGAAGATCAAACATAATGGAGAGAATATTCTTACTCTTGAAGAAATTCATCAGATTGAACTTTGAAAAGGTTACCTTTTCCACTTGTCTCTCGCTCGCACATGAGATAGTTTTGAAGATTTTCCACCGCTTGTCCGCATTGGAATCGTACACATCCTTGGACCTAGCTTTGCTGGTGTCACGCCCCGATCCCGAGGGACGGCGCACGCGCCAGAGCGTGACTGGGGGGAAAGAAAAGAAGCGGGGAAGAAAGGGGGACATGGAACGTGTAATCATGATAGAAGAATTGTCCTTGAAAAATGGACAGTAACTCGTTTATAACTAGGACTAATCTGAATGGGGGAAGAGACAAATAAATCAACTAGTAGATATCGTCAACAATGATGTCATGATCAATGAACAATTGGATGCAAAGAGATGCAATGCAAGACGGGGTTGGAGATTATAGCTCGTTACATGGGAGCGATAATCCAGAATCCCAAGCAGTCGAATCGTCCAAGATGAAATGAATTGGAGATAATACAGCTCGTCTCGTAGGAACGGTAATCCAGGATCCTCGAGAGGCCGAATCGTCCAATAAGAACCATCGATCAAAGGTGGAGGTTAGTGAGCCTAGCTCGCCAAAAGGAGTCACTCACCCAGCTCACCAAGTGTGGTCGGCATTCGCTCGAACACTACACAAGGGGCCGAGGAGTTGAGCGTCCAAGAGGGGCCGACTACTTCTAAGCTCTCCTATGAACATGAATGCATGTAATAGACAATAGTAATTCTCGTGAAAGAACAATGAATCATTTATTGTCATGAAGCCAATAGCATGAAGAATCAGAGACTGGAAAAGAACATGAGCTTGGCAGCGGAATACATAACATGACAGTTTGCAACAACCCTTACCTTAGCCTCGCACGACACCACCAGCCGCTCAATCTGCAAAACAATTTGAAAACATTTTGCAGGGCTGAGTACTAATGTACCCCGTGGGTTATGCCATTTAAAAACCTTTTTGCGAAATCATTTTCTGAAAAAAGAATATCCATGCTTGCACAATATCACATAGAAAGTTTTAAAACAGAAATGTCATTCTATGCATACCAAAACCGTTGAGATCTCATTTTCTTGGCTCAATATTGGCATTAGATACCCTTCTATGAACATATGGGGACAGCCCATAGAGGTCCATCATTTATGTCCTTTATCAGTAGGGAACTTTTACCCAAACTGACTTCACTCGAGAATATATGGGGACAGCCCACATAAACCCACGTGTACACTAACCATGAGCCAGTGCGCTATCATAGCACATGATCCGATCGTCATGCTTGAGGGATCACTTATCCAATAAGGAGCAAAACATTTTAACATGAACATCCATTTTGATTTTCATAAATATCAGAGCTTAATAACTCAAAAATACATTTTGAAAGCATATATACAAACCCACCTGTCAGCGAATACCAATACCGTGTGATAACCGTAAATCAGTCAAACGTCTCGTTCGCAATCGTAAGCACCTGACAATTATACGGAACAACTTTTGGCCTCAAATCCCAAAACGTAACGCGAATAAAGTGAAAACGAGGAACCGATGGCTTTCTAAGTCTTCTAAGGTCATTTTGGCAATACCCGGGTTTTCAAATCAACTTGGCCCAGAAGGTAAAAATACTCAGGGCATTATTCTCTATAGGAATATGTAAAAACATTTTTGAAATATGCAACTTTACCTCAAAGCTTACTCGAGAAGATTCATAGTCTTTTTCAGATCTATGAAAAAGACTATGAATCACGATCCAAATTATGCCAGAGTGAGAGATGGGATATACGAAATCACGATCCAATCTTCGATTCTCAAACCCGCAGAACCTCGATACTCCAAAATGATAGAAAGAAGAAGAGAGAAGGGGAGAAGAAGCAGAAGGGAGCAAAGGAGCTGCTGCTCAAAATGTGCGAAGAAAGCATCGTACTCTCCCTTATTTATAACCAAAATTTTGATTTTTTTAATATTATTTTTATTATATAATAATATTATTATATTATTATTAATACTTAAACCTTAAAACACCGTAACTTCTACACACGATCTCCTTTTGGAGCAAACTCAGTGTCAACATCTCCCTTTCTTAATACTCTACACAATGACTATAATATTGATATATTTTCGGTAATGCATGGAAAAACTAATTTTTATACGACGTGCTTAAACTTTAAAAATCCGTAGCGGTTACGTACGAGCTTATTTTTGGGAAAACTTAGTGCCAATATTCTTTTTTTGAAAAACCCTACAAAATGAGTATAATATTGACATGCTTTTGACTTATGCATGAAAAGATCATTTTTAAAAGAAACGTTTAAAAAGTTTCACCGGATGCCAAATTCATATGGTAGGTCCTAATAGGGTATAGTCTCTTCCTAAAATCATTAATTAGTCGCATTAAGATATATAAATCGTATTAGGAAAATTTGGGGTATTACAGCTGGTGTCATAATTGAGGTTGTCATCTTCTGAGGATTGGGGCTTGGCTGGCTTTGCTGTTGTAGCTACATCAGGGGTGTCTGCCTTCTTCTTTTTTAGTGGAGTTTTTCCCTTCTTAATTTCATTTCGTTTTTCACTCGCTGCCAACTCACCGACGAAGGTTTCATCTCCTTTTTCACTGACTTCTTGGGGTTCATCTTCCAATTATGCTTCTTTATCCACTTCGGTGTGTGGACTCTTCAATGTCTCCGCAGCTTGTTCTTTCTCTTCCTCATTCTGTCTCTGTTCTGTTTGAGGTTCATCTGCCTCTTCTTTCTCTAAGTTCACTGTTGCTGGAATCTGTGCTTTGTTGGAAACCCCACAAATAAAATTAGTTTTGATGATGTTCTCTCGAAAAACACACTTAGATTTATTCATGTTCTGTGTTACCTCGATCTGCTCCATATGTAACAAAACACTAATATATAAAGTGTATCTGATAGGAGATCTGATCCCTGTTCTGTCTTGAAAATGGCTTATCTTGTAAAGGACTTCAACCTATAAAAAGTCATTTTGTCTTGATTAGTCAATAGGACCAGAACGTTAAAACAACAGAAGCAAGCAGAAAGTTTCAACAGAACAAAACATATGTTCTCACCAGAACACTCAGCAGAATCAACCCTCCTCGAAGTAAATTTCTGTTTGATCTGTTGAACCAGATCAACTTTAACCAGATCGTGGTGAACTAGATCAACTTCAACCAGAACGTGTTGGAACATATCAACTTCAACCAGATCGTGGTGAATCAGATCAACTTCAACCAGATCGTGGTGAACCATATCAACTTCAACCAGAACATGTTGGAACAGATCAACTTCAACCAGATCGTGGTGAATCAGATCAACTTCAACCAGATAGTGGTGAACCAGATCAATTTCAACCAGATCAAGTTGGACCAGATTATCATCAACCAGATCGACTTAGATTAGATCAACTACAACCAGATCGAAACTTAAGAGTGGAAACCAGATGATATCAAACTAAATGTTGGTGAATCTCAAAGCCTGAACTACGTCATTCATACCATAGAAGGAAAAGAATCAATCAAGACAAGAAAAAAAGGAAAGCAGTATCTGTGAAACGATTTGCTTGCCATATTTAGAAGATTCTGTCAACCCTTTTGAAGGCAAGAGGAGACAAATTAGGGATTCACTATCCTTGATTGGAGAAATCACATTAACTTCAAACCAATCAAGCTCAACGGTTAAAATTTCAAATTCTACACCTATAAAAGCTCGAAACGAAGACTGACAGAGTAAGTGAGTACAATATATACGTATAAGAAGATCATCTTCCATCTACAAGCTGTTACTCTGCCCAGAAATCATCTCAACCATCGAAGCATTTACTGAGAAGATTTCTACTCACCAGATCGTGTTTCGAACTGTTCGTGATCGTAATCACACCTCGATTCAAGTTTGTCTTATCGAGAAAGAAAGAATGAGATATTTGCTAGCTAGTAGTTTTCTAGTGGATTAACGTGAAGAGATCCAGTTACAGTAGTTTTCTGTAAGTTGTAAAGGGACACGACCTTTATTCGTGCATAAGTTTCGACCAGGTTGGGTTTGAGACTTGTGGCTCGTTCTCAGCGAGTATAAACAAGAAGAGTATCCTAGTAGTGAATATCTAATCCAATTTGGATTAGACCGTGGACGTAGGGGGTTTCCCGAACCACGTAAAAAATAACTGTGCTATTTACTTTCTGTACTTTATATTCCAGTTGTTTTATCCACTAACTGTCATTCTCATTCAAAACTGCATTCTTAATCAATCTGCTAAATACTTGGTTAAGTTTTGAAAATATTTTCTAAACAAAGAGCACTGACTAAGTCCACCATTATTCCGCACACAACACTCTGCTAGAAAACAAGATCACTCTTGATCTCTGCCTAGTATTATTCACTCGAGAGATTCTATCTGGACAGAACGAGATCGATCTGATAATCGATCTGGTCTGTCATTTATAGCGATCTGCTTTACAGAAAGCTTAAATCTCTCTTACCTAATTAGTCAAGTAACCAGAAAGGTTTGTATTTGGTGTATTCCCCCCCCCATACACCAAACCTTGCTCTTCCGGGACCAACAAGTGGTATCAGAGTAGTGGTTCATAAGACCATTGTTTCTGTTTTCACAAGAGTGAAATCTGCGTGGTCAACTTGACTAGATCTAGAAAACCTCTTTTCATTCACTTGCATCCTATATGTCATTATGGAATCATCTGTTATCAGGGCATGTGAAGAATTCTCTATCCAAGGGTATAGAGAGTGGAGTTTCAGAATCAAGATGTGCCTCAAAGCTCATCACTGCTTGATGTGGAAAGTGATTGAAGAAGGGCCATTAGTTATTTCTGAAGAAACAACCTGTATCACTGAAACTGGAGTGGTCAAGGAAGATGTACTAAAAGACCCCAGAAAGTACACATCTGAAGAGAGAAGAGAAGCAAATCTTAATGATTTTGCCAAAGGAATCATTTCCAGCACAGTAAAAGGAGTTCATCTAGCCAAGATCCAAGATCTTGACACAGCCAAAGAGATGTGGGAAGCCTTGAGAGAACTAAGTCAAAAATAGAGACAGATGATTAAAGATAAAGATATTTAAGAGAACCATCTGGATGCTCCTCCTTTCTTCATTTTCTCTCATTGGGCGTCAGAAACTAGTTGGATGCTTTCGTATATCCCATCTCTCACTCTGGCATAATTTGGATCGTGATTGTCGATCTTGTATCCTTAGATTTTGGCCAGCTGATTTATGTAGTTCAAGATATAAGTCTTGTCTGGAATGTTGCTTCCAGGAATTGTTGGGCACACCATGAATTCCTTCTCGGGAGCTTTGATTTTAATCTTGGCATCTGATGCGGCTGTTCTGATTCTTTGTATTAAGCGTTGATCGCTGAAGTTCTCCAGATACCTATTGAAATCCTCATCTGGTGTCGATTCAGAATAGGTTGGCTCCTTTAGGAAGTATATGTTCAGAATGAATCCTTGTTTGACCTTCTCCCAGTCGTTCTGGTCATCATTTAGGACCCATGCATCAGTTGGTGTTTGCTTCTTTAGAGAGAGATTCCATGAGAAAGCCCTTTTCTTCTTTTTCTTGGACTGAGTTGTAGATTGGGAGGATTGCTGTTGAGAACGTTCTGCTGAGGATGGTGGAGAGAAAGTTGTTTGGAAAGATTTTTTCCTTTGCTTCTTGAGCGGCTATTTTCCTTTTCCTTTCTGCTTGTTCTTTGTAGAATTGCGCTCTGAATACAGGGTCACATGTTTGCTCCATATTCACTCCAAACAATAGCAGTTCTGCTATCTGTTCTCCTTCATCAATGGGCTTTTTGCCTTTGTCACTGGGAGTCTGCTTCATCTGTGTATGTGCTTCAGGTTGAGCATGTTCTGGTTCAAAAATGGTGGGATCTAGCCTTGGTGGTGTAGTAGGCCTCTCCTTTACTGATTTACCCATTTCAGCTCCCACATCTTCTGCTTCTGTCAGGAGGATCATCCTCCGCTCAATGGGAGTAGATCAAGAGCCACATCGACTCCTGCCTTGACGCCCACGACGGCCGATTCGATGCCCACGAAGCTCGATTTGATATCCATGACTCATGTTTTGACGCTCAGGATGCTCGTTTGGACTCTTGATTCGGAGCCATGGGTACTAGAATCCGTGATAACAATGCCAGATTGGACGAAAAATCTCGCCAGATCAATGCTCAGCACGCATAGTGGGAGGCGTACCGGAATATGATGGAGGAGCATAACAGGCTCCTACACGAGATGCAACAACAAATGTCGGCATGGTACTTTGGCAGCCCACCTTCATATCCACCCCTAACATTGTCTCATTGTTGTGGTACATTTACCAATTTTCTTTCTTTTTGTGTGAGTGTGTGTTTTGGCTAATGTAGTTCGCTTTCCTGTTTTCCGTTTTTATTTTTTAGGCTTTCTTTGCCTCGTTATCAAGCCAAATGCAGCACTAAAGGGATGCACTCTTTCCCCTACATATTCTCATTTTCTACCTTTTTGCAATGTGGACATTGCTTAATTTTTACGGAGGGGGAGTGGTGTTTTGATTATGCTTTTGTATGTATGCATTCGTTCGTGTTTTTAGTGTTGGATTATATCTTTTCGCCTACTTATTGATTGCTCTTGAGAAAACTTGAACTTGATATTTGTTTATTTAAATTGAGTCAAAGCATGTATTCGTGATGAGACGTGATTTGAAGTTACTTGGTTGATTTGTCTTGAGTCTTGTAGTGAACCTTAGTTGATTATAGAAGTATGGGGAACACATGATTAAATTATTGATCTTAGTAGAAAATTGAAACAGTGATGTGTATTGGCATAATTTGACTGATCATGAGGTGGCTATTTCTTTATTACTACAATCATATTTATATGTATGTGCTTAAATATGGGAGAAACATGTCGAGAGGTCTCTACTCTTCTGGGAACCATGAGCACGTGGAACTTCATGAGGAAACATTGTGGAACCCCTAATTGTTCACACCTCATGACAAATGACCATATAACTTGACTTGTTTTAACACCCTTATTAATTTCAAATTACAAATATGCCCTTAAAAAGGCGGGATTTTTCCAGAACTCGTTAATGACTTCTAACTCATAAGATGACTGAGGTCACTTCTGAGACTAGGGGAGAGAAGCTGATAGGGAATAATATCAGCTTTGCTCTCCAAACGAGCGAAAGAGACTTAACTCTGAGAAAAATTGTCGCTGAGAGTAAATGGGTCTCTAATCCAAACAAGAGGTTTTGAAGGGTCTGAGGATGTTGAGCTCTGACCAACATCCAGAGGACGAGATCTGAGATCTTATCACCTCAGGTCTAAGAGACCTTTGGGATCTGCCTTGAGGGGTTTGATCCTAGAGGTCTGTCGAATATGAAAAGCATGTTTCATAATACTTCTCGATATGTGTCAGCACCGTATCTGACATGTGTCAGAAAAACTGAAACATGCGGCAATAGCACCTAACAACCACAATGGGACCACTGACAAGTGGAAAACCATGATTGGTTAAGGTTCATTTACTATTTACACATAGCGCGTCTGAGGTATATTACCAATTTGCCCTTTGTATACCTAACTATATATATCCCATCATTTACTTCACGCACAACAACTTCAGCACTTAAGCATTTTACTTGTTATATCTTTACTTACGCACTCACTATATTATTGCATTCTCTCGAGTCTACACGAGCTGACTTAAGCGTCAAAGTGTCTTCCCGGAGAACCCTAACAACTTATTCGGTCTTGTGTTGAAGGATTAGGCTTTGAGCACGAGACCCAGCTGTTTACACGATCAAGTTTTGTGATTTCATCAAAGGTATGAACTCTAACCTCTTGGAGCCTTCATACGTTTTCTCTTATCATTTTGTTGTGGACTAATTATCAGTCCAACAACTAGGGATAACAAGGTCATGAAATCATGTTAGTGAAGGGAATTTAGAAACGGGAATATAATTGATGAACAACATTGTATTTAATAACTTAAACTATACTTCAATAAAAGTGGTTCATAATCTGTGAACCAGTACAATAAAACCAACGCAGGATTATTTGAGTCAGATATTCACAATATCTTAAGTTTTTAAGAATAACAGGATAAAATGTGGAACTTAAACAAAGTACTCGTAACAGAAAAATACTATGATCTAAAAGTAGGAAGACATGCAAATCCCCTAGATTTTATAATTTAAAGATTGACAAAAACTTCGTTGGGCACTCCATTCTCATCACCTCTTAATCTGCACATTTATAAATATATGTAGTGCTGAGTATAATTATACTCGGTGGACACATGTCGAAACACATACATACTCATATAATTGTCATGTCATTTTTTAGTGAAACATAGAAATTTTATCCGAAAAGACATGTTCACTAAATTCTCTTGTGAAACTTAAAGTTTCATCACTATCTAAACTCTTTAGTAATCTACCATATTTATAACTTCTTAATGCTGTAACTCTTTTGTGTACACTAGTTCGAGTATGATAGCTATCTCTGGGACCCGCATTCAATTTTCTAATTGAACATATATGTATCATACAAAATCTAAACTATTTATAACAAGACAGTACTTGAAAATAATTTTTAAAATTCAAAAACTATTTGAAAAGAAATAACCCAAATTTTGATATCACACACATATCTCTGTTATATACTCCCTCCGTCCCACTTCATTAGACCCATTTAATTATAATACTACACTCATTTGAATATAAAATGAGTCTAATGAAGTGGGACGGAAGTAGTATAAGAAATCCACCTGAATTGCTTCCACTAATGAAATTCAATCTTCTTCTCGTTTAATACCTTCTCCACGCTTGACCTTAATCGAATTCATGAAATAAATTATTCGATTTGAGTAGGTAGTTTCTATTAAAAGAAAATAATTCATTCGTCCACGAAAAATGTACTTTTGTTGCCTATTTGGGTAGTCTACCAAAAGTGTACTCTTTAATTTTTTAGAAATGGTCCCACAAAACACTCATTATTTTAAACCTCATATATATTTTACATTGTTGGACTTCTTTTTCACTAGAAACACACTTTATAATTTTTTTTTAAAAACTTGTGTCGACTGTTAGTGTTTGTATACATCAAAGCATGTTTTTATTCTTAGACGATGTATCAGACTCGTTTTTAATTGCACTTTAATGAGAATAAATGTTTCTATCATTGGTTTGTTATATACTATTGTTATATATTGAATTGCAAGCAAATCCATTTATTACAATTATAGACTGTGTGGTGGATCGATGATCACGGAAGGTAACATTGTCGGCTCCTTTGTAATATAAAGTCACAGTCTAGACAGACTTGGAAAGTCAAGTCAGTAAAGGATGCGATATCATTTGATGTGAGAGCTGACCTTAGCCCGCAGAATGATATCGGTATATATAAGCAGATACACATGCTTTGTGAATCCATATTGAGAGTTTTCACAGTGAGATAAGTTCTAACATGTTGATACTTAGAACGAGGTCTCGCAAATTGATTCATTTCTTAATCTGTGACGATGACATTAATATAGGCGGTTGATTATACGCTGCTTTGATTCATCTACGCTTGCGGGTTTTTTATAACTTTAAATAGTGATGTCTTAGGCTGTAGTGATTAGCTTAGCCAAAAGTACTCGACTGTCAGTAGTACAGAATCACGTCCTGGTGACACGAGTTCATTAAATCCACATGAGGCGTTCAGAAAGATTTATTACATAACAAACCCGGCCGGTTGGGAATTTATTCCATATGTAATATTAAAGGTCTGAACATGATCACTCACGAATAAATATATTAATTAATTGTGAGTTGTCAGGAAACTCAATTAATTAATGGATTTAGAAAATCTTAAACGTGGGAAATAATTAATGAAAAAAGGGTTAACGTTCGTAATTCGAATGAATCAAGATTAGTTCAATATTTATCCTATAGTGGTGTTGATAAATATTTATAATAGAACTGCACTTTATTGCATTTATATGGGGTAATTAATTGGAAGACAAATTAATTTAAATTAATTAATTAAAGTCTAAAGGTAGGTCAACCAATTAATTAAATTTAATTGGGTCTAAAGTAGACATGGAAATTAATTTAATTAAACTATGAATTTCTCCAAACTCATATTAATTTGTAATACAATTCAAATTTGAATTTGAATTATAGTTGTAACTACAAGAGATAAAAGTGGGAAAATGGTTCTATTATTTGGGATCTAATTCATTCTGCTTAGAAGCCATGTCCTAGCCCACTATGTCTATAAAAGGAAAATAAGAATGAGTCAATTTCTCTCGAGTGTGAAAACCGGCACCCCCTTTGAGATCGTGTCTCAAAATTTTCGAAAATTTTAGAGTGCTCTACGCTACAATTTTCGATCTTTTTTTCTCCAATTACTAGATAGATTCGCTCACACGATATTCTAGTAAGTAGACCGGAAATAGGATAGAAGTTCCTAGAGTTGGATTTGGTGGAGATTCAAGAAGGATATTCGTACGTGTGGATTGCGGATCGTTGCTAGCGATTCAAATTGCTTCTCCACAAGCAGAGGATTTTGCGTAAGAGGAGTTATAATTTATTATATTCTGCATTATATTCTCTTATGTGTTGTAAGAATTAATTATCTGTATAATTTATTAAACTTGTGGAGTGCGGTTTAGTGAGCCCTCATACGAGTTTCATCATCGACTTACTCATAACACACTTTTGGTGAATGGAGAAAATATTATGTTAGTATCCAAATAATTATTCTCAAATCTCAACTAGATTGTATGAACTGGTTTCTTCAGCCCTTTTTCTATGTTTATTCGAGTATTTAAGATATTTTTCTTAAAATTTATTGTAAGATTTTAATGGAGCTATAATTATTAAATCTTTTATAATAATTAGTTAATTAACCCAATAAATTAGTCGTTGTTAGAGATTCAATATTAAATAAATTTGCATTCCTATTTAGGCTATTCTTTTGCTATCCTAGTTGTTGATGTTCACATGATGCTCCTTAATTGATAAAATTCTATTATAGTTTCATACAGTATGTATTGTTGTTGGCTGAAAGATGATTCCTTACTATGTTGGTTAAGATTCAAGAGAAGAGAATGTTTCTCAACACTAGCTTGCACACATTTTTCAAGAAAGACACATACAAGAATAGGCTTCTAATCAATGTTAGCCTCTTGCTAACACAATTTTAAGGTATGTATCTTATTTATTGATTAGGGGTCACTCATCAGGAAAAATGGTAATTCTAAAAAGAAATAAGAGTACACAAAGTTCAAGAAAGTAGATACATTTTATAGTAGTTACTGTTGCATTTTTTAAATTTGGTTTCAAAGTAGTTGTAGCTTCCTCATATATTTTGGTTGATATCAATGCTTACTCATGAACTCATTAGATAACACTAGTCTTAGTTTCCGTTCTTATTTATTATTATGAAAAATTGATTATTGTAATTCTTTTAAATATTTGAAAATTAATAGTTATTTTTATTTGATATCAAATTTATTTCAGTTGTTATTATACCATTAAAAATAACGTGAAATTCATTAAAATAGAATTTTAACATAAATATATAATTCATTAATATTAAATCATGTAATGTCACGTCCCCATTTTACTCCTCTAAGTAAAATCGAGGAAAGCGTGACCAAAAGGGAAACACGGATAATGAATCACAACGAAAGCGTTGAATGATGGATAAAACGTGGAACATACAACAAAGAGAAAGATTTCGATAGAGTTGTATGACCGAAGTTCAATACATCAACGAAACTTAACGTTCGAAATTGTCAGGGATTTAAAATAACATCAAGAGAACACTGTGAACGAGTACAAGTCTGAGATACAT
This sequence comes from Leonotis leonurus, assembly GCA_026898415.1. Lineage (NCBI taxonomy): Eukaryota > Viridiplantae > Streptophyta > Magnoliopsida > Lamiales > Lamiaceae > Leonotis > Leonotis leonurus. The sequence goes on along the minus strand of JAPKLX010000154.1, from coordinate 339,054 downwards.
AGTTTGAAAGCAAGATAGATAGCTAATAAGTTCTTGGATCTAAAACAAAAGTCTGGCAGCGGAAACTGGATCAATTTCTAGATTTACATGTATGACGACATATAAACCACCGAGAGTAAAACAACAAGAGTTTGACAAAAATCCACCGCTGAGCCTTCCATTTCGTCATCACGACTTAACCTGCACATTTATAAATATATGCAGGGCTGAGTACGAAAGTACTCAGTAAACACATGCCGAAATCACATTCGTACTGATATATTTGCAATTGCCGTAATACAGTGCAACATAGGGATTTTGTCACTAAAGAACCTATGTTCACTAAAATTCTTGTGATCTTAAAAGTTCGACTGATCAGTCTAAGTTCTGGAGTAATCATACATATCTGTAATTCTGTGTGTTGGGAAAGTGGCCACTTTCCGCGAACACTGAACCGGCCAACCCGCTAAGATGACTCACGGTTCTGGTGTACACTAACCTTAAAAGATATAAATCTTTAAAGGTCCGAAATCGATTAATTGCTCAACAGATACGCATCATACCAAAATATAAATATTTTCGACAATGCAATACTTCATAACATTTAAAATTCTAAGCATTCTAAAGCGAAAATCATACTTTGGTACAACGCATGCGATTTTATTTGTAAAGAAAGCCTACCTGAAGTGCTTCCTCGTCTAGTAAGATCTTGAGTCTTTGATGTCTAGAGCTTTCCCTTTTGCTAAACCTTAATCGCAATTACGAGGAAGATACTCATCGTGAGTATATAATTTATTTCATCTAAATAAAATGAAATAATATTCTATTATTTCATTAATTATTCTAATCATTTGCTCGACTAATATTCGAGTACTTAGAGATTTCTATAAT
>JAPKLX010000154.1:312974-328184 GCA_026898415.1 Leonotis leonurus | reverse complement strand
GAAAGAAGACTCTTGGGTTTAAAGTAAAATTGCTCTGATACCACTCTTTCACGACCCACCTTCACTAACTGTAGTAACGATGGGTATAATTGTGACTCGGGAATAGAATATAGAAATGAATAAGAATAATAGGTAATAGCTCGAAGGTGAATACATGATAAGAACTTCAATGAATAAGGTTTCGTGCATGAAACAAAACGTCTAGAAATACTAAATACTGAAAATAGTGTTTGCAGCGGAAACTGGATCATTTTCTAAGTCTACATGTGTGAAGACATGTGAACCCCCAAGAGTTAACGCTAATTGAGTTCGACAAAACCATCGCTGAGCACTCCTCCTTGACATCACAGCTCAACATGCACATTTATAAATACATGCAGGGCTGAGTACAAAAGTACTCAGTAGGCACATGTCGAAATCGCATTCATACATATATATAATTGTCATTGTCATATCACAGTGAAACATAGGGATTTTGTCTGAAAGAAACCTATGTTCACTAAATTCTTTTGTGGGATCTAAAAGTTTGACTGGCCAGTCTAAGTTCTTTAGTAATCAATCATATCTGTAATTTCCGTGTGCCGGGAAGGTGGCCACCTTCCACGGACACCTTGACCGGCCAACCCGCTAAGATGACTCACGGTCCTTGTGTACACTAGTTCGAGTGGGGATGCTTACCCACTGGAACCCGAATTTGATTTCATAATCATAGCAGATATGTATCATACAAAACATAAAACATTTATGGCAAGACAATACTTGAAATAACAATTTCAATTCAAAAGCTATTTGAACAGAAATAACATAAATGCGGATAAATACGCATATTTTCTTTTAGTATAAGAAAGCCTACCTGAATCGCTTCCTTTGATAGGATCTGAATTCTTTCTCTTTTAGTATTTCCTTCTTCCGTAACCTTAATCGTAATTAAGAGGAAGATACTCCTTGTGAGTATATAATTTACTTCATAAAATGAAATAATATTCTATTATTTCATTAATCATTTTAATCCTTTGCTCGACTAATATTCGAGTACTTAGAGATTTCTATAACTATTTTCGTAGGATTTTAAATCATTCTTTGATTTATTAATCCCTTTCATTTGTTTTACCCAATTAGTTTAATAATGAGTACTATAATTATTATAGATAATTTGTTTGGGATAATTTTAATCTTAAACTAAGATGCTAAATAAATCTTGTAAGGTAGTATTAATTTAAATTAATATCCTTTTATAATTTATTATGATCTAGAATAATACTTACTAATTTCATATCTTAAGCCTCTCAATTAATCTAATTATTTAGGCCCAATCTAGCTATTAGGTGCCCAATTTATTTAACTTATGTTCTGGCCCAAAGAATGAAAATTTGTCTATACTACTAAAAATAAAATTTGGGCCCACCAAGATCTATTATATCTAAGCCCGTTTAATATTCTCTTCGGCCCACACTAATTCAATACTTATAGCCCACTCAATTAATTTATGCCCGGTTTGATTTCTATTAATTCGGCCCAAGCGATTATAATACAGGCCCATTTGATAAATCTTGAACTTGGCCCATCCTAATTAAATTATGCCCGGCCCGCTAGAATGATTCGACCCGGCCCGTTGGTGGCATTTTGGATTATCACCTAACCCTAGCAGACACAGCACACACACATTCTCCATCGCCTCTCTCGTCTCTCGACTGTCTCTGTTTCCTCTCTCTCTCCGCTTCGGTTTCTCCCAGCTACAGATGGCGCAATGTTCGCCGGAGGGAGGCTGTCGATGGTGGTCGCAGCTTCTAAGGTGGAATCCCTCATCTCTCTCTACATTTCCTTCTAGTTTAATTTCATTTTAATTTTTCTAAATTCTATACTTCTCAAATTTTAATTTGATTTTGGTTTGAAACCTAACTCCATTTGCTTTCAAATTTCAGATTTCCATTTGTTCATTAACTCTCGATCTCTTCCTGCTTTCGCCGGAGCTCTCAGTCTGTCTCTGCTCTCTCTTTGTTCTCGGCTGACGGCCAAAGCTCACCTGAGCGCCGGTTGCCGTCGCCTCGCAAGGTATAATTAGATTCTCTTTTATATATTTTTTTATTGAATTCTGTATGTTTAGATTTAAGTTTCTTCTGAAATTGTTTTTTTTTTTTTGAAATCTTTTAATTCTTGCACTCTGCATTCTTATGGTACTAAATTTTCTACTGAGAGTTTCATATTTTTGTCCTCTTTCTTCTTTAATTGTTAAAGGTAAGACATTCAGAGTAAAAACCCCTAATTTATATCTAACTGTTATGCTTTCGGTTTGCATGTTCTCGGTTGCTGTGAGATTATGAAGAATTTAGCAAATCTGGTCAAAAGCTCAAATCTTTGATTTGGTTCTGATTTCATGCCTTGACTCGTTTATGCTTTCTGGTAGAAGAAAAATGATAGGAGGGTTAATTTGGGGTTGGCTTCTGCTCAATATCCTACTGGATTTCACTCTGTAGCTAAGTACTTCTGCACTATATTAAATGGTTCTATTGTCATCAGTCTTGTTATGTTAATATTCTGAAAATGTTCATTGATTTCTGATTTTGATTTCAATATTGTACTAACTTATTATCGTCTGTTTCTAAAGGAGTATGAATGATTCAAGTTCTGTAGTTGGGTTCTTAAGAATGACGATAATATGAGATGAGGTAGTATGCATATTTATGATTAAAATCAATAACTTGTGAGTTGTTTTTCTCAACTGAAACTTACTTCTGTGTCTTATATTCTAAAGGCTGAATTATATATCTATGTTATGAATTTCTTAAAACAAATGTATAGGTCTGGTATTCTGGAATCTGAACTTGTTTTCCAAGTTACGTTTATTTTCTGGATTGATAATATACGTATCTATATATATCTCTATTCTGAATCTATGTATGAATATAAGAATATGTTCTGGATCTATGTTCTGATATGTTCTGAATATATTCTGGACATGTTCTGAATCTATTCTAAATCTATGTATAAATATAAAAATATGTTCTGAAATCTGAATATATAGATATAGTTCTATGTGTTGATAACATGTACTTCAATTCTCTAAACTGTTGAGAAGAAGACAGAGTCTGAACTTATTTGCATATCTATGTTCTATATTCTGAAATCTGAAAATATACAAATGTGGCTCTATGTTTTAATAGCACGATTTCTGTGGTATCTTGTATCTTTTCTAAATTCTCTAACAAAACAGAAGTGTGAAGTATCTTAAGTCTCTATAGTTTTGGCAGGACTTCTATGTTCAAAACCTCTATTTCATTTGTATATCTATGCTCTATATTCTGAAATATAAGCATATGTAAATGGTTTGAACTAAGTCTATAAGGTAAAGCTTAAAACATGAATTGTATACCTTACACCTTAAGGATTGAATGATTCTGAACGCTTCTTTGCTTAATGAATGGTTCTGAATGCTTCTTTGATGAAGTGAACTGGGCAGATCTCTTCTAAAATACTTTGAGTGGAGTGAAACTGATTTGTTATGGTGTGAGTTTGAAGTTCTATACTATATAAATAGGGTAAATGAGGAAGTTTCTTAGAGTAGGCTGCTTTGTTAACTGTGAACCTCTTCACTTCTTGACTTTTGGGACATAATATCTAATTATTGTGCAGAGATTTAAAGGTAGGAAAGAGTGCAGCTGTAAAGGTGGAAAGAGTGCATCTACATGTGGGAGTACAGTTGCTTCTGTTTTCTTCACATCGAGAAGTGCATCCCAGCAACTCCTTCTTTCTCCCTCACTTCAGTCTAGCTTTTAGTTTTTTTTTTTTGTAAATGAAATCTGCCTTTGTAGATTTGTTTTTCTTTTTCCATACTACACAATCAAGGTAATCTATAGGTTGGCATACCTACTTTCACTCACCAATTGTAAATCTTGTTATTGTATGATATTTTAATTTCTTAGCACACGAAAATTTCATTATGCATCTCTAAGAGAGATATCTCTATATATGTATATATTTATTTATCTCAAGTGAATAAATAACACTATACTATATATATATCTTGTTTAATACAAGAGATCATTCCATACTTTATTGTATTAATAACACTTAGTATGTTATTTAAATAGTCATTAAGATACCATATCGTTGATAATAACTTCTTAAGCATTAATCTTTTCTTTACAAAAACTCCAATTAATTAATCACTCATCTAATATAAATAATTCTAAAATTCTTAAAACTTTAGTCTTGAATTGAACTAAGTTTCTAATTATCATATCGAACTACAATCAATTATGCAACGCAATAATTAATTGGTTTCATCTTTTGAATAATCTTATTAATTCCAAAACTAACTCACATAATATCTATCATTATTCCAATAATGATAATGTGCACTAACAGTAGCTACTAATATCGATTAGCTAATCGATATATATATTAAAACTTTTATAACGAAATTTTCTTATTCCGATTTTCAATACATGATAACTACTAGTAGAAATAGCGGGACATTACATCCAAATACTCAACTTCGAGTTGATATGAGGCATTCCTTTCAGATCCATTCCAGGGAACTCTTTCTTCATAGCATCTTCTAGTTTTCTTAGATACCCAGCTCTAAACCCGTTGTCCGATTTCCACCCATGTGCAACAAGTTCTTTTAATGCTGCAATGAGGGTATCCTCCTCCTTCTTACTCCAACTACGTCTAGTTTTTTCAGTTTGTTTCATCTTGCCATGCGCATTATCACTGCTTCCTATTTCAAATCACCACACGCATACAAGAGATATCATTACTGATTTAAATATTCAAATTGCAGAAAGGCACATGTTTATCTCATGGTTGTAAATAATTTTATATCAGCCACACCGCTATGTAAATCGAATCAATAAGTGTTAAATGTTATTATTACTAATCCTACACTTGTTACTTGTTGTGGCTAAAAATTTTCTAAAGTTAATCTACTCGTTCTTCACAAACCATTTCACATAATCCATTACTACAAATTGACAAAATTTTCTTTCATGAAATCGCACAAACAATTCAGAAATTGCACAATTATTCATGAAAATACAGTATAGAACAAATATTTATATTACCCAATGAAAAACAATAGAATAAAATGACATATTTACTTCTGCCAATTTCATGAAAATTAAATCAATTGCAACACACGAAAAACATTGTATATGTAATAAATCATAACAAATATTAACCCATGAGTTGTTTGATCATTAATTATACCTTATGATTACTCGTATTTCACAATATTTTTATTTGAATTCAAGAACCCTAATATATAAGAACTATCTCTTTTGTTGGTAAAAAAATGAAAATCTGCTAACCTTGCTCGGCGGAACTCATTTCGAATGCAGAATACATAAAATCAGAAGTTTGACGGGATCACCACAATTTCACCATTGCGGAACAATGAGAAATTCACTCTGTAGCGAAAATGGTATGAATTTGAGAAGTTTTGTCAAACTATCACCATTGCATTAGATATTAGAAAAAATAGGGATATTTTGGTAAATTACAATAAAATTGAGGTTATTTGGGTCAAATTATGACTTAATATGGGTTTTGTAATTGAATACCAAATGACACATTATTGCTATCTATGTTTCATAATATCTTATACCAAACACGTAAATAAGGATTGTAATCCTTGGGTCCAAGATTAGTAATCTCAGGTTTATTAATATGCCTTAATCCTATCTTGCATACCAAACCAACCTTAAGGAGGTGATTGGTTGGATTGAATGGAATAAGGTATGAATGGAATGGAGTGTGGAATGGAATGAAGTGTGGAATGTAATGAAATTGTTAATCCATTCCTATGCTTGGTATGTATAAGGAATAAGAATGGAATGGAATGACAATTTATTTATTAATTTAATCCTTATAGTTGATAACTACAAATAAAGTAAATAAATAAATTATATTTATATTGTAATGCGAATTCATACTTTTAATATTCCAAGTAAATTTTTTATTATCATTTATGTTAAAAAAAATTTGTCGAAATTCTCTATTTTTTCTTTATTTTTCAATTATTTTTATGGACCAAAATAATTCAAAAATATATATATATTTCAATATAGGATATAAAACGTGGGGGTGAACATTCGGATACATGGTTCAATTTTGTCTAAAAAATCAAACCAAACCAGATTAATAAAAATGGATCGAAAAAGATAGTTCAACCAAACAAAAAATTAACTAGACCAAACTAACAAAATTTATTTTGATTTAGTTCGATTTATCCAAATATTTTATTTCGTAACTTATTCCATTCAATTTAAAATAATTAATTAAAAAAATAATCATTCATTTATATCTTCAATAGTTATCATGTACTAAAAAATTAAAAATCTAAATTAAAAATTATAATCACAATACTTAAATTATTAAAATATTCTCATATATCTTCAATAGTTTCAAATGATAATAAACATTATAAATTTATTGAATTTCATAGTTTGTAAATCTAGAAAAAATAAAAATAAAAATGAAGTGAATAAATTATCACATTTAATTTATTAAATAATTTTAAAATTTAAATTATATTATAAAATATAATAAACATAATAAAATTATATATGATAAAATAATTTTATTTGATAAAAATAAATTATATTTTAATATTAAAAAATAATTCGATTTTTGTATATTCTTTTGATTTGGTTTTATCTAAATCCTATTCAAATCTAATTAGAATTTGATTTTGAAATAAAATCCAACCAATCAAATATTTGAGTTTGATTAATTTTGCTCACACCTACTAAAACGTGTATGCTATGTTATAACTAGGGGTGTAATCGAATCGAACTGAACCGAATACTGTCAGGCTCGAGTTCGGTTCGAGTTTTGAAAATCAAACTTGAGTTCAGTTCGATAAATAAAAAATGAGCCTGAGTTCGGTTCGTAAATTATTCGATTTAATAGTAAATTCGAACCCGAGCTCGAACTCGGCTCGAGTTCGTTAAATATTCGAGTTCGAGTTCGTTAAAAAACTCATTTATTAAATTGTTTTTGTTAATATTATATATTTTTATATTATTTTGATAAATTCGTGAACTAGTTCGTATATAAAGTTCGTGAAATATTTGAAGTTCGACTCGTTTTTAAAGTTTATGAACAAACTCGTTAACAAAGTTCATGAAATAATCAAAGCTCGGTTCATTAAATTATATTCGAACATGTTCACGAACTTTTCGAATCGAATACCTTTAGGCTCGAGTTCGACTCGAAAAATTATTCGAGTTCGGTTTGAGGCTCGAGTTCGGTTCGTTTAGTAAATGAACAAATTCGAAACAAACTTTTATCGAGCAGAGTTCCGAATAGTTCGCGAATAATTTGGTTCACTTACACCCCTAGTTATAACAATCAAAAATAAAATCATATAGCAATAAAATCTAAATTAGAATGAAAATTTTAAATTATAAAATAACTCATTTTGCATAGCAAATAAATAATATCAAAAAATTTAATATATATAATTTATATCATTTAATGAATCTTTCTAATAATATATATTTTTATTAAAAATAGTTTTTTAAATATTATAAAAAATTTAACATTTTTTTTGGTAGGGGAGTGGTGTGATGTATAGTAAAATTAACAAAATAATAAATATTTTAATTAATTTTGTCTTAATGAAAAATAGCAAAAAAAAAATATTGAATAATTAGTTTGGAGCCTAGGAATGACTAATACCTTTGATTAGAGAGGAATGACTAATACCTCTCCTAATGGAATGGTAATTCCAAACGGAATGTCGATTCCTAATCACAATACGAACCAAACAAAGGAATGGAATGGAGGAAGGAATGGTCATTCCATTCCACCTTCCATTCCATCATACCAATCACCTCCTAAGTATTTTGTTCTAGTGGGAGTGAATACTTTTAGTGATAATAGGTAAAACTACCCATTTTGTAAAATGTGTATGTACAAATTACCCAAAACTTAATATACATGTAGAAATTATCCACTTTTAATAAAAAATGTAAGATTCTCTTACACTTCTCAACCATTTGAAGATATTTTGGCTAAAACATCAAGTATTTACTCATTAATTTGTATTTTATTAAGTAGAAATAGACAACCGTTCGCACAACAACAACCACCGGTGATGTCATAACCACCGGTTGTTGATATTTCTTTAGGTTGTACCACCGGTTGTCATGCCAAATAGGTGGAAACAATGTTTCCACCTATTTGGCATCACAACCGGTGGCACAACCTCACCCACCGGTGGTGTCATAACCACCGGTGGATGATATATATTGATTTTGTGCCACCGGTTGTTAGTTATTCGCGCTCCAAAAATAATCTACACCTATAATACACTACTATCGGTGGTACAATATGCATATATATCATCCACCGGTGGTAAAATAATCAAATTGGTCAAAAGTTTTCAATTTTAAAAAAAAGTGGGTATTTTTTACATGTGTATTTAGTCTTTGGGTATATTATACATGTTTCATTAACAAATTGGGTATTATTAATTTTCTCCCATACTTTTATTCATTACCACAAATATTTATTGTACTTATTATAACCTATTCATTTTTTTTTTAATGGAGGATGGACTAGTATTAGTGATAGAGTTTGTGTAAGATGGAAGTTGCTCCAAGTTTCAAGACATTTTGACATGACTGATGCCAATCGTACCAGTCTTGTGAGTCTATGTGCCATGTGAGTGTGAAGGGCAAAAGGAAAAACAATAATTCGTATATAATTCACAAGTTCAAAGTTTTAAAAATCGTACCGGTCATCGAACCGATCTTGTAAAAAAGTCATTGAATCACTAGTTTAACCGATTGAACCATTACAAAAAAATCGGACGATTATTATATAATATAATATTATATTTGTAAATATATAAATATAAAAGTCAATTCAAATTTCACAACTTTATACATTTTATAAAATAATAGTTATAAAAGTTACTTGTATTATTAATAAATAAATATGTACAAAAAGATACTCCCCCTGTCTCACCTCACTTGTGTAAAATGCTTTTGGATCGCATACTAATACTCACTTTATTATCTTCTTAATTATCTCTTTTACCTACTTTTTTCACTTTTTTCTTATTTCACCTACTTTATTACCATTAACTCCTTCTAGTATACCATAATCTATACCTCTTTAGGAAATTAGACAAGTAATGAGGGACACCCTAATATGGTAAGTGAAACAAGTGAGGTGGGACGGAGAGAGTAATATTTTAAAAATTTATATAAAGAAACTAGTATAAAAAAAAATGATGTCTCTTATCATTATTTTCATTTTTATAATTTTATGAATAATAATTCATATCTTTAAGATAAAATAATGTACTAGTATTTATAATTTAATTATCTCAATATAACAATAATTTTAATAAGAGTATTATATTAACTTTATAAATTAAAATTCATAAAGTAAATATTTTGGTTAGCACAAATGGTTATGATGTTGGGTTATTTTGTTTTAGGTTTAATTCCTAATACTTACATTTTTCACATGAAATTAAGAAAAAATTCAATGAATCCGGTTTTCGGGTCACCGATTTCAGCCGATTTTTACCGATTCTTTTTGGTTTGTAGGGGGTCAACTGATTGACCCGGATTTAACATAACTCGGACCGATTCATTGTCCGATCTGCGGTTAAATCGATCAAACCGACCGATCCAGTCCGATTTTTAAAACACTGCATACAACAAGGGACAAAATACATACTACTATTAAATAGTTGAATGCATTAACCTGACAGCTGTGAGAACCTGAGACCAAAGTAGTGACTGAGCCACTCAGATTCCTTTGGGAGATTTTGTATCACCCGTGATGTTTTACCAAACCATTATATCCTAAATCAACAAAACATCCATACTTAGAATACCTGCACGTATAGAGGTTGTTTGTCTTCCCCACTCCCTCCCACTAAACTTAACACTTTTTTTTCCGTCACGATTATTAAAAAAAATGTATAAAGTAGTATAAGAGTGATAAAGGTAGTAGGATCCACACCTTTTTAAAGAGAGAACATTTACTATTTATGGAATGTGTCAAGCTTAGTGGAACGTGTCAATAATGAAAATGTGTCAAGTTTAGTGAGACGGATGGAGTATACCTTTAAGTATTTATAAGTTGTTAAGGTGTTTGGATAAACGAGCTTATAAGCTCTTTTAAAGAGCTTTTAAGATGATAAAGTATTTGACATTTTAAACTATTTGTATGAATTTGTTGATGTAAATCTGGTAATGACAAAATAATTTAGTGTTATTTATGTAATTTTGTTACAGCTTATAAGTTTATGGAGAAATAAGTTGGGGTGCAACTACTTATTTTTTGAACAGCTTATAAGCTCCAAAAACTTATTTTTAAACCTTCTAAGTTATCAAAAAGTTTAATTTGTCAAACACTTTCAAGGAGCTTATAAGCTCCATAAAATAATTTATAATCGGTTCTTCCTGAGAACCGGTACACAACCGCTATCTGACCGAGAACTGATTACTAAGTACCGATTTTTCGATAAATTTAATGGTTACTGGTTCGTACGTTTGAAAAAATATTGGTACCCATGTAAACGTTACCAAATCAATACCGAACTAGGAACCGGTTAATAAAAATAAATATTAAAAAAATTATTTTATATTTCATATATTATTAAATATTAACAAATTAAATTTCATTATATTTATTTTGAATTATTATTGGTTTATGATTAATATTTTCAAATAAAATTGAAAAAAAAATTGGTACCTTAGCCGGTTCTACCGGTTAACCGGTACCAAATCGGTCGGTAACCGATTAGTCAGTAAAATAATCGATTCCAATATCGATTCATAAAATTATGAATTTTTCGATTCCTGTTAACCAGTACCGGCAGCGGATGGATTGACACTCGTACCCATCCATAGTCACGAGACTCCAAACTACTTACCTCAACGTATAGGCATGACATAAGTTATAAAATTGAGCTTATAAAAATGTTTGTTTAGTTTTGAAGGCTATTTAAAGTTCTTTTCAAAAATTATAAAATCAAATTCAGAAGATGAGATCATTCAATATCATAGACCAGAATGAGAATGTGAGATCATTAATAGTGATGATTCATTATACAATCATGTCAAAGAAAACTACTATTCACATCATAAACAAATTGTTATTGATCATCTTCGAGTATTAATATTTGTCTAAGATTATAGAACATTCCTAAGTAAGAGAAACTCGCAACATGCCATAGAAACCCGTTTGAAATTAACAGCTTAATATGCAGTAAACATAAAACCTTTGATGGCAAGCTTATTTTAAAGAGATTATAAACTTTTGGAGCTTATAAGCTATTGCAAGAGCTTATAAGTTGGGGTGAAACTACTTATTTTTTGAAGAGCTTATTTTTACAATTTATAAACTCTCAAAAAACTTAATTTGTCAAATACTTTTAATGAACTTATAATCTCTTCAACAACTTATAAGCTCTTTTAAGGAGTTTATAAACTTAGTCAAACCCCCTGATTTGATTAGTAGGATAAAAAAATCCTGACTTAGACCATTATTAAACTATGAATCAATTTCAAGGAGTAGTATATTATACAAGAGGATTCCTACAAGTTTTTAAATTACTAAAATCTATAAATTCACTTGGTGTATACTATTCTCTCCCGTCCCCATAATAGTCTTAATTTTTTTGGACTGTCTCATTGAATGTGACTTGTAGCAAAAAAATTGATAATTAATTTTTAGAAGCCGTGGAACTTATTCTTTTTCAATCTTCTTACTCTTGCTCCTTAATAATATGTGAATACATACTTTGCTAATATGTGTTGAATAGTAAAAAAAACATACTAATAGGACAGAGAAAACACTATTTACAAGAGAGTGCTTATAGATAGCCATCCACTGCCCGGCATACCCTGATTTCCCTTCAAGAATAACAATTCTTTAGTCATATTTCTTTTAGGAGCGATTTAGTTTAATTAATTGTTAATCATATCAATTAAACCAAACAACTCAAAAAAATTAATCATGACGATTCTCCTTTTGGAGCCATAATCACAATGGGTCATTAAATTATTGAAGCTTAGCAAACAAATTGATTCTCTAGGAATTTTCTAGGTGCCTACGTATTGTTGTTAGTTAGCAAGCAAAGAAGACCTACTTCTCAAACCATGAAAACAATACAAATTAACCCCTCCTCCAATAAAATAACTTATTTCGTTGAGGTAGAATTCTCTTAGTTAGGGCCTCACTGCCACTCATTCGTAGCGCCCAGGCAGCGGCAAATCCCTCACAATGCCGAAATTGTACCTGCAACCACATAATGATAATATTATACAACTCATAACCATCAATATATATAGTGAAGAAAAGTGAATATCTAGGTCACAAAGTAGCATACTTTTCGACAAAATGGTGCTGCATCGACTGCTCCTCACGGGCGAAAAACTCCTCCAATTCACGCTTAGAAGGAGCATCTTGAGCAGTCGAAGTCAACCTTGTCTGCTTAGTTGTGGTTGAAGTGCTCACCCCGCTGCACCTGCATAATATTGATTGGATCTCAACCAACACCTTATGGATGAAGCTTTTTTGCACCATGTTTTACTAGTCATGTCATTAAATTGTTCTAGATAGTTTGCTAATAAAAGGTAGCCATGTACTTTACAGAGCTTGTAAATACTTCTGCATTATTGGACTATACGCCTAATTAATGTGCGATTTCCCAAAAATATTCGTGACTTTGCAACTTGAATAGGAGATGTGACATAAGACCGTTATATATCAATCGAAACATTGTCTTGTTGGGGATAATTCGACCTTGGAGATGATCTCAGGATAATCAGACATTACTAGTGAAATTATGAAATTATATATACCAGACGAATAAATAATCTACAAAGTTTTATAAATTTACTAGTTAAGTTTAAAATCTGAAAACAAAATGAGAAAGTAGTTAGAGTTGTTAGATTTACTAGCTAATAACCCAAAAGGTAAAACCATGTACGACCTTAAACTATGAACAATAATACAAGATATAATAGCAGCAAGATGGAATGTGAAAACTAAAAGAAAATAAAAAAGAAATAAATGACAAGATTTGTCTACAACAGTGATTATAATAAGTGTGTGTGGTGTGTGCATGATTTATTTGTATAATATAAGCGAGAGTTGGGTGCGGTTGTTCACATAAAAAGTTGCTTATATATCACTAGAGGAAAAAATCTGTCACAGCCCCCTTCGTGAAAGTAATTTTTGCAGTTTCTGCATCTGGCAATTATACATCGGAAATAATAAAAAAAATAGTACTCTCCCCTCCCGGTTCATTAATCTCATCTGATTATTTTAATACACTTAATTAAATATAAAATTATTATATATAATGTTACTATTTAAATAGTAAATGACAGAGGGATTAATATTTTAAGGTGAGCAATCATAACGAAAAGGCTGCCCCAAAAATCACATTCATTCAAGATGTAATTACACTACTCACTTACTAACCGAAAACAACTTTCACCCACTCAAAATATTTACACTTGAACCACAATTTCAGTGTCGAATACTTTTCACCCTTCCTTATTAAAAGGTTATTGAATATATAATATATTAATAAAAATTACAATTTCTTCATACATAAATATTTGCAAACATACGGACACACAGAAATAGAATTCGCATTCATGCATTTTTGAAGGGCAAAAGATAAACCAAATTTATTTTTCTTTTTATTATTGTCTTCTTCCGAACTAAAAAGGTTTAATAAGGGTAACTCTTTTCTCAAGAATAAAAACAATAAATGATGCCCTTTTCAGAAAATAAAAGTGAAGCACAAAAAGAAAAGCAAAGTTGAAATACTGATTCAAATTCATTGTTGAAAATTATATACAGACAAAATATATAGGGGTAAAAATTAAAATGCTCACTACTACAATGCTACATGTCAAAAATATTCACTTTTTATTACACATGTAAAAAATACTTATTTTCATTTTCATTTAAAATAATTTATTTACATATGTAAATTTATCTATTATCTATTACACATGTAAATTTATGAAAATAAATTATATTCCTTCCTATTCAATCTTTCTTAAAATTAAGCTATATATCAATAAAAAAATATTTTTTTACCTACATTACACCTTAATTCATGATAATTTATATTTAGTTAGAATACAAAAATACATAAATTTATCCCTCCCAATCGATCACTTCCAAATTAGAGAAACAATACTATACTTATTTCACTAATTAAGTCATTAATATTCCCTTAATATTTTAAATATTTCAAATTAAATAACTATCTACCTATATTAATTACCCATTAATTTTTACCACCCACCCACTATCATCTCCTTCCTTCACCATTTTCACTCTATTTTCATCTCCTTCCAAACACCACCGCTGACTGCAACACCGAGCTGCCGCCGCCACCGCCGTCCGACGCAGCCACCGCCGCCACCACCATTCGACGCAGCCACCGCCGCAAAGCCACCATTTCTCACCCCTATCCAATGGATTCAACAGAAGATACAAATATTGTGGTATTAATTCTACATTTTGATTTGTGTTTTATAAGATTACATTTGTGTTTTAAATAGGTGAAATATGTGAAATGAATGAAAAGCACGTAATATAAGTGAAATATATATGAAGTTTCATATAAAATTGATGTACGTGGGGTGGGGCGAAGAACTGCTTTGCTTTGCATGCTTCGCGATCGACTTTGGGTACATTCTGGGAGGAGTTCACGCTCAAAAAGAGGAGAGGAATGCACAGAGGTGGTTCGCGCTCGGCTGCACGGTTTGCGCTCGAGCGCAAACCGAGCGCGAACAGAGCGCGAACCACCTCCGTGCATTCCTCTTTGAGCGTCAACTCAGCGGCCGCTGACAAGTCAGCGGTCGCTGAGTAAACTTACGTAAATAGAGAGCTGCATTTGGAGGATTTTTACATGACATACGTCAGCGGCCGCTGAGTAGTAAGCGACCGCTGACTCGGCGTGGTTCATGGTCGCTGGCGCTGGTGAGGGGCGTTGGCGCGTAAAGGGTGCGCGATGTCAGCGGCCGCTGAGTGTGCCGCGGTCGCTGACTTTGCCCTCGTAGGCCAAACACATTGAGTGGTGCATGATATTAAATTAAATTGTATTCTAATTAGTTTGTTAAAATTTCAGATATTCGGCGGTCCAAGATATCGTAGGCCAAATACATTGAATCAAATGGCTACGGTTAGTACATATTATAAGATCAAAAT
>JAPKLX010000154.1:269395-292974 GCA_026898415.1 Leonotis leonurus | reverse complement strand
GTGTATTCCCCCCCCATACACCAAACCTTGCTCTTTCGGGACCAACATTTATGGCACTCATGTTGTCACAGTACACAACCAGGTCATTGTTGTCTAACCCATAGTCACTCAACATATGTTTAAGCCACAGCAATTGTGTACAACAGCTGCCTGCGGCAACATATTCAGACTCAGCAGTAGATAAGGAAACACAGTTTTGCTTACGGCTGTGCCATGACACAATGTTGTTGCCTAGGTAAAAGCATCCTCCACTTGTACTCTTTCGATCATCAACATCACCAGCCCAATCAGAATCACTGAAACCTACCAAGCTCATATTCATGTGTTTAGAGAACAATATGCCTAGGTCAACAGTTCCAGCAACATACCTGATTATCCGTTTAACAGCTTTGAGATGAGAAGCTTTGGGTTTAGCTTGATACCTGGCACACACACATACGCTAAACATCAAGTCTGGACGAGTGGCTGTTAGGTACAGCAGGCTTCCTATCATTGATCTGTAGAGTGTTGGGTCAACATCTTCTCGAGCATCATCTTTTGTTAGCTTCTCTGTGGAGCCCATAGGTGTCTTCATGTGCTTTGTACCTTCAAGATTGAATCTCTTTATCATTTCCTTGGCGTATTTGCTTTGAGAGATAAAAATGCCATCTTGTCCTTGTTTAACCTGCAACCCAAGAAAATAGGTGAGCTCGCCCACCATGCTCATCTCAAACTTGGTAGACATTGCTCCTGAAAAATCAGTTAACATGTTATGTGATGTAGAACCAACAATCATATCATCAACATAAATTTGAGTAATAAGAATGTGTTGTTCTTCCCTTTTTATAAACAATGTCCGATCAGCAGCACCTCTCACAAACCCATATGAGAGAAGAAAATTTGTGAGATGTTGATACCAAGCTCGTGGTGCTTGTTTAAGACCATATAGAGATTTCTTCAACCGAAAAACATGATCCGGTTTGTGAGGGTCGTCAAAGCCTTTCGGTTGCTCTACATACACCTCCTCCTTTAGCTCGCCGTTGAGGAATGCTGCCTTCACATCCATCTGGTATAGATTTATGTTGAGGTAGCATGCGACAGCTAACAGCAGCCGAATGGATTCAAGTCGGGCTACTGGCGCAAATGTGTCATCAAAATCGACTCCTTCGACTTGTGTGTACCCTTGAGCAACTAATCTTGCTTTGTTGCGCACAACAGTTCCTTTCTCATCAGATTTGTTCTTGAAAATCCACTTTGTGCCAATAACATTCTTGTTGGTTGGCCTAGGAACAAGGTACCAAACATCACTACGCACAAACTGGTTGAGTTCTTCATGCATAGCATTTATCCAGAACTCATCAGTTAGTGCTTCCTTGATATTCTTAGGCTCAAATTTGGAAACGAAGCATGTTATGCCTTCAACTGTAGAGCACATGGAATAGAGACACGCCATTTCTCTATAGTTTATGTGCTGTTTTCGCCGGGTCTGAACACCATCCTCAATGTTTCCAATAACTTGAGTAAGTGGATGATTTTCTCTCACTCGCCCTAATGGTTCTCTTCGAGGAGTGACCTGTTGGGACTCATCTAGCTCATCTTCGGGTTCCTGTTCTGTGGTGTTGACTTCCACAGTAGGGTTAACTTCTGTGTTAGGTGGAACATTTTGCGTCTCAACCGGAGGTGTAACAACTCTCCCTTCATATATGTCGTCTTCTGCATCCACTTCTTTGTTGCCATCACCTGCGTCATCAAAGACTACATTAACAGATTCTTGTATCGTTTTGATACGAAGATTAAATACCCTGTAAGCTACACTGTTTGTTGAGTACCCGACAAATACGCCCTTATCACTTTTATCATCAAACTTAGTTAGATACTCTCGATCATTTAAGATAAAGCAAACACACCCAAAAATACGAAGATGTTTTAGGTTAGGTTTTCTCCCTTTCAGTAGCTCATATGGTGTTTTAAATGACCCTGGTCGAATGTTGACTCGATTGTTGATGTAGCAAGCGGTGTTTACTGCCTCAGCCCAAAATCGTTTCGCCATTTGGCTTGAGCTCAGCATTACCCTAGCCATCTCAATCAAGGTCCTATTTTTGCGTTCAACCACACCATTCTGTTGTGGGGTTTTTGGAGCAGCAAATTCTTGATATATACCTTTGTCATCACAGAAGCTCGCGAAACGTGAATTCTCAAATTCACGACCATGATCTGACCTTATGCGAGATATTCTAGCATCAAACACATTAGTAACACGAGAAAACATATTTTTGAACAGCTCAAAAGTTTCAGATTTTTCTCGTAAGAATTAGGTCCATGTGAACCTAGAGAAGTCGTCGACCACAACAAGCACATACCTTTTACCACCAATACTTTCCACTTCCATGGGTCCTACCAGATCCATGTGTAGGAGTTCAAAGCATCGGTTCGTCCCAAAATGTTGCTCTCGATGTTGTATGACAGGATGTGAGGTATGTAGTTGTTTTCCTCGTTGACAGTCACCACATATGATTTGATCAGCATTCCCAAGCTTTGGTAAACCTCGTACAGCATCCATCTTGATTAACCTACCAAGATTTCTAAAGTTAGTATGACCTAATCTTTTATGCCATAACATGACATCATCAGCTTGAGCCTTGTTGCACTTCACATGATCAGTCATATAGCAATTATCAGATGATCTTTGACCTATCATGATACACAAATTACTGTTATTGTATACTTCGCATGCATCTTTAGTAAACTTTACAAGCATGTTTCCATCACACAATTGACTTATGCTTATTAAATTCGCCATAAGTCCCTGCACATGGTAAACATTTGTTAGGGCAGGCAATCCAGGAACATTTAGTGTACCTTTCCCAACAATTTTACCTTTTGAGCCTCCACCGAAGGAAACATTTCCTCCGTCATATGTCTCATAATTTGTAAGGAAAGTTTTGTTACATGTCATGTGACGGGAACATCCGCTGTCAAAATACCAGGAGCCTGAAACGTTGGTTTTCAAGGCTGTATACACAACATTACAAGTTAGGTCAGACTTCTTTACCCATACTGTTTTGGGTTTCTGTGATGGTTCACACTCAGATCTTTCATCCCTTTGTTTTTGATAACAGAAAGGTCTTATATGTCCTGGCTTCATACAGTAATGACATATATATTTCCTCCTATATCTTTTACCCTTTTTCTTACCTTTCTTACCTTTTCCAGCTGGAGAGACCCTTTGTTTCGCCTGTGTTGAGGTCTCTGTGGGCACAGCAACAGCTTTGCCTTTTGATGTTTCCCCTTCCGATGTGGACCTTTTACACACTACAGTTGGTGCAGCATATCCGAGACCTTGTGTACCGGGATTTGCACTGTTCATGATCTCTTGGAGAGAGTAAGTCCCAGTACTCCATTTTCGGATGGTCAGCTCTGCCTCTTCAAGCTTCGACTTCAACTTGGTAAGCTCCACATCACATTGTGTGATCAACGCCTCTTGTTTTGACTGAACTTCTTTGAGACGTGTTACCTCAGCTGTTGCGGTCAGCAGATCTCTCGCTTGATGTTTCCATTTGCCCAACAGCTCATCATATAACCTTTTTAACCCTTGGATTACCATGACTGCATGGTCATCACATTCTTCACCACATACAGAGTCTATGTCATCCTTAACACTTCCTGTATCATCAACAGAAGCGTTTAAGCAAAACAATGTAGAGTAGTAGTTAGAATCATACCTTTTGGAGTATGTTGGATCATCAACGTGTGGTTCTTGGGTTTGAACAGTTGCGTGCAACGCAAGGTTCTCAAACATGGCTTCATCCATATCTTCAAAAAATTCATGCTCATCATCATTCCACGACACCCAATATGATTTACCCCTTTTTCGAAGTGTGTTGGCACACTGATTTGCAAAGTGTCCATAGCCTTTACATTCATGACACTGGATACTGTCCAGTTTTGAAGAATTGTACCTGACTACTTCATTAGGAGCTTTCTTCGTGGGGGGTTGCCTCGCCTTGTCTTTGTCTTGTGGAGGTTGATAGTATTCAAACCGTGGTCCACCTTTTTCTTTGGATTGATCTTTGGCGCGCTTGTAGCCTATCACCATACGGTTAAACTTCCTTGTGATCATGGCAATATCTTCTTCGTTGAAGGTTTCCTCTTCTTCATGCTCACTGGACTCCATTTGAGGCTTACTACCTGAGGAGGTTGCTCCAGCCGTCAAAGCCATTGCTTTCTTCTTGGGAAAAGTCCCTCTTGCTTCGTGGTTCATCTCATATGTTTTGAAAGAGTTCATGAGGTCCGTAAACTCTAGTGCATTCACCCCTAGGACTGTTTCAATGGCTGTTACCTTCATATCAAATCTTGGTGGCAATGTACGAAGTGCTTTGGAAACAAGCACCTTGTTGCTCAGTGGATCTCCAAGGTCCTGACACTCATTAGCAATGTCAAGAATCCTTTTCATGTAGCTAGAGATGTCTTCATCTTCCTCCATCTTCATATCCTCGAATTGAGAGGCGAGGATACGTAGACGAGACTGCTTGACACTCTTGTCTCCTTCACAGTGTCTTTGAAGAATATCCCAAGCATCTTTCGCACACACACAGTTCTTGATTAATTTGAACATGTTTGTGTCAACAGCTGAGACTATAGCATTTAGTGCTCGATCATCAAAAGTGGCAGCCTCAATTTGTTCACGTGACCAGGTACTTTGGTCTATTGGAACACAATCACGTCTGCATCAGTTTGCTTTGGTGGTGACCACCCATTCTCCACAGAGATCCAAGCTCGTCTATCAAGGGATTTGATATAAGAGCGAGTACGTGACTTCCAGTAAGAATAATTTGAACCATCCAGGATTGGAGGTCGAAATGCTCCAGTGCTGTTGGGATCCATTGTTCTAGAGTTGTTGTGATACCGTCAGGACCACACTCAGTGTGTCGAGTGATGGCTCTGATACCACTTGAAAGTGTATCACCTACTCTAAGTAAATGTTGCGGAAGCTAAATAGGAACACAAGGGTTAATTTTGTGTAGGCTGTGTTAACAAACAACCTACACGGCAGCCTTTACGGTCAAAAAGAATTATCAAAATAAGTGTTGTGTTGTTACAATGTTTCTGACCACACAACATCAACACTTCTCACTAAAATACTAAATGCGTGATCTTACAAGACTAGGATCACACTTACTAAACTACGAAATAAATCTGCAAAAAGCGTATCTCTAACTAAAAACGATATCAGTATATATAGAGATAACTCATGGGCTTGGACTTCATATGAACCGTAACTGCCAGCCCATGTCTTCCTTGAATGTCTCAACTGCTGTCGTGCTCCGCAAGAATCGCTGGAGCAGTTTGTGACTTCCTACAATCATGGAAACAGAATTCCACTCAAACGTCAAACTCTCAACTGCCTTCCACTACTTGGTTGGACTTCTCCTTATGACTCGGTCAGTTCAGTTCTTCGTGCATTCTCACTCCTACACCAAGTCAACGTCCACGTGGCAACTCAACATCAGTTTGTTGTATTGAGCACAACAGCGAGATCAACATGTTACCTGTGAAGAACACAAAAACACACATGTTAGGTTCAACAAAAAGGAATAACAGAATAATCATACCTAACAAAATTGAAATACAGTGTTAGTATGATAAAAAGAGTAGAAGAGAAAGAAGAGTAACGAAGAAGAAGAAGAGAAGAAAAAGTTTTGAATTATGGTAGATAGATACATTTATTATAGTTTACCAACCACAAAATATAAATTAAATAATTTATTTAATTTTGTATCACAAAATGCAATTTTAAGAATCTTTTGTTTTTTAATTACTTACATTTTATTTATTAATCACAAAATAAAATAAAATTAATTTCATCACAAAATAGAATTTAAAAATTTTATTTATTCTTACATCATAAAATGGAATTTTAATATTTAATTTTTTATTAATTATATTTTATTATTTCATCACAAAATACAAATAATTTGTTTATATTTATATTACAAAATGTATTTTAAGGATATTTTGGTAATTGTATAAGTAAAGTGCACATTTTTAAGGATATTTTGGTAATTTTATAGGTAAAGTGAGTAATTCTTGCATGCCTATTAAGAAGTGAGTATTTCTTACATGTACATTAGTTGAGTTGAGTATTTTTATATATTACCACAAATATATATATACAAAAAAGGGATCACATGCACAGAGACAGAGAGAAAACCTTTCTGTAACTTGAAAATTGAAATAATTGTCCCCAAAAGAGGCCGAGGAAGTCGACGGAGGCCGAGAAAATTGAAAACATTTGGCTGCATGGGTTTTGGGAGGCCGAGGAAGTTGACGGAGGAGCGTTGGCGGCGGCGGCGGCGGAGGGGTATGGTTTTGGTGAGGGTGAGAACAGCAAGGTAAGCAGATTGTGAGTGAGAGTGGTCTGGCGTCATGGATACATCATCAGTAATCTTGGGTTTGTTCGTGTACTTCCCCATGCCTGCCTGCCTGCACCTCCTAAGTAGGATTATTGATCTCTCCGAGTGAGTGCGTGGATATGTACTCAATCTTCCATAAACACAGGATAAATAGAAGAGAGAGAGAGGTGCGGTTAAAAAGGGATTTGTCTGAACAACTTCTATAATAGTCATAATCTTATACTCCCTCCGTGGTAATAAGCATGATACAAAACTTTTAGGCACGATTATTAAGAAATGTGTATAAAATATTATAAGAGTGATAAATGTCACACCATTTTAAAGGGATAACTTTTACTATTCTAGGAATGTGTCAGATGGAACGTTCAAATAAAAGAATTGTGATAAGCTTAGTGGGACAGAGGGATTATAATTTTATAGTAAATTCAAATATTAGCCAATTAAATAAAAAATTTAAAATCTAACCATTATTATCTAAACTATCCTTAAAAGTTAATTGTCAATTCGCACCACAGTTTCTTCAAAATTAATCGTGAATTCTTCCAATATTCATTATCATCATTTAATTTTGAATAAAATCATTTTATAATTAATATTTATAATTAATCGTGTATTATACTAATAAATTTTGTATGTTTACAATCTAATCAACTAAAAAGTATAATAATTGAACCATTTTACTGTCCACGATGAACACAACTTAAAATGCACGCGGCTGATGTGGTAATGTCAATGAAGTATATGAGTCATATAATTTTTGTTTTAATTATTTTATATTAAATAAATATTAAATTATACCCTAATCAATAAACCCAAGTCGAAGAGTGAAAAATAATAAAATTTTATCAAACATTTATTATCTATTTACATGATATGTCACATTAATGATGAATATATTAAATTATATCCGTCACAAGTAACGATTTCTATTTATTAGACAATTAGAAATTGAAATAAATTAATTGATAAATATGGCAGCAACTTATTTACATAAAATATAGAAAATAAGAGAGAGTAAGGAGATAGTGAGGACTATTAAATATAGATTACGGCAGTTCGTTTTCTATTAATGGGGGTAATTATGACATTTAACATAAAATATGGCTATTATTTTATTTTTTTTATTTTAATGGTTATTATTTGTGTTTGCAATAAAAGAATGGCTAGTTTAGCCTATAACCCTTGTCTAATTTTGTTGATTTTCACTTTGGGGCCCACCCTTCGTTTGACCAAAAATAAAATAAGTATCACGGTAGACCTGTCAAAATGGGTCAGGTTCGGCCCGCCCGCCCAAGGTACTCGAGGTTTGGGCTTTGAAAATCGAGGCCCGAAAAAAATTGGGCCTAAAAAGCCCGTCCAGAAAATTCTATGGCCCTACGGGGTTTTGGGCTTAAAAAGTCCGCCCAATATAAATACTATTTATATTTATTTTTAATTAAAACATTATAAATTATTAAAATTAAGCTAATTTACTTATAATCTTTTTGGTTAGAGATAAAAATAATTATTTTATGAAAATTTATTATAAAATCTAAAAAAATAAATAAATAATTTATTATACTAAAATTATTAAAACTTAAATATATATTATAATAATCGGGCGGGTAAATCCCGCCCGCCCGGTAGCCCGTATAGGGTCGTGTTGGACTTCATATTTTTAGGCCCGAAACTTTTTGTGCGGGCTTGAGCGGGCCTCAACTTTTCAAAAACCCGATGGGCTGGGTATGCCTAGCCCGGCAATTTTGACAGCTCTAGGTAGTACTCATTCCGTCCTAATAAGTATGACACAAAACTTTTGGGCACCATTCTTAAGAAGAGTGTATAAAGTAGTGTAAGAATGATAAAGGTGGTAGGGTCCACACCCTTTTAAAGGGATAACTTTTACTATTTTAAGAATGTGCGAAGCTTAGTGGCACGTCCAAATAAGGGAATTGTGTCAAGTTTAGTGAGACCGAAGAAATATATTGATCGTGTAAATTAAAAATATATTAATATGTTAATTGCTGCAAAATATACTAATATATAATAAATTCTGGTATTGTCCATGAATCGATTTTTTTTAAAAATTACATAATACACATTTTGTTTGATTTTTCCAAAAAATTTGAAGACTATAAGAATGAGAACCATACATGTTTTTTATTTAATAATTACATGATCATTACATTGTAAATTGATGTTCCCTCAGTTTCTCATTAATTAATAGATGTTACGTTTCTTTTCGAGATGGAAAATAAGACGATGTAATTAGGAATTTTAAGTATTTGTGATTGATATTGTTATAATAATTTAAATTTATACATTCCTTTCTCTTTTCTCACAAGACATTACAATTCGTAAATAAATTATTATAGATTCATTAATTTAATTAGTGATTTAAATTTATTTAATTTATTTTAAATTTATTTTTTGTTTTTTTTAAAATTTAATAGACTAACTACAAATAATTATAAAATGAATTTATAATTTATACTCACTCCGTCCCACCCAGTTTGTTATGTTTTCCTTTTATAGTTGTCCCATCCAGTTTGTTACATTTCCTTTTTAAAACAACTTTATTACTCACACAAGTCTAAATAATATATATTTATATCACCACTTATACTACTTTTAAACCCTTCTTAAATCGTGTGCCCAAAAAAAATGTAACAAACTCGTTAGGACGAAGGGAGTAGATGTGTAAAACTAACTTTAGAAAATGGAAAAGTACAACTAATTAAAACATTAAGTACAAAATTAAGTACACAATATATGGATGTAAAAACAACAAATTTATATAAAACATTCATTAAGCTGTCAAGTTTTAGGGGCTAAATTCATAATCAATCAAATCCAATTATTTTTTTTTACAAATTCAAAATTTTCCACCATAAACTAACTATACATAAAACACTGCATCACTTCAAATCATCATCCAACATTATCCCAAATTTATGTTTATAAAAACAACATAAATATTATGCTTTCTAAAAAAAATTAACATGGTGAGAAGGATCTTTCTACCTAAAGAGAAAAACATTGTTTTGCAATTTCTACTTGAAGGAAGCAGTAATGGTAAGTTTGGAAGAGGCAAGACGAAGGAGGTTGAGGAGAATTTTGGAGTCTCGGAACACGGTTGAGGGGTTCAATTTGCAGGTTTCACAGGTTTAATAAATAAATAAATATAAATTTTAAACGCAAATACCATATACGAGAAGATATAAATTACGAAATTAAATTATACCTTCTCTTATTGCTAGTCTGCCGCTTGATGAGAGACGATTTGAATCATAGACTAAGAACAACAATTCGCGTAGAGAATCACGAATTGATACGGTCTTCGGAACTTCTGGCCTATAACCCTCACCTACAGTTTGGCTATCGTGTGGGCGATTATCCGTCGAAGTTTATCAAAAAGGGAGGGATTCAAATTTCATAGGTTTGGAATACCTTGAATTTGAAACTTGCACAATAATTGTATACTGTGTGTGGCCAATTTTTTGCTTCTCAAAATATATACAAACTATTGCTAGTCTAAACAAGGAAAGGAATAACCCTAATACAAATTACCATATTTACATATTCTAACACTCCCATCAAGTTGGAGCATAAACATTGATTATGCTAAGTTTGTTACACAAATTATCAATCATAACCCCATTAAAAGCATTCGTGAATAAATCTCATAATTGATCTTTAGTCTTTATATATCCAGTGGTAATCAATCCCTTTTGAATCGTCTCACGAACGAAATGACAGTCGATCTCAATGTGTTTGGTTCGCTCATGAAAAACTGAATTCGAGGCAATATGAAAGGCAGCTTAATTGTCACACCACAACTTAGTAGGCTTCAAAACTTTTACTCCTACTTAGCTCAGAAAAAATGTGAACAAACAAAATTTTACATGCAGATTTAGTCATTGCTCTATACTCGAATTCTGCACTCGATAGTGAGACCACCTTTTGTTTCTTGCTTGTCCACGAAACTAAATTCCCACCTAAAAACATTTTAGGATTTGTATACCTCAAATCATGCTTTATGCTTAGACGATGTATCAGACTTGTTTCAGTTTCATTTTAATGAGAATAAATGTTTCTATCATTGGTTTGTTATTTATTATCTTTCTATATTGAATTGCAGACAAGTCCATTTTCTATAATTGTAGACTGTGTAGTGGATCTATGATCACGGAAGGTTACACAATCAGCTCCTTTGTAGGATAAAGCTCACAGTCTAGACAAACTTGAATAGTCTAGCTAGTCAGTAAAAGGTTGCGGTATTATTTGATGCGAGAGCTGATCTTAACCCGCAGAATGATGTCGGTATGTATAAGCTGACACACATGCTTTGCGTATACATATTGAGAGGTTTCACAGTGAGAAAATTCTATGTGTTGTTTCTTAGAACGAGGTCTCAGAAATTAGTTATTTTCTTAATCTGTGGCGATGACATTAGTATACGCGATTGATTAAACGCTATTTTTATTCATCTTCACTTGCAGATTTTTTGTAACCCCACAAAGTGATATCTTGAGCAATAGTGATTGTTTTAGCGAGAAGTGCTCGATTGTTAATAGCATGGAATCACGTCTCGGTGATACGAATTGATTATATCCGCGTGAGGCGTTCAGAAAGGTTTGTTGCATAAGTAACCCGACTGGTTGGAATTTATTCAATATGCAATCAAAGTCTGAACCGAATCACTCATGAACAAATATATTAATTGATTATAAGTTGTCAGCAAACTCAATTAATTAATGGATTTAGTAAATCTTAAACATGAAAAATAATTAATGACAAAAAGGGTTACATCCGTAATTTGAATGGACAAAGATAATTCAATGTTTATCCTATAGTGTAGTCGATAAATATTTATAATAGAATTACACTTTATTACATTTCTATAGAGAAATTAATTTGAAAGTTAAATTAACTTAATGTAATAATTAATTTAAGTCTAAATTTTGATCAAGACAATTGATTAAATTTAATTGGTTCAAAAAGACTTGAAAATGAATTAAATTAAGTTATGATTTTGACTTGGTCAAATTAATTTTGAATTATTCAAATTCTAACTAATTTGAATAATAGATTAATATTTTAGATATAAAAGTGATATTACATTCTATTATTAGAGGGTCTTATCCATTCAAATTTGAAGCCCTAACCTAGCCCAAAATATTAATAAATAGAGGAAAGTGGGATGGCCGATTTTCATAGCTCTCACACTTAGAAAATTTGGCCATCATAGAGAGATTTCACTCTCCATTTTCAAAAATCTTGGGGTATTCCAAACCCTTAATTTTTCGTGTTTTTCTTTAACAAATGTTTGATAGTTCATGTCCACCCAATAATCAAACGGTAGATCGGGAATAAGTTAGAAGTTTCTAAGTTCGGATCGAAGAGATCGAAGGAAGAATCGAGGAGATCCATTGGAGAAGATTGTTGTTCGTTGCCGACGATTCAAATCGTCTCTCTGCAAGCGAAGGACTAGCTAAGGAGATTGGTAAATCCTGCAATTTAATTCTTCTATGTGGTATTATGTATGTGAATTAAATATTTTGTATAATATATTAAATCTGTGGATCCTGCGGATTTACGAGCCACTCATACGGGTTCTGTCAGTTGATATCAGAGGCAGTCAACGAATTTTAATTTATTATATAAAATGGTTTTTAATTCTCTTATTTTCATTTGACCGTGATTGATATTAGGATTGATATTAGGATTGATATATCTATGAATTACGTGACTTATTTGATTTAATCCGCATTTATTTGTTAAATTCATTTTTCGGTGTCCAGTTTGAGGCTTTGTAATCACACAGGGATTGATCGTGTTAGATTAAGTAGATTAGATTATTTCCTTTTACTTTTAGATTTTTTATGTAATTTGAGTGGGAGATAAATCTGCACGAAAAACGAGGTGGAGAAACGGAGGCCAAAACCGGGCAGCAGTGCGAGGCCCCCTGGAGAGCACGCACAGTACGCGGTGTGGCACCTAGGCGAGGCACGCGCATCGCACAACACCAGCGCCCAGGTGGTGTGCGAGCGCGCGTGGGTGAGGTGGAGCAGGCGCGCGGGGGAGCGCAAGGAGCGGGACGGCACAGGGACATCGGGCGTGTCACGGCGCGCGGGTAGCACCCATGCGCGGGTGCACGACAACGTTATGCGTGCGGGAGCGGAGCACAGAGCGCGAGCACCAGGTGCGTGACACCAGCGTGCGACGTGCGTAGGTCCAGGCTCTGCCGAACACGAGTGAAAGCTTAGGAATTAGCACGCCCATCGAGTGCTAGCCCTCGACTACGAGCGAGGTGGGCCCGATGCCAGCCCAACCGCGACTTCAAGTTTGATTTTCAAATTTTGGGACTCTTTTGAGCCCGACTTAAATTCGATTTCAATTTTGAGATGAATAATGAAGAATATGGAGGATTTTATTTTAATTCCTTAGTTTTAGAAGTTGGTTAAATTTTATCATATTTTAGATAATTGGATGTAATTTATATGTCTCATCATGTGCTTGCATGTTTTAATGTTCGTTTTTTAAGGTTTTCAATTAGTCGCTTTTTGAGCATGTTATTTATGATACTTATTCTCAGTTATGTTGATTAAGCATGATTTTCAATCCACTTGCCTCGATTCTTGAGAAGAATCTCATTGAGAACGATAATTATATTCATTGGAAAATGAATTTGGACATTGTCCTTATTGCTGATGACATTAAGTTCGTCCTTGACAAACCATGTCCACCAGTTTCTACTGAGAATGCATCTGCTAGTGTGAGGTCTAAATATGATAAATAGGTTCGTGCTAATCAGATGTCGTGGTATTATATTATGACCTCAATATCTAACACACTAAAACATCAACACGAATCCATTAAGATATCTTTGGATATCATGTTTAACCTGCATGAGATGTTCGGTACACATAGTAGGTTGGCCAAACAATTGACCATTCGAAATGTGATGAACGTCTCCATGGCAGAGGGGATATCGATTCAGGACCACGTCTTGAAGATGATGAGTTATCTGAGTGAGATCGAGACTCTAGACGGTCAAATTGACGTCGAGTCTCACATAGATATCGTTCTGCAGAGCTTACCGTCGAGCTTTGATTCATTCCGTCTGAACTACATCATGAATAAAAATGATTTATACTTGGACGAAATTACTGGCTAAGCTCCAAACGGTGGAAGCATTCATGAAAACCTCCCTTAAGACTGTGTTGGTGACTTCGGCTACTTCAGCTTCTTCTGGAAACCCTAAAAAGGGTAGAAGCAAGGGGAAGGGAGCACCACTGTCTGTCAAAAAGAAGAAAGGAAATGGTGGTATCTCGAAGAAGAAAAAGGAGGGAACTGGAAAATGCTTCAAGTGCGGTGAGAAAGGACATTGGAAATCAAACTGTCCACTTCGCAAGAAGTCTGTGAACAATCAAGGTATGTCTATAGCTTTAGTAGTTATATCATGTTTTATGGCTACTTTTGCCTATTCTTAAGTAGTAGACACAAGAGTCACTGACAATGTTTGTTGTGACTTGTAGGCCCTTCTGCGGTCAAGACTACTTAGAGATGGAGAGATTTCCATCTCCTTGGGCGACGCTACGAGAGTGGCGGCCGCTGCAATGAGATATGTGAAGTGTTTAGTGTGTTTTTGTTGCATTTTAGCTCGTTGTGTTTTCATGTCTAGGTCTTAGTTTTGATGTTTTCGTATTGATTTTAGTTCGATTTTATGCCGGTTCTTGTTTGGTTATGTTTGTTGTAGGATGAAGTGAAAAAGGATGATTTAGGCTATGATTGGTGCAGACGAGGTCGTTGGAGCAAAGTCGGGCGAGGAACAGGCGAGACAAGCATGGCACGAGAAGGAGATGAGCACAAAAAGGAGCCAGCGCCCGCTGGGGTGCAGCGCCAGAAATATTTAGAGGTCAGGGCCTAGCGACCTCTGGCCCTGCATACTTCGCACGCCAGAGACTCAAAGCCAGCGGCCGCTGGCTGGAAGTTATGCGCGGGTTTAAAACTTCTTCTGGGTGTCATTTTTCATCTCTCTCCCCAACACTTGTACTCGAATAGTTTACTCCCAAAACACCTTTTTATTGCTTTTCTAGTTTAGGATTAGAGAATTCCAATGGATTGAAGTGGATTCCGACTTTGGATTCTTACATTTCAATTAGTAAGTTTCTTTCTTATGGTTTCCTTTTGTGATTCTACCTTGTATATGATGCTTGGTTAGATCCTTATTAGGATTGAGTGTTTATGTTCTCATTTGATGTTTATTTGATCTATGCCCTTGATTAACTTGTTTTGTATGGAGTTTAATGCTTGATCACCATTAAATTCATATGTTTATGTTAAGTAGATTGATCATTTGCTTGACATGAGACCTAGGGTTAATCAACATTATTTTTAACCAGAAACGTAAAGAATAATAATTTATATGAGATTATGCAATTACTAGAGGTGTGAACTGTATGCGAAAGTAAAGATCACAGCTTAATGTATTAATACGAAAGTAATTTGCTAAGAAACCTTTGATGTTCTTAATCGAATATGGATGCATGATCAATTAGACATTGAATAGGAGTTGAGCATCTTATCCTAAAGCTTCAATCCGTTGGGATCGTTTAGCTACTTTCAATATTTATAGATCTCATAATCAGAAAAATCGGTCATTGACTCATCACAGAGAGATTTTTGGGTTATGTTAGGGCTTCAAAGGATAATGGATAAGACCTTCTAATAATAGTATATAATCTCACTTTTATCTATAACAAATCCAACTATTATTCAAATTAGTTAGAATTTGAAGAATTCTAAATTAATTTAACCAAGTCAAAATCATCATTTAATTTAATTAATTTCCAAGTCGTTTTTGACCCAATTAAATTTAATTAATTTTCTTGGTAAAAACTTAGACTTAAATTAATTATTACATTAAGTTAATTTCACTCTCAAATTAATTACCCTTTGGAAATGAAATAAAGTATAAAACTATTATAAATATTTATCGACTCCACTATAGGTTAAATACTGAACTATATTTAACCACTCAAATTACAAATGTAATTCATTTTTTTATTATTAATTATTTCCCGCGTTTTAAGAATCTCAAATTCATTAATTAATTGAGTTTGCTAACAACTCTAAATTAATTAATTTGTTTATACGTGAGTGCTTCGGTTCAGTCGTTGATTATTATATATGGAATAAATTCCAACCGGCCGGGTTTCATATATAATAAAGTCTTTCTGAATGTCTCACGGGGATTTAATCAACTCAGAGTTAACCAAGACGCAACTCTATGCAATGACAGTCAAGTACTTCTCACTAACCAATTATTACTGCACAAGACATTACTTTACCGGGTTACAAAAAACCCCTAAATATAATTTGAATCAAAACAGCGACTAACCGGCGGGTATACTAACGTCATCGTCCACAGATTGAGAAATAATCAATTACCGAGATCTCTTTTCAAGTAACAGCATGAAGAGCTTATCTCACTGT
Source organism: Leonotis leonurus (assembly GCA_026898415.1). Lineage (NCBI taxonomy): Eukaryota > Viridiplantae > Streptophyta > Magnoliopsida > Lamiales > Lamiaceae > Leonotis > Leonotis leonurus. The sequence goes on along the minus strand of JAPKLX010000154.1, from coordinate 277,102 downwards.
GAAACCTCACAATATATATATATATATATGTGTGTGTGTGTGTGTGTGTGTATATATATATGCAAGCATGTCTGACAGCATATATATATACCGACATCATTTTGCGGGCTAAGGTCAGCTCTCGCATCAAATGATATCGCAAGCTTTTACCGACAAGACTGTCCAAGTCTGTCTAGGTTGTGTACCTTGTTCTATAAAGAAACCGACTGTGTTACCTTCTGTGATCATGGATCCACCATACAGTCTTTAATTTTATAAGGAGACTTGATTGTAATTAAATAACCAAAGATAAATAAATAACAAACCAATGATGGAAACATTTATTTTCATTAATAATTGAAATCGAAAATAAGTTTGTTACAACATCCAAGCATTAAGCATTCTTTGAGCTATACAAACCCTAACAATATCTCACTGATACTCAAAAACATGCTTTAGAGTATACAATATATGTCACATGACATATCAATCTCTCCCACTTATACCTAAAGCAAGTCCATAATGCGCAGTATTCCTAGTCCCTCTACGTATCTCTCAAACATCTTCCTGCTTAGGCATTTAGTGAATGGATCAGTCAAGTTGTTCTCTGACATGATTTGGGTCACCAAGATGTCGCCTCTCCTTACTATTTCGCGAATAATATGGTACTTCCTCTCAATATGTTTATTTGTCTTATGCGCCCGCCGTGGTTCCTTCGAATTTGTCACAGCACCAGAGTTATCACAGTAAACCGTAATACTCGAAGGCATACTCGGAATCACATCTAGGTCCATCAGAAAGTTCCTGAGCCAAATCGTTTCCTTTGCAGCCTCTGATGCGGCCACATATCGGCTTCCATGGTGGAGTCTGCGATGCATTTCTGTTTCACACTCCTCCATGTCACGGCTCCGCCTCCTAAGGTAAACACATAAACAGAGGTATATTTCCTCGAGTCACGATCCGTCTGAAAGTCAGAATTTGTGTAGCCCAAGGGACATAGTGAATCGGATTGTTAAACCAAACAATACTCCTTAGTCCTTTTAATGTTCTTGAGTATGTTATGTACTGTTGTCCAATGGTCCATTCCTGGGTTAGATTGATATCGTGCTACCATGCCTGCGTCAAAGTCGATATCAGGTCTAGTGCACATCATAACATACATGAGACTACCGACTCTAGAAGAATAAGGTACATGTCACATCTCTTCTATCTCCTCAGGTGTCTTAGGACACATGTCCCGAGATAAAATGATTCCATGTGTGAAAGGTAGAAACCCTTTCGTGGAATCATGCATGTTAAAGCGTCTGAGAACTGTGTCAATGTAGGATTCTTGAGATAGGCACAACATTCTCTTTTTATGTTCACGGATGACCTTGATCCCAAGAATGTGTCATGCTTCTCCCATGTCCTTCACTCCAATGAGGTCCAAATTGTGCATATAAATTGTGTAAGGAAATAAATATCTCTTTCCTTATTTTCTTGCTGCTGTTATGATCTTCCGCAACTTGCCCAAGGATTGTTTATCTTTGTCAAGACATGCGTCGTGTACACCTTACTTTCCGACTTGTCTGAACTGCTTTTTGTTCACATACAACATGAGGTGTAACCTCCACAACAAGAGTTCACTTATTAAAAACACGATAAGCTTTTCTAACCTTATAATATCCTAAGAATATTTCATGATCAAATTTGCTATCAAATGTTTTTAATTGAGTTTTACCATTGTTATGAATAAAACACTTACAACAAAAAGAACACAAATATTTAATTCGAGGCTTCTTGTCTTTCCACAGCTCGTATGGAGTCTTCCCATGGCGTACAGTTACAACATATCGATTGTGTGTAACAGGTTGTGTTGATGGTTTCTACCTAAAATTTCTTGGGAAGGTTTGTTTCACTGAGTATTGTACGAGCTGCTTCCTTCAGTGATAAGTTACGTCGTTCTACAATGCCGATTTGTTGAGGTGTATGTGTAACTAAAGTCTGATGTTGAATTCACATCCTTTTGTAGTAGCCTTCGATCATTTAATTTATGAACTTTTTTCCTCGATCTGATCGAATAAATACCACCGTTATTCCCTTCATATTTGTAAGCTGGTTGAGAAGGTCAGGTAGCTTCTCCAAGGTCACCTTTTTATTAAACATAAAAACAACCCATGTAAATTTAGAAAAATCATCTACTACTACCAACGTATATTTTCTACCTTTTACGCTTAAGGGAGTAATAGGACCGAAAAGGTCGAGGTGGAGAAGCTCAAGTACTCTAGATGTAGAGTGAGCTGTCTTTGTAGAGAATGACGCTCTTGTTTGCTTTCTAGCTTGGCAAGCTTCACACACATGATATTTGTCGAATACTTGATCAGGTAGACCTTCCACCTGCTTGTCTTTAACGAGCTTGTTGATGGTTTTGAAGTGTTCCAAAACTAGCTTTTCTCTAGAGTAGATTTTGTTACCAGGAAGGTTTCAACTTTATCATTCCATTGTACTACATATAACCTATCCTGCAAAATCCCGATAAGAAGAATTTCTCCTCCTTCCATATTTGTCACAAGACACTTATTAGCAGTAAATTCGACTCTTTTATTATTAGCACAAAACTGACTAACAAAAAATAAATTATAATTCAAACCCTCAACAAAGGAAACATTAGAGATATTGTTGTTACCAAATTTGAGGTCACCATAACATTTGGTATAACCTTTAGAATCACCTCCAAATGTTACATGTGGTCCGATGCACTCTTTGTAATTGGTAAGCAGTTCTTTGTTGCATGTCATGTGCTTAGAAAATCCACTATCGATTATCTGAACTGCGCCCCCGAGCTATTTGAATTCTTCTCTTCTCCTTCCTAACCTGCAAGAGAAGTTCAATTAGCTACCCTTCTAAAAGAGGGTGCTTTGTCAGTAGGTAAAGTTTCCTTAGGAACACAGATTTGCCTAATAATAGAAACATTATTTGGTGGCCTAATCTGTTTCCCAGTGAAGGCGATGTAGACGATCTCCTTCTTTGTTGGAGGTTGGCACAACTTGCTTCTTGGGAGCAGATTGATGCTTGTTGTTCTTCTGCTCGGGAGCAGCTTGATGGTGATTCATACCAACTTGATGATGATGGGAGTTAAATTGATGATGATGAACATTTTGATTCATGTTTTGAGGTCCAAATCATTGGTGATTATATTTCTTTCGGTAGTTGACCTCTGGCTGCTTTTGTTTGATGTTGTTTCACCAAGATGGCTTGAGGTTGTCTCGAATTGTTCTTGAGATTAACAACCTTATCTTGTATCTTCCCTCTCTCCTTCACAAAAGTACATTTAGGTGGCCCTTGATCATTACCATCAAATTCAAGTCTACCTCTTTGTGCAGCTCTTCTATGCATGTCGTTGATCATCTCATTTCTTTCGCCGTTTTTCCATACTCTGCTCATGTGTTCATGCAATTTGGTGTATTTCTATACTCTGCTCATGTGTTCATGCAATTTGGTGTATTTCTGTTCAGTAGCTTCATTTCTCAAGATTAAGTCAAAGAGTTTTTTGCATTGTTACTATATCTAATTTAGATTTTAATATTTTAAAATTTAATCTAAATAAATATTAAATATGTTACTCCAAAAGTAAATATTATGAATCTAAAAAAATTTATATCATCACAAAAATGATTGATCAGATTTTGTAATTTGAGAAGGTGCAATTTGTATGCAAGTAGTATAATTAATTGTATACGTTGGTATGTAGTTATTTCAGTGCCACAAAATATGACACTTTTGTATTATCTTAATAAATTTGGCAAAGTCAAAAATTTGGAATAGTAAAAAATATCAAAAATTGACTCATTAAAATGGTGTAAACCCTCAATAAAATGATGTAAACCCTACATCACTAATAAATACAAAAAAATTGTCTTGTTTATTTGGAAAGAAGAGTACTAGCTAATGAAATATCCGGTCCCTTTATATTAACTTCCATTTTATTCAAGTGTGTAATAATAAGGAGAATCAATACAAACGGACCAGAGAGATTAATACTCTCTTCGTCTCAATAAGCATGACACAATTTTTGGACACGGTTATTAGGGAAAGTGTATAAAGTAGTGTAAGAGTGATAAATATGGTAAGGTCCACACCTTTTTGAAGAGATAACTTTTACTATTATTTGTATACTCCCTCCGTCCCACTAAGTTTGACACATTTTTCTTATTAGAACGTCCTACTAAGCTTGACACATTACTAAAATAGTAAACATTATTTTTCAAAAAGGTGTGGACCCTACCACATTTCTCACTCTTACACTACTTTATACAATTTTCTTAGTGACGGTGCCGAATAAAAAAAAAGCTTCGGCCTTGGCACGTACTTTATCAAGTACTTTATCAAAGTTTGCAGGTGAGTATCTAACGATGTATGTTTTATTTGGTAGATGTGGGCTTTAATTCTAAAGGTACCTAATTGAAACATAATGCATTTTAATGAATTTTGGGACTGCGTGGAAATCCCATTCTTCTAAATTTTAATCGCCAGTTTATGACAATAAAATCAAATACAAAAATAGTGGCGCAAACGATCAAATAGCAGCGAATGCCTTATATTTTTTACTACTAAAGTTCATGCAAATACCGTATTAGCAGAAAATGGTCGATCGTCGCGCATCCTGCACTTTTCGTTTGTACATAATCTTATTAGATTTTCCATAGGCCTCCTAGTAGTTTACTATTGAAATACGTTGCAGGGGAGCAGAGATAAATCAAAAATTTTAATGAATTATTCTCTTCTCCCCATTGGCTCCTCATCGTTCATCGAACAGCAAATCTCAGCTTGCTGTGTATATCAAGTGAAAACAGGCAAGGCATATTAAAATTATTTATAATCTAACTTACAAGTGATTCCCAAACGACAATCCTAACTGCTGCTACGAGAAAACCATCCAGTATTTATTTCCATAGCTTAACAGAACTGTCATGGCTAGCTGAGGCAACCATTCCAGTCAGAGGTGACTGAGCCAAAGAAGCAATCATATTCTCGTGTGCAGGGACTGTCATGCTCTTGTTCTCTACCATGTTCCACAGCTCCAAAGACTACAACAAATGAAGGAGAACAAGAGTTATTGAGAGAATGGCGAAGCAACAACCATTCTCCAGCTATATTCGCACTAAGAACATGTTAAAGACCTCTCCATGAACGATGAAACCCCTTCCAAAGGGTAACAAAAGGAAAAAACAGATCATCTGACCACAATCAACTGAGGGAAAACGAAAGATACAGCTTATTTATGAACAGACAAGTTGCTGTCTATACCTACCAATAACAAGAAAAATGCCTGTGAGAGAGGAAGAGGGTGAGAGAGAGGTGCCTACCCGAAGTCCTCCAATCACCAAGAGAGCAGAATAGCTTGGATGGAAAACACAAGAATGAAATTGGTTTCCATTAGAATTGAGTTCATGGATGCAATCTCCAGAGGCTAATGACCAAACTTTAATGCTGTCCTCACTCACGGAAGCCAAGAGATCACCATTAAGATCCCAGCAAAGATAGTTGACAACACCAGAATGTCCCTATTAAATCACCGAACATTTCAGTTAACAAAAAAGGAAACTCTAAGAAGAACATGTTCAACTTTCTAGGCTCAAACCAAGATGTCAATAGCAAGAAAAACACCTGGTAGTTGTGTGTTTGCCTATCGTTTTCGACATCAAATATGGAAACCACCTTGTCTGAAGCAGCTGCCAGTAGATGTCCGGTAATAGGTTGAAACCTCACTTGTGCACTTCCTACTTGCTGCATGCAATCAAGATCATATTCAAATTACACCACATCACATGAAGGGCATGAAGTTATTAATAGACATAAAAGTCAGGTGACCAACCTTCGACATGCGAGTGCAGGTGAACGGACTAATACTCCAATAACGAATCTCATTTTTACTATCACAGAAACAAAAGAGATCATTCTTCTTAGGATGGAAATCAAGGGACATGACATGGGAAGGATGCCCGGTGTAAGCTTGTAGACAATAGCTTGGCTGTGCAAAAGATAAAACAGAGTAAGCACTTCTAACTGCAGATATGAATTCAAAATAATCATAACCAGAATCTGGGTTTTGTGCTAGGTGGAATTGCATATACAAAAATAAGTAGAGCAAGATTTAACGAGCCATGTAGGTATGTAGGCAGTTAGGCACATGTTTTTTGCCTCTCATCAACAATCTAAAAGTGGAAGTTTTTCAAAGAGAAGGAAAGAGGTCATTACATTAGCTGCATCCCACAATCTTACAGACTTGTCAAATGAAGCTGTAGCAAGTTGAGTAGAATTTGGCCGGAAGCGTACATCAGTAATTAAGTACTGGTGGTCTTCTGGGGTGGTCTCCGTTTGTAGAGTATCCATATTCCAAAGGACAGCCTAGCCCAAGGACTAAGAGGAGTGAGCAGAAAAGTAGGGGGACAAACGGCATGTGCTACTATTTATAAACAGCTAATCGCTTAGCTAGTAGTTTATATATAAGTATAGATTATTAGTCCGGAGACCAAACGGCACTAACAAACAGCACAAACAACAGTAAATGATGAAATGGAACACGTCCAGTTTACTGAAAAACAACATCTGAGGACATAGTAACACTACCTTCTTGTCGTGCCCAGCACTAGCCAACAACTTCCCATCCGAAGAAAAATGACAGCAAGTCACTTTATTTCTTGTTCGAATGCAACCAACTTCTCCAAATGAAAAACCTGTGAATAGAGAAAAAAGCATAAAATGAAACTTGTAGCAATAGAAGCTGCATGAAGCGGATGATAGGAACATGCCTAGATGTCATTTTTCACCTTTAGAAGTCTCCGTTTTATGCTCAGCAAGACTTTGCTTCAAAGAGCCATAGATATTACCATCCCCCCCTCCATCATGAGACAAGAAGGATTCTACATTATCTTCGAGAGAGCCAACGTCACCAAAATTCTCCAAATCATCCTGTGCAGAAACAAAAAGAAGAAAAATATCAGTACAACCACTCGATCTAACACAGATTTTGTGAAGTCAAAAATAAATGTACCCATAAATAAATAGAAACTCAAAGTACATTTCAAGACAAATATATTAAGTATACATAATGTGTTTAAGATATGAAGATTAAGATTTATCTCTGGTAGGTTAGGTGAAAATAAATTTTGAGTAATGTGGAATCGTATAATTGGAGAATAAAATCGTATATTAATCAATGGGATGAAGTACATATTTATAGACAACTAAGGCTATGCTATACAAGGAAATAATATCTCTAATACTAATAATAATATAAACTCAATATTATAACACTCCCCCTCAAGCTGGAGCATAAACATTGATTATGCCAAGCTTGTTACACAGATAATCAATCCAAACCCAATTGAGAAGTAATCCTAACCGTAATAAATCTTCGATCTTCATATATCCAATGAAGACAGATCTAAACTAACCGTAACAGATCTTCGATCTTCATATATCCAATGAAGACAGATCTAACCTAACATTAACAGATCTTCGATCTTCATATATCCAATGAAGACAAATCTAACTTAACATTAACAGATCTTTAATCTTCATATATCCAATGAAGACAAATCTAACTTCCCTGTAATATTCCACAAATCTCACACCGTCACACAGTACAGATCAAAATTGGCCGAGAAATTAACGAGAGAGCGAAGCGAGTCGACAAAGAACAGAGGGCAGACCGGAGGTGTGCGGGGGGGGGGGGGGGGGGGGGGG
>JAPKLX010000154.1:208688-269295 GCA_026898415.1 Leonotis leonurus | reverse complement strand
CCCCCCCCCCCCCCCCCCCCCCCCCCCCCCCCCCCCCCCCCCCCCCAACTCTTTTTGCAGGCGATGTTGATAGTCGTCGCTCGAAAACGGAATGGGTGACTGCACACTCCAAACTGTGCATAAACCCTAATTTTTGTAACATCGAAACAAATCCTAGAACTCATGCTCTTAAAAGCAGTGGTAACGGGGCCAACAACAAAAAACTGAAGCCATCACAATCTCTCTTAGAAAAATCAAAATCTGTGCAGGCACCGCCTACTGCAAGAGCGCGTGTGGGCTACACGCGCCGACTCCGGCCACCGGAATTTGACCGGAGGTGCGTGGGAGGATGGCGAGTCTCCCTGGACCGGCAGTGTAGCCTGCTGGTGGCTGGAGGTGCAGAAATCGAGCGCGCCGTGCAACTGCTGCAGTTCTGCGCCGCCAACTTCAAGCGGCGATTTCGCCGTGCACGTGCCGCCGTAGGCCCCTGGAGTGGTGGCCGTAGGTACGCCGGACAGTGGCGTTTCAGGTGGGGCCGGAGGTGACGGCCAATTTGAAGCGGGGACGAAATGGGTGGCTGCACACTCCAACTGTGCAGAACCCTAGTTTTCAAAATTTGGAAACTCTAATTTCTAGATTGGGATCCCTAATGGCTAACCCTAGAACCTAGGGCTCTGATACCATGTTGAATCGTATAATTTGAGAATAAAATCGTATATTAATCAATGGGAGGAAGTGCATATTTATAGACAACTAAGGCTATGTTATACAAGGAAATAATATCTCTAATACTAATAATAATATAAACTCAATATTATAACAAGTAACTAATGAAAACTAAATCTCACAAGCTGATTTGTAGATGATGCAATCCCACCAGCTCCATCTCCACCGTACATTATCATACTCTTGGATACATTATTAACATGCTGCATGCTGCTGGCAGTAGTCATCCCATCACCAGGTGTATGAGTTGATTGTGGTGAACCCGGGGATGGGCCTACTGTATTTCCGGTACCAGTGCTATTCGCAGGTCCAGAAGTAGAGTGCTGTTTCCTTTTCCTATTATTCTGTTTCAGGGAAAAGTGAGCATCAGTCTGATATATTATGCCAAAAGGAAAGGGGTCACAAGGACCAAGGAACAATAGTAAATGTTCTGATGCTTGCAATGGGAGCAAATAGAACAGTAACAGACAATTTCCACATATGAATTGCCGTAACTGGAATATTAGCACTATTCAGATCACTAATTGGTATTGACATGTGCCCTAGAACATACTAACCTGCTGCAACTGTTGTTGCTGTTGATGCTGCAACTGGTCCTGTTGTTGTGAAGACGACTGTTGCATTTGACCCATTTTCATCTGCTCATAATAAGGAATTTTAATTCAAAGTACAAAAAACTTTTAATATGCCACTAAACATGAAGAGGGGACTCAGTTATATTGATCTGTATGTAGGAAGTAAATACTTTACTTAGCAATGAAAAACTATTCAAACCAGCATATGACATTACCCTTCTAAGAATCTTTTGTATATTAACATAAAATAGAGAAACTCAATAAGAGAAAATTTTAAACATCTCAGAGAAACTAAAGTACTATTTTTAACTTAGAGTGAGGGGAAAAATCTACTTACAGAACATCTAAATTGAGATAATAGACTTGGCGCATAAATTACAAAGTAATTGAAGAATAACAAATAGCACTTATATATGCTGTTCCATCTTCCATCCTACAGAAATATATCGCGCACACACATAAACAAGCAAGCAGTAAATGGCAGTATATAGATATAAAAGTAATTTGTTTTCGTTCTCATCAAAAGAACTTAATTGGCAATACCAGCAGCTGGTTGTTGGACAATGTTCAACTTAGAAGCCAGAAAAGGATAACAAGTAAAAGCCAATTCTTTCAGGTAAGGGGTTTACAGAGACGTGAATATCAGATCTGGGATCATATAGTAGAATTTACTCTTGCTAAAAGAGAAAAGATACTAAAAATTGGTATTGATAAGAACCAATCAAATGACAGATTTGACTACTTGACTTTATGAATAACATCATAGTCGAGGCGGTCCATGCTCAAAACTAGTGTGCTAGTACTTAACAGGTTCTATAATTGCCAGTTATATTGATTGGTTTGCCCATTGCCACATATTATTCAGCTTCATCTCAGAAATGCTTTTGCAGAGTCCCACAACATTCTCAAACACCACAAATTCAGAAGATGCAATATGTAAAGAAACATAAAATTGAACATCTATAATGATGAAGAGTTCAAAGATCAAATTTCTGCTATTTATAAATTGAGTAATAGTAACAACCTTGGGTGAATTTGACTGAACTGGTGAGCAAATAGATCCATCATTTCTTGGAGGCTGACCATCTTTTGCATTAAAATTACCCCTTGGTACTCCTCCAAACCCATAATTAGGCGAATTTCCAAGGTTCCCCTGTGCTTGAGCCTGTGCAAGTGCTTGCTGCTGTTGTGATGCCAAAAGGAACTGGTTTTGGGTAGGCAGGTTGGGCTTCTGTACTTGCAAACCCAGGCTCGGTCGTAATTGGTCAATACCCTGGATTATATTGTAAGCATCAGAAGTCAAGAGTTTCCATTACTATATCAAACGATCATTAGACATATAAAGCACAAAAAACTCACTGTCAAAGGCCAACCCTTCAGTGGAAGACCAGTGACCCCTTGATTCAACCCTGAGATAAGCTAAAAAGATTTAGAAAGATAAAGAGAAGTTTCTCATATAACTTTGAGCAATACAAACTTCAATACCAGATGGAGCTCTCGGATATATAAGAATAGATGGGTTGTACAAGGATCCTCTAAACAGTCTGCATGCTATATTTATTCACATGTTGACTAGTTGAGAATGGTTAGACTAGCATTGAAACTATACCCCTTTGGAGTTCATCCAACTTCCTTTTGATACTAATATAAAAATGTATTAGTCAACAAATAACAACTGGAAACCGGAAAGAGTCCAACAATAATAATGTGCTTAAACTGGAGAACATTGATCTTGTTGCTTCACTATAAAAAAATAATAGTAGTAGTAGTGTTGTAGTAATAATAAATGAATAAATAAATTAGAGCAGCCACAATGAAATAATTCAGCATGTTATTATATTTGGGGTTTCATCTCTTCGTCGACCATTTTAATAATTAAAACCATCTATCCTAATCAAGATAAACTTGGTACAAAAAATACGTCTTAGTAGAAGTGATAGCGGGTGGACTGTTACCTGCACCACCAAGTCCAGATTTTGACTGAAGAATTGCCTGCCCATAAATCGACGATGGATCCATAGCCATAGATTTTTGTGTTGCACCCATGTTAACTTCCCCTTTAATATCCTAGAAATAGCAAGATAACATTATAGAGCTCACTTAGAAAAAATAACAGAATGAAGTAAAGCATCAAATAATATATGGTGTTGGTACTTACAATAGCCAGTTGAGGCCGTCCTTGCATTTGCTGCAAGGCTGCAGACATACCCCCAGAATTTCCTTGCATCAATTGTCTGCATATTAACCATAGGGAAAAAACTATATTGATTTAAAACCAATTTAATTAACTCCATTCAATGATGTTTAGTTTGACTGTATCAGTTTTACCCTTGCTGACCAGAAGCTGATTTAAGAAGTGCCATCCTATTAGCCTCAATGAGCCCTGGAGACGTCTCTGAATCCATTGGGTGAGGATGCTTCATCCGTTCTTCATACATCTTCATAGCCAATACACTGGCAGATGGCTGGCCCATCATCCCTTCAGAATTCATGGGACCACCAAGTGGAGGATGATTAGGGTCACGTCTCTGTAATTGGGCACTGCGTTGTTGCATGAGTTGCAACTGCTGCATCTGAATCTGCTGTTGTTGCTCCCTTTGTTTGATTTGTTGTGTCTAAAATTTAGTTAAAAATATCATGAATCTATTATGAGGTGCATTAGATATAAGCAACATGATGCAAGTCCAAAATATAAAAACTCTAGAGTTTAACAGACCTCTATGTACGCTGCCGCTGGTTCAGAATGCTTCTCATTTGTCCTTGCAATGAAAATGTCCCAAAAAACAGACCACCATTCAAAAAGAAATCCACCAGGGGCATCAATAGCTAAAAAACAAACTAGTAGTTAAAAATCAAGATACTATCCCGAGCACACACACATATTACATATATATATGAAATGAGAAAGCATAATGCAACCAGCTCCAAATTCGCAGAGCATAAAATTAATCCAATCACATAAAGTAATTAAAAATTCCCTTACCCACAGGATCCGTAGCAACTTTTCCTTCAGTCATGAAAGCTTTCGCAGAATTATGCAGCTTTCTTTTCAACAAATAGTCATGAATGTATACATCAAGCCTGTCAAACAGTGTAGAAAGTGTAAACCATAATCGGAAGTGCTTCTTTAGTAAAATACATTTTTTTTTACTGAAAATTCTTTCCAGCCGTCAAAACAAGAGCAGATAATAGTAACTAATCTAAAACAAAGAAGCTATTCCGAGGTTTTAGTCATCAATAAGGTTACTATCTAGTGGAATAGAGCAACATTTTTAATCCAAAGGTTCATAAACAGAATAAAATAAGCTTCCCATTTTTGGAAGAAAATGGAGAAGAAAAAAACACGAACAGAGTACAGTAAGAAAATATTCTGTTGGTATACTTTATTGTCTAATCAAAGCAAAATGAAGTGAAGAGAAGAGTAGTTATTTGCTAAATGTCTGATAGACCTTACATTTTATCCGCTTCCCAGTTACTCTGGGCCATAATTATCTTCTTCAGGGGCTGATTCCACGCAATTCTACCTTAATCAAGCTGTGATCGAGATCATTTACCAGTGCAATTTAATCAGAGAACTCTCTTAGCTCGAAAGAGTTAAAACAAACACAAAAACCCTTGTTTTGCGCATAAACTTTCAACTTTGAGAGATCAAACCCAGCAATTAAGATCCATGCAAGATCCTGATCAAAATACGGACTTCAAAATTGACTTCGCATCACAACCAACAAAATTCCAGTTAAATTAGCATAATCCGAACAAGATCTTAACTAAACTAAAAATGGCCAAGTTGCATACTTATTTCTAAATTCGCCACTTCAGAAAACCACAGACTCTAGCAACCTCATGAACATAGTTCGTCGAATCACCAGTAAATCGAATTTCAAACAATCGCTAACTATTCAATCCAACTTATCCTCCTTATTCACCCGATATAATCTGGCAATTGTAGACCTCTCAATCCATTTATACGGCGCTTCTCGTCAAACGAACTTTTGAACTCATTACCTAGTTTCGAAATCAATAAATGCTTCCAAAATCCGAGACAACAAAAAATGCTGACAATAAAATATTACAATTCGAGGGCGAAAAAGAGTGGGAGAGAGAGAGAGTGAAACAGAGGGGAAAAATCGGCTACGGGAAAACCGAAAAATAGCTGGAAAGCGGTAACTTAGGGATCAGAGCCTCAGCTCCGGGAGGGGGAATTAAGCGCGGGATTATATAGATGCGAAGGCTCGGAGCGAGGCTCGGGGTACTATCTAGTGGGGGACACCTTGATATGGAATGGTCGAAGGGCGCATTAAACATCGAACTGCTTGGTATTCGTAAAGTCGCAGAAGTGCATCTTCTTCTCAACAACACGCGGGGTCGGGTACTGGTCGAAGATACTCGGTGTTTAACCCCCTGTGATAGTGACGTATGCCTTACTACACATACTTGCTCAATTGGAAATTGGAGCGAAAGTTGTTACTGCTAAATTGCTAATGCAAATATTGATTTGCTGCTTCATTTTCTTTTTCCTTTTTCCTTTTTCCTTTTTCCCTTTCAGAAATCAATTGTTTACGTGTATTTCGCAGTTTGGGATCGCAGGCTTGTATCCGACTATTCGTTTGCTATGAATAGAAGAGCCTCACATATGCCACCAATCTTTTCTAATCTAAGCTTATTTGCTATTCCATTAGGCAATTGAATCACCAATGATATAAAATAATCAAATAACATTATGTTGTCTTATCTTTGGAAGATAATTTATTGCTTGAAAATATGGTTAAAAGTATAATTATCTTTCAAATTCCTTCTCATTTATCACTCTCTTTCATCTTAATCATAAATTCATCATTTTTTTTCTCTTTCATCTCATTTTAAGGAGGGATAATATTATCCCTCCTTATAATATCATCCAAATTTGGAGTGATATTATTCTCCTTCTTATAATGGAATGAAGGAGAAAATTTTTGATGAAATTATATTTTAGATGGGAGAGATGAATAAAAATTAAGGAATATTAAGGGTAATTATACTTTTATCTCACATTTTTAAAAGATAAATTTATCTCTCAAAGAGAACATAGTCTATAAAAGAACGAACAGCGGAAAAGTTGTTCCTTGCAACTCGTATCTTCAATATCTTACTTCCCATTGATTGAACATATTCATTTACAACACTAAAATATGGATCAAGCCACAATTATAATTAGAATGTAGAATGGCAAGTCAGTCTTCTCGGTTGACGTGACGCTAAATGGCTTTCCTTTTTTTCTGGCTACCGAAAATTTTGAAACTATTTGTACTTATTCTCTATATCCTTATTAGTTGAGTTAGCTTCAGAGCTCCTATTAGATTAGATGTGAATATCAGTAGGATCATAAGAATCCAATAGGTCCAAGTAATTAACCCACTTCAGATAGAGGGAGTCTCAATCGGTCTTTTCTATAATTCCTTATCACGCCGCACATGGAGATTTTTTCAATGTTAGATAAGAGGCCGTTGAAGGATTTCGTATGAGGGGCTCACAATACACAGAATCCACAGGTCTAATAATTTAAATAAAATAAATAATTATATACACAAATATCATATAGGAAGAAATTAAATGTGGAATTAAATTAATACTTCTTCCTTTGCAAATTCTCGCTTGTGGAGAGACGATCTGACCTTCGAAACTTCGTCTATAGCCCTCACCTACAATCCGACTATCGTGTGGGTAGTAATCCATCGGGGTTTGTCAAAAATAGAAGAATCAAATTCTCAAGATGAAAATACTTTGAATATGAAAAACACACACCGGGTGTGTAGTGTGTGTAGACGAAAACACAAAGTAGTGTATGTTTTAGGTGTGGCCGATTTTCACACTTGGATGAGTAACTTTTGGGCCATTTCTTCCCTCTTATTTATAGGTGTAAATTATGGTTAGGTTGGAGCTTTAAACGAAAATGACTATGGACCTTCAAGTATAAGATTAAATCCAACATTATCTCTAATATTTCTTTATCCAATTAATTGAACAAGTCAAATTTTAACTTTAATTAATTAATAACTAAGTCAATTTGACGTACTTAATTTTAATTAATTGAAACGGTCAATCATTAACTTTAATTAATTGATTCACCAAGGTAATTTTGACTCCAATTACTCTAGAAAATATAATAAAGTATGTTAGGTTTATTATAACTCTAAGTGTTATACTCACATGTTATACTAACATCTGTGTTTTTGCTTTCTTCATAGGAATGCTGACTAGGACTCCAGCTCAGCATGACGTGGAATGATGGTACAACAACAAACTCAGCAACCATGTGGAGTGATGACTCGGATGTGATGGATCAGCACACGCTTGATAAAGGAAGAACAAGTCAAAGCTAGTCAGTTGAGGAATTCATGCTAAAGTGGAAGTTTGTTCCACAAATTCAGGAAACAACATTAACTGAGGTTGTTCCACAATTTAAGGCAGAATGTTGACGCAACAACTAACGTGCTATAGTTGTGGAAGTAGTGGGCAATTGCTATAATCGTGGCTCTGACCCAACTCAGTCCAAGAAGTCTATCTATAAATACAAGATATCTTTAGAATTTAGATAGACGCTTTTCATATAGATTTTTCATAGTTTTTCATTAGTTTTCATTGTACGGTTCTTAGAATCAAGAACGTACGTTTAGTCATTAGTGATAGTGTTGTTGTGTTAGAATATAGAACAATATTTTAGCACACAACACTTGTTTTAGTAATCCTTTTTAGCCATAAGGCTCGTGTAGGCTATACGTTTATAACTTACGCAAAAATTATCTTTGTGTCTCGTATTTAGCTTCCGTATTTACTTTATCTAGAGTTAGGTTGATACGCTTTCAAGTGGTATCAGAGTAATCACTTAACACACTGAGTATGGTCTTGACGGTATCACGGGTCTAGAAGTTCGATGGATCCAAACAACATAGGAGTATATCGACCTCCAGTCTTGGATGGATCGAATTACTCTTACTGGAAGACACACATTCGTTCCCTCATCAAGTCCATAGACAG
Organism: Leonotis leonurus; assembly: GCA_026898415.1. Lineage (NCBI taxonomy): Eukaryota > Viridiplantae > Streptophyta > Magnoliopsida > Lamiales > Lamiaceae > Leonotis > Leonotis leonurus. Next base: position 261,001 of record JAPKLX010000154.1, on the reverse strand, counting down.
AAGAGCATGGCAGTCAATTGAGAATGGTTGGTCTCCACTCAAGGCTGCTGATGAGCATTGTTCCAACACCGAGTAGCTGGACTAAAGAGCAGGTTGATGCAACCACATTTGATTATCGTGCACTGAATGCTATCTATGCATCAGTAGACACGAGCATGTTTAAGCTGATCAAGAACAGTGCATGTGCAAAGGATGCATGAGATGACATTGTGAATGAGACAACAACATCAAACAGTCACGTTTACGTATTCTCACTTCTAAATTCGAGAATATGAAAACGGACGAAGATGAAGATATCTCTAGCTACACGAAAAGGATACTTGACATTGCAAATGAATGTTAGGACTTAGGCGAACCCCTAAGCAACAAAGTTCTTGTGTCGAAAGCACTGCACACTCTTCCCTCAAGGTTTGATATGAAGGTAACAGCCATTGAGACATTGAAAACAGTTGTTGCGCTCGAGTTTACAGATCTCATGAACTCCTTCAAAACCTATGAGATAAATCTAGAGGAGAGAGGTGTCTTCAGCAAAAAGAAAGTGGTAGCGTTCAGTGCAGGCACATCCTCAAGCAGCAGAATACTCGACATCAATGATGTCAATGAGACCGAAGAAGTGGAAGAAATCCATGAGGGAGACGATGTTGCCTTAATCATGAGAAAGTTTAATCAGATGGTGAGAAGATTCAACCAAGGCAAGCCCACAACGAAACCAAAGGAACAAGATATATCACATCTTGAGTATCAATCACCATAGAAGAGTGGTAACTTCCAACATAAACCCTCGAGAAAGATGCCCACACATGAAGTATTCAAGTATAACTCCTCGAAACTTGATAGTGTTCAATGCCATGAATGTATGGGATATGGGCTCTATGCAAATCAATATGCCAACACACTTCGTAAATGAGTGAATTCATATTGGGTGTCCTGGAATGAGGATGAAGCTGAGTTCTTCGAAGATGTTGATAAAGATAATGACAGCCCATTTGAGAACGTTGCACTTCATGTAATAGTTCAGCAGTCACTATCCGATGATGAAGATGACTTCACCGAATTTGATCCAATCTCGGAGAGGTACAATCTTGAGTACTATTCTAAGTTGTTTTGTTTGAATGCCTCTATTGATGATGCAGAACATGTCAAAGACCAAGACACAACATGTGATGAAGAGTGTGATGACCACACGATGGCTGTGATTCAAGAAATGAAGAGGCTGTATGATGAACTGTTGACCAAATGGAAACAGCAAGTTCGAGAGCTTGAGCTCACAACAAATGAGAACGCAAAACTCAAGGAATCTCTGGCGAAACAAGAGGTGTTGATTACACAAAAGGAGATGGAGCTGAACAAGGTGAACACTCAACTCGAAGAAGCTCAATTGACCATTCGTAAATGGAATACTGGGACATATACCTTAACATAACTTATAAGCAACTTCAATTAAGGCAAGAGAGGTCTTGGATACCCAGCAGCAAAACAAACCACTGTCAGTCCTGATGCTACGTCAACAGAAGGATCATCATTTGTCAATCCAGATGTTTCATCAACAGAAGGAACATCTTTCGTCAGTTCTGGTGCTATGTCAACAGGTCAGTCATCACAAACAAAGCATAACAACTCACGGGTAAAGAAAGGTAAGAGGCGTAGAAGAAACTATCTCTGTCATTATTGCCTAAGACCAGGTCACATAAAACATTTTTGCTATCAAAAGAGAAAAAGACGAAATGTCATCTACCGTGTTGTCTAGACAGTCAGAACATGTTAACAAATCTGTGAAACAAACCAAGATGGTATGGGTAAGAAAGACTGATCTTAAATGTAATGTTGTTTACACAACACTGAGAACTAACCTTTCAGGTTCTTGGTACTTTGATAGTGGGTGTTCTCGACACATAACAGGTAACAAAGCTTTTCTATCCAACTATGAAACCTGTGACGAAGGAAATGTTTCCTTTGGTGGAGGATCAAAAGGAAAAATCATTGGGAAATGTTTGTTAAATGTTCCCAGTTTACCTACTTTAAAGAATGTTTATCATGTTTAAGGACTTATGACAAATCTGATTAGCATTAGTCAATTATGTGATGATGATTTACAAGTTAAGTTTACTAGGGATGCATGTGTAGTATACAACAACAAAAACTTTTGCATTATGAAAGGCCAAAATTCGACATATAATTGTTAATATGGTTGATGATCTGAACTGCAATAAAACACAAGGTGAGGATGTTGTTCTCTGGCACAAACGAATGGGACATACTAATTTTAGAAATCTTGGCAGGTTAATCAAGATGGAAGTAGTTCAAGGTCTACCTAATCTTGGAAAGGCAGACCAGATTGTGTGTGGGGATTGTCGAAAAGGAAAACAAATACATGCCTCACATCATGTTGTTCAACATCGTGAACAACATCTTGGTACCACTCGATGCTTTGAACTTCTACACATGGACCTTGTAGGACCAATTGAAGTAGAAAGCATTGGTGGAAAAATGTATGTTTTGGTTGTTGTGGATGATTTCTCTAGGTTCACTTGGACATTCATCTTACGTGAAAAGTCTGAAACTTTTGAAATATTTAGAACTATGTTTGCTCGTGTTGCTAACATGTTTAATGCTAGAATCTCACGTATAAGATATGACCATGGACGAGAGTTTGAGAATTGTCAGTTCAGAACATTTTGTGAAAAGAATGGAATCTTCCAGGAGTTTGCAACACAAAAAACTCCACAGCAAAATGGGGGTAGTCGGACGCAAGAATAGGACCTTGATTGAGATGACTAGAATTATGCTCAATTCAAAGAAAATGGCCAAACGCTTTTGGGCTGAAGCAGTAAACACCGCATGTCACATCAACAACCATGTCAACATTCGACCAGATTCATTCAAAATACCATATGAACTACTTAAGGAAAGAAAATCTAACTTAAAGTACCTTTGTATTTTTGGGTGTGTGTGCTTCATTCTAAATGATAGAGAATATTAAATAAAATTTGACAAAAAAAATGACAAAGGAATATTTGTTGGATACTCATCAAACAGCACAGCCTATAGGGTATTTAATCTTCGTATAAAGACAATTCAAGAGTCTGTTAATGTTGTGTTTGATGATGCAGGTGATGTGGAGAAAAATGTGGAAGCAGAAGATGACCTATATCAAGGGGGAGTCATCCTACCTATTGAGATTCAAACTGCTCCACCAAAATCTCCAACAACTAAGGACCCTCCTGTTGTACAACAGGAACCTGAACAGGAGATTGACGATGAGCAAGATGAACCTCAAGAGAATGATCACCGGAGAGATCCCCCATGAAGAATTAGAAAAAACCATCCATTATCTCAAGTGATCGAAGATGTACAGGAAGATGTTCGTACTAGAGGCAAACAATCAGTGAATTATAGGAAAATGATATGCATGTACTCAATGTGTCCCACAGTTGTTGGCATAACTTGTTTTGTCTCCAAGTTTGAGCCGAAAAATGTCAAGGAAGCACTGACCGATGAGTTTTGGATAAAGTCATGCATGAAGAACTAAACCAGTTTGTTCGCAGTGATGTTTGGTACCTAGTTCCCAGACCAGCTAATAGAAATGTTATTGGCACAAAGTGGATATTCAAGAACAAGTCTGATGAGAAGGGAACAATTGTAAGGAACAAAGCGCGACTGGTGGCTCAAGGGTACACACAAGTAGAAGGAGTGGATTTTGATGACACATTTTCTCCAGTGACAATAATTGAGTCCATCTGACTGTTGTTAGCTATTGTATGTCATCTCAACATCAATTTGTATCAAATGGATGTGAAGGCAGCATTCCTCAATGGTGAACTTAAGGAGGAGGTATATGTTGAACAACTGAAAAAGTTTGAGAATCCACACAAACTTAATCATGTCTTTCGACTGGAGAAGGCTTTTTATGGACTTAAGCAAACACCTCGTACTTGGTATGGGCATCTAATGAACTTCCTTCTCAAGTACAGATTTGTCTGAGGCAGTGCTGACAGAACACTTTTCATTAAAAGGGAAGATCGCCACATTCTTATCACTCAAATTTATGTTGATGACATGATTCTTAGCTCAACCTCACATAACATACTTCATGATTTTTCAGGTGTTATGTTCAAAAAATTCTAGATGAGCATGGTTGGAGAATCACATACTTTCTTGGACTTCAATTCAAACAAGGGAAGGATGTAATCTTTATCTCTCAAAGCAAGTATGCCAATGAGATGATAAAGCGTTTCAAACTGGAGGGAACCAAACACATGAAGACTCCCATGGGATCCACTGACAAGCTCACAAAGGATGATGCTAGAGAAGATGTTGATCCGACACTCTACAAATCAATGATAAGGAGTCTATTGTACCTTACCTCTACACACCCAGATCTAATGTTCAATGTCTGTGTATGTGCAAGATACCAAGCTAAACCAAAGGTATCACACCTTAAAGTTGTTAAGAGGATAATCAGATATGTTTCCTGAACATTAGATCTAGGAATCTTCTTTGCTAAAGATATGAAAATGAGTTTGGTAGGCTTTAGTAATTCTGACTGGGCTGGAGATGTAGATGATAGGAAGAGTGCGAGTGGTGGTTGTTTCTATCTAGGAAATAACATTGTGTCGTGGCATAGTCGTAAACAAAATTGTGTTTCTCTTTCCACTGCAGAGTCTGAGTATGTTGCTGCAGCAAGTTGTTGCACACATTTATTGTGGTTTAAAAAAATGCTTAGTGATTATGGTCTAGATAGCAATGATCTAGTAGTGTATTGTGATAACATGAGTGCCATAAACATATCCAGAAACCCAGTACAACATTCTAGAACGAAACATATAGATATAAGACACCATTTCATTAGAGATCTAGTGGAACAAGAGGTGATTAAGCTTGACTATGTGAAAACTGAAAACCAAGTTGCTGACATTTTCACAAAACCTTTGGATCATGAGAGGTTCGTATTCTTGCGAAAATCTCTTGGTCTTTGTCTTTATCACTAAAAACAGTTGTGATTGATTGTTACACCCTACTCAAAACATTATATCTTATGTGGTGTAACAGATGTTGTTTAACTTGCTGGAATAACATCTAGCTAACACATTCCTCTTGCAAAAGCCTGGTACTTCATTTTATATATGCTATTATAACAGTGTGGTAAACAATCCAAGTAGTTTGAGGGGCACGACGTTCGCTGCGACGATGCTACCTTACAAAATGATTGCAACTACGACTGCTTTCGATGATGAAAGACTATAGGGGCATGACGTTGGCTGCGAAAATTCACTCTACGTTAACTAGTCCGTGAATTTGTGTAGTTCTGCACATATATTTTTTTATATAAACTAGGTCAATGTTGAGGGGATGTTTTTTTTTAAATGTTTTCCTGATCACACGAGTCAGCAATTTGTGTTGGAAGTTGGTGCATGCTAGCTAAATTTCATCAAATTCATCTTGATTAATAATGTTAGTGGGTTATAACTATCTCTATTCTTGTTCTTGGTGTTTGGAAAGGTGATGGAACGGTTATTTGAATTTGAAACGCCACACAAAAACCTTCTCTCTTCATGATGGTGCTGCAACAACTGTCAGCCCCCATCACACGCCACTCTATGGAAAAACCGTCAGACTACTCTCTCTCTCCTCTCCCTCACATCACACTTTGCACGTCTACCTATGATGATTGTTTCTCTCTCCCACTACACCTTTTTCTCTTTTCGTATAATGGTATAACTCCCTCATTATACACTTCATCTCCCCACTTCCTAGACATATTCAAATCTCTCTCCCTCTCCCTTCATCTTCATCCTTCAGTCACACACTCTGCATTTCTCTTTCTGTAAATTTATTTTTCTAAAATGGCTAACCCTACCCCGATGGATGCCGCTGCCATTGTAAAAGCTCTTCTTGCAACACTTATTTTAGTAATCTTTTTCATTCATAAGGCTCGTGTAGGCTATACGTTTATAACCTACGCAAAAATTATATTTGTCCCTCGTATTTAGCTTCTGCATTTACTTTATTTAGAGTTAGGTTGATACACTTTCAAAGTATAGATCTTAAATTAAATTTAATCGACTCCAGTATAGGTGGAGATGTCAATCGGACCAACCCACTTGATTTTGGGTCAGCTCATTCGGTTTTGAACTATTTTTGGTTCGGGTCAGTCAGGCTTTTTCTATTTCTGGCTAAAATATTTCAGCCATAATCTTAACCCACTCGGTTTCGGACTAACCCGTCGGGCCAAAATATTTGTTAATAAAAATATTATATATAAATAAATATTTTTTATAACAAAAAATATGTCATATTTTCTCAATAGAAATATTTAACTTGATATTAGATACAAAAATAATTATTATATCACTATAAGCTTACATAATAACTAATAAATTAATAATAATTTGACATAAATGATTATAGTTTCTAAATTTTTAAGTCATAATTGTTTTTTATCTTAATCGGACCACCCCATTTAGTTTTCGGGCTAGCCCTATCGAGCTCGGGCTATTTTTGGTTCGGTTCAATCAGGCTTTTTTTATTTCGAGCTAAACTATTTAGGCCCTAACCCATCTTTTTTGTTGGTCTATTCAGGTCGGCCCATCGGTTTCAGGCTAAATTGACATCCATTAGTATAAGATAAATACTGAACTATCTGGCACCCACTCAAATTACAGATGTAATTCTCATTTTATCATTAATTATTTCCCGCGTTTAAAAATTTTAAATCCATTAATTAATTGAGTTCGCTGACAACTCAAAATTAATTAATATATTTATTCGTTGAGTGATCTGATTCAGACATTAATTACTATATATGGAATTAATTCCAATTGGTCGAGTTTCTTATATAATAAAACTTTTTGAACGTCTCACGGAGATTTAATCAACTCGGGTTATAACGAGACGCAATTCCATACGATAACAATCGAACACTTCTTGCTAAACTAATTACCACTATCCAAAATATTACTATATAGGGTTACAAAAAACTCACAAGTGCAAATGAATCAAAGGAGTGCATAATCAGTCACGTATACTAATGTCATCGTCACAGATTAAGAAATAAATAATTTTTGAGACCTCATTCTTAGCAACTGCACGAAGAATTTATCTCACTGTGAAACCAGACAATATATATATATATGTGTGTGTGTGTGTGTGTGCAAGCATGTCTGGAAGCATATACATATCAATATCATTTTGCCGGCCAATGTGTTTGGTACATTTTTGTTGTGTTTTTACACATATTTTCAACTCTTGTTTCGTAGTATTTTAGTTAATTTTATTTTTTATTTCGTTAATTATTATGTCGGTTGTCAAATTTGTGTGTAGGTTGCTTGGTGTGGAAAAATTGCACGAAATGGAGTCGTGTGATGAAGTTTGGCGCGAGGAAGCGTAAATGACGAGTCGAGACGAGCCGATAGTACGAAGAAATGAAGCCAAGGAAACTGTACGGGAGCTTTCTAGGAGGTACGGGCAAAAGATGAGAGGAGAAAGTGTCACGACCCCATTTCACTTCTCTAAGTGAAATCGAGGAAAATGTGACTTGAAAAAAAATGTGGTTAATGAAACGAAACGAAAGCGTTTACTTGGATGAGAATCGGGAAAACACATCAGAATAAGTGATTAAAACAACATCTTGAATTATGAAAAACGAGCACAAGTCTGAGATACATAGTTCGAAGGCAAAATAGATAGTTAACAAGTTCTTGAGTCTAAAACAAAAGTCTGGCAGCGGAAACTGGATCAATATCTAGATTTACATGTATGACGACATATAAATCACCGAGAGTAAAACATATAGAGTTTTGACAAAACCGCCGCCGAGCTTTCCACTTCGCCATCACGACTTAACCTGCACATTTATAAATATATGCAGGGCTGAGTACGAAAGTACTCAGTAAACACATGCCGAAATCACATTCGTACTGATATATTTGCCATTGCCGTAAATAGTGCAACATAGGTATTTTGTCACTAAAGAACCTATGTTCACTAAAATTCTTGTGATCTTAAAAGTTTGACTGCGCAGTCTAAGTTCTGGAGTAATCATACATATCTGTAATTCTGTGTGTCGGGAAAGTGGCCACTTTCCACGAACACTGAAACGGCCAACCCGCTAAGATGACTCACAGTTCTGGTGTACACTAACCTTAAAAGATATAAATCTTTAAAGGTCCGAAATCGATTAATTGTTCAACAGATACGCATCATACCAAAATATAAAAATATTTTCGACAATGCAATACTTCATAACATTTCAAATTCTCAAACATTTCTAAAGCGAAAATAGCAATTTGGTACAACGCATACGATTTGATTTATAAAAGAAAGCCTACCTGAACTGCTTCTTCATCTAACGAAAATCTGATGTAGATCGACTGAAATTCCCTTTCGCCGAACCTTAATCGTAATTAAGAGGAAAATACTCATCGTGAGTATATAATTTATTTCATCTAAAAATGAAATAATATTCTATCATTCTAATCTTTTCACTCGACTAAGATTCGAGTAATTAAAGATTTCTATAACTATTAAAATATTACTACTGATTTCATAATTTAATAGGTCTAAATTATAGGATTAAACCTAACTATTTATATCCAAACCCCTTTAATTACTAACTTAATCCAAAGATTAATAATCAATCTGGGCCCACTTATACATAACTAAGAGGCCCATAATTAATTAATTCTAGTCCATCTGATTAATCAAGGCCCAGTCATCTATTCATTTTTTTTTCGGCCCATTAATCTTGTTTCTAACTATCCTAACCCTAATTGTTCCTACTCGATCTGTTTCTCCCAAACAGATAGTGTTTGCCCCTTTCTTAAGTTGTTCTCTCGCTTTCTCTATCTGTCTCTCCTTCGATCTCTCCCTCTCTCTTTCTCCATCTGCTTTCTTCTTTCTTTCACTCTCGCTGCTGCTCGCCCTCTCTCGGTCGCTGCAACGGCGGAACCCTCCTCTCCAGCGACTTCAAGGTAAATTCCCCCACTTTCTTTTGCAATTTCTTTCTAGTTTTAGGAAATCCAATTTTAGTTCTTATAAATCCCCCCAAATTTTCCTTCTACCCTTCAATTTCTGTACTTCTTTCAGGTTTCGAAATTTCTGTTCTTGCATGTTTGATTTAGGTTTTTATTCAGAAATTGTTCTAGTACCTCTTAAATCCTTACCCTCTGCTCTCCCTCTCGATCTGTAGCAGAGTATTCGAACGGTGGGGTGATCATCAGAGCTCTACAGACTGCAAATCCTTGGCTTCTTCCCAGGTAAACTTTTAGTTCTTATATTCTCAGATTCGCATGCATGTTCTTTTTCTCATTCCCAGTTTGGTTTCAGAATTTTTGACAAGGCTGTGATTCGAATTTGGGTTCAATTTTGGAATTCTTGTATTTGAGATTTTAATTCCTTTGACTTATGTATGGTTACAAACTCTTTCAAGTTTCTGGTTTTAACAAAAGGCCAGACCATTGTTTTATTCTGTATTTGGGCCTGACTTCTCTTTTTATTACTGGTTGGGAAAAATGAAAAGGAAGAAGCTTCAGTTTGGTTAAGTGTTTTAATTTCTGAATTGTTTAAAGTTTTAATCAAGTTCTGACCTTGGTTCTGTTCTTATTCTGATTGAGGGGCACTTTGGTTGCTTGTCTATTTCTGGTTTGCTCGTTGGAAGGGGTTCTGGAGGTTGGTTGCCATGCATATGAGGTAGTCTCTATGTGTTTAATTTCAGAGATCTTATAACCTTTGAGTTGAGTTTCTTATTCTGGAGTAAAAGTGTAGTATTTATGCTCTGGAGATTGAATAACATAAAAACCTAATTCCAGTTCTAAAAATCAGAATCTATATATATAAGTATTTATGTGTTCTGTTCTTCTGCAAGTTGTTTCTCAAACAATTTAGGATCTAAAAAGCTTCTCAATCTTCTAAGTTCTTGGCTTGCACAATCTAAACTTATACAATTAAAAGCTTCTAACTTTTTACTTCTTTGTTCTTTAAGTTTTGAGGAAGATGGGGTTTCATATTCAGTTTTCTTTTATAATGCAGTAACACAGTCTTAAGGAAAACAGAAGGTCTTGAACAAAAACTAAGAAATGAGACTAGAATAGAACCGTGTACACTCACACACCTAATACAGTTACATCTATGTTCTGAAATTCAGTGCACCTATGTTTAAAGTTCTGAAACATATTAGAATACATACTTGGAGTTCTATGTTGCATGCTTAGCTAAATTTAAACTCTTCACCTAATTCTATAAAGAAGGCAAAATTGAAGCTTGAGGTCTGTAGTACCTTACTACTTCTGAAATTTCTGAATGGAAAAGACTTCTTAGTGGATAGGATTCTGAGTGGGAAAAGCTTCTTGATGGATAGGAGTTTCTGAATGGAAATGCCTTCTTGGTGGATAGGGTTCTTCGTAAGGTTTTGGTGTTTGTGAAATCTGAGTTCTTGAAAATATAGAAAAGTGTTTCTCTTATGCACTTCTATGTGTATAAGTAGGAAGATTGCTATTGCATCTATACTATATACCCTCTATGTTACTCACTCTAGTGCCTATTTTACAGCTATGAACTCAAGTGTGGCATTGGTACTGTGATCTGAATCTATTGACTTTGGGGCATCCATTAATGTGATAATATCTTATGGTGCAGATATAAATCTTGGAGTGTAGAAGGAGTGCAGAACTGCCTTATTCGACCTGCATTCCGGCTACTTTCAACTCTTTTGCTTTCAATTTGTCTGCCTTTCTCCTTTACTCTAGTTGATGTAGCAGGAAATTATAGCTAATAGTAGTATACTACACCGGGTCTTTTCTCATAACGTGTGTGAATCAAATCCACTTGGCAGATTTGATCTTTTCATTACTGTTCTTAATAGTTCTAGATATATGCTTTCTCCTCTTTTTATATATATATCAAGTGTTCGATAGTTTCAGATTGAAACAAGAACCACGAAGCTGTAATTATATATATATATATATATATATATATATACATGTATTTACCTATTGTAAGTAATTTGCATTATACTATATATCTCATTTCATTTATGCAAATAATAGCATTCTACTTAATACCCTTTGTTACATGCTATATTCAAATCATAAAAATTAGATACAGATTATCGTTATCGAAACCTTAATATCCTAATCTTATAAGTATAATATTTCACTTGTATTAATTTAATCAATTGATTATGAAGAATCTAAACTATAAACCTTTTTATACATCATTTCCTTATAAATGCGAAATAGTATACCCTTCTATGGTATATAACTACACTACTAATTGTTAAATACTTTGCTAAGTAATTCAATTATCTCATCGAACTTTGACTATCGATCATGCACTGAAATAATTTTATTTAGTTCGTCTTTTAAATAATCTCATCATCAAAACGAGCTTACATAATTTCTATCTTTAAACAAAGACTATAATGTACACGAAAACCAATGGCTACTAATATCAATCAGCTAATCGACATTTTAATATATACAACGAAATTTTATTAACGCGATTTTTGATACATGATAATTAGGAAGAAATTTTACGGGTCGTTACAGAAAGAACGCGAGAGCATGGCCAAATGCGAAATTGTTACATCTTGCGCAACAATTTTGTTTTGGCTCGTTCTCCTTCGTTACAACTTTGAATTTGGATCCATTTGCGGCTATGGACTCCTATGGAGACGAGCTTCAAGAATTTTTTTTTAAAATTTTTGTATTTTTTAGAGAGGGGGGTCCAACGCCCGTTGGGCCTATGCAGCGGCTGGGACAGAATGTGGTGCCCAGCGACCGCTGGGTGCGACTTTTGGACGCGAATTAGGCTATTTTAACCCCTATTTTGGGCGTTCTTTTTATCCGTTTCTTAATATTTTCTCTCCTGGATACATTATGTTTAGTTGATTTCCTTGTAACTTCGTCTCGGGATAAAGAATTGAGGGGAGTTTGACGCTCAATCCAAGATTCTATCTTAGTAAGTATGTTTTAATTCTTATTATTGATTGTTTTATGAATTGATTGTCATTCTCTACCTAGGTTTTTAGAATCTCTTGATTATTATGTGATTGTTCTTGATTCATGTTTATTTGATTAAACTTGTGCGTAATCGGATTGAATGTTTGATCAAAATTTAATTCTCATTTGATTCTAGATGAGATTGATAAATAATTCTAGAATTTGAGCTAGGTTTAATCAAACAATAATTCCAAATCGGAAACGTAAGAATTTTATTCGTTGTTAATTGTGATTTTCCTATTGTGTAATTCGAATACATGAGTTAGAATTACCGCTTAGTTATCGAATACGCGATTTAGATGATTAAGCAACTCTAGGAATTGATTTATTAATTGCGAATTATTTTTCTTAATTGAGGAATTCTTATTGAGGTGATCTAATACGCGAGTCATGATTGTCGTCTAATTATGAATAAGTAAGTGATTAATTAGACTAACTTTTAATAAGCCCTTGATGAACGAACAATAACATGAATATATGAGCATGATTTAATTGATTATTAGATTTTTTTAACTCTAGACCCTTAAATCCAGAATCCCACTATTTTATTATTCTTGTTATTTACTTTATTTCTTGTTTCTCATGCTTTATTTTGATTAGAGTGTTTAGAATTTTCCTTTTATTTATTTTTTAATAACACTTATGATTAGAATCACTCTGCTAAGCTTTCCATCGAGATTCGATCAAGGTTAACTTGTCACATACAATAGACCTCATATATTTGCGAGAACCTAGAGTGTACATTTTAGGTTTAAACAAATTTGGCTCCGTTGCCGGGGGAAAGCTTTAGGCATTTTTTATTTTGAGTGTTATTTGTGTTCGTTATTTCCTTTCCGTGTTCTGTGTTTTCTTTTCGTATCATGTCGTTATTTTCCTTTATTTATTTATTTTTCTTTTCAGTGTTTAGGCATATTCTCCTGCAAGTTGTGTTTGATTCGTTTGTTGTGGTGGCAGGTTGCGTATGCAGAGTAGGAAGGACATGCTTCATAGCGAACCCAAGTGATTTGTGGAAAAGATGTCGTGTCAAGCTCGAGACAATAAATGAGCAATTTATTTTATTTTTGTTCTTCCTTTATTTCCTTTTTAGTACTTTATTTTCATAATAAATACATAGTCTATTAATGACCTTAAATTGTAGGTTAGTGCGGAGTCTGGCATTCCTTAATTTTCACCATCCGACTACTAGCAGTATCCGGGATCTGGCATATAGAGTTTTTCTTTGTTTCTCGTCGTTATCAGGGAAGTCCTCTCTACCTTTTTCTTAGTTTACTACGAGGGCATAGTAAGTTTTAAGTATGGGGGTGGACTTGCTTGTGTGTGTCTTTTTATTTTATTTATGCCTTCGTGTCTTGATTGTTTGTTTGTTCTCTAGCTTATAATTTGATTGCATGAGAGTCGTTTATTAGCATGTTATGCATTAGTATGTGGTATGAATGGTGTTAGCACTTAGATTGATTCGACGTTTGATTAAGCTATGTTGTTTGATTAGGCTTGTTTAGTGGGGCATGTTGCTTAGCTTGATAACTTGTGCTCAATCATGATTGGGATTATGAGTGATACTTCCTTATCATTTACGTGTCGTATTCCCTTTATTGTCTAAAAAAAATTCTAGAGAATAAACTCTCAAAGAAAAAAAAATGAATAAAAACGCTAGAAGGGCATAATAAGTTGTTGAGTTAAGTTCGTGGGCTCTACTCCTCTTATCTTTGATAATGAGTTTGGGAAACCACATTGGGATATTCAATGAGATCAATTGAACTTTATACCCAATGATCAATAACCTTAAAACATTCTTGCTCGCCTTCTTAACAAAAAAAAAACAGATGTTTAAGGGATTTGATATGTTGAATGCTAGGGAGATGTGAGATGTGTGTATATCGTGATTGTGTCTTGTTAGATAGGTTTGTTTAACGGGCAACACCACTGTCTTAGTTAAGTGACTAAGTTTGATTGAGAGTTGAGTCTAATCTTAGTCCTCGTATTTTGAAGGTATGAATGCATGTTGATTTTATCTCACTATGAAACCAAACAATATATATATATGGGATGATTATAATGAAAATAGATCTGCTTGTATTAACTAAAAAGACATCTGAACCTTCCATATTTTTCATCCAATGGATATAATTAAACTATACTTAATCAATAAACCTCAGTCAGAAAGAATAACAAACTCACTATTTTTAGGGATAAAATATTTTAAATAAGATATATAACGAAATTATCTTTTAATTTGTACCATTGATCTAAATAATTTAACAGTCAAGATTTATTTTTAGATAACTCATACAGAACCATTTTTATTTGATCTTTTCCATATATATATATATGTGTGTGTGTGTGTGTGTGTGTGTGCAAGCATGTCTGGCAACATATACATATCAATATCATTTTGCCGGCCAAGGTTAGCTCTCGCATCAAATGATATCGCGGCCATTATCGAATAGACTATCCAAGTCTGTCTATACTGTGAACTTTATTCTACAAAAGAGCCGATTGTTTTACTTTCCGTGATCATAGATCCATCATGCAGTCTACATTAGTAGAAAATAGACTTTGCAATTAAATAATCAATGAAAATAAATCACAAACCAATGATACAAACATTTATTCTTATTAAATGGAATTGAAAACAAGTCAGCTACAACGTCTAAGCATTAAGCATTCTTTGAAGTATACAAACTCTAACACCCCCTTGAACAAAATCTGGTCAGTTCTTATTTCAAAAAATATGTTGGTCTGAGCTCTCTTGCTTGGGGTCCGATAAATCCTTTTACCAAATCAATATCTCCACTGCAGGGTGCCTTTTTCTTTCACAATAATACTTAGACGATTATCCATACCATTGATGGCTTACGAGTTTACGTCCATCCCTACAAATGATAATGTGTTAATTATACAAAATAGTCAAATACGATTGTAAAAGATAAATAATAGCCGCCAACATAAAAATATTGATTCTAGTCATTTTGAATGTGAATTACCACAAATATCTTTCTACTTAAATTTAATTATTCGAATGGAATGAAAGGTATGCATAATATCCATCCATACGGTTCATACATACGTACTATTTAATAAAACTGAATATCATGTATGATTGGTACTGTAATACCCCGCTTCCTCGTAGTAGTATTCTCGTTTTTTTTCGCACTTGTGAAAAATTGATTTAGGTTCATAAATACTAAATCAATTGGCAAATTAGAAAGGATTATTTCCTCATCAATTAAATTGAACTCCCAAATGAGAGTTAGAATAAGTTGGATCTTTAGCAAGTAGTGTTAAAGCAACCCCATCTTTTTATTTATCCTAGATGAGATTGCTTTGTTACAATCTTAAAATCTTTAAGTAATTACAATGAAAACAAGACATTATATAAATGAATACATTTATATATATGTATAGATATATATATTAAGATGTATTGATTTAGCAAGGATGTAAATAAAATAGAAACCTACACTGCACCTACACATGGCTGCAATGAGAAAAAAGATGGGGTGATGTCCCTTCAAACACTATTTACAACTTGAAACTTGTCTTACAAAAAGGAATTAAATAAACAACTAATACAATGTAAGGTACATAAAGTAGGAACCATTTTACAGCAAAGAAGTAGGACTACTACTGCCACACCCTTTTCTACCCAATGAATAAGAGATCTAAACAAAAAATTATAGTGCAAACAGTAGTTATTAAGTACAAATCATATAGGAGAAGTAAAGCAGTAGCAACTGAGCACAAGGCTCAAGGAGAAAGGAAGGGGAACGGCTGATTGAAAAGGGAAGAGTTCCAAAGCTGCCCATGCACCATACCCTGCAAAAACAAGAACTACAAAGGCAGAAGTTAGAAGCTACCACTTCACATATTAACAATATATAATAGACTGCTTCCTTAAGTAATTACTACACCACAACCACTCACATTGCTTTCTACACGCTGGAGAGGAGATAAGGGAATTCAAAGGCAAGAAGAAGTAGTTGCAGCTGAGGTAAAGAGTTAAAGCTTTAGCATTCAATACTTATGTTAATGCTTCTTAAGATTTAATTCATAACTCCCTCCTTATCTCCACTTCGTACTCTTAAATATAGTAAATGCACTTAGCAAGAAAGAACACTAGAAGCTTAACTTTGAACTTAGAACTCATATTCGAAATCAGAAATCTTACTATGCTTTGTTTCTATATTACCATTTCAGATTATACAACATAAGGTTAAAGGTTCTAGTACTCTTAATCCAGAATGTCACCTCAGCATATTAGGAAAAACTTAACAAAAAGCTCTATCAGAACAATTGTCTCCTAATCAGAATTTGAAAGCAGAACACCATTAAACCATAGAGAAATTCTTATCACAGTTTAGCCTTCTAAGTACAGCCACAAATCAACACACCAGACCAAGAACCTAAGTAAAGAAACTCAACCTCTACCCTTCAGTATTCATAATTTTACCCTTCAATGTTCGAACTTTTTACCTACACTTCATGCCCTTGATTTCAGAACACATATAAGACATAATATGGAATGAGCATAGGCATTTTCAGTTATGATGTTGAAAAATCTGCATAAACTCTAAGCTGCCTTAGAAACCACCAGTTCACACAAAGCCATTTATATACAACAAAACTCAACCACTTCATAGAAATTTCTTTCACATTCTAACAGTAGACTATCATGGTTAACATACATTCTTGAGCCCAAATCTCAAGTCTACTTCAGATTTAAAACTCAGAGAATTCAATTAACTTCTAAGACAATTAATCATAACCAAAGCACATAAAGAAGTATATAAAGAAGGAAGGAAGACTTAGTCCCTTTTCAGAACAGTAGCAATGCAGCCAAAATCACATTCGTATCCCCGCCTCAAAACCGAACCATCTCCGTAACCCCCTCTGAAATTGAACTACTACTACCCACCAAGACCCGAAACTCCCTGCCATGTCCAAACAGAGCAGGTTAGCAAAAAAAAAAAGGGGGAGAAACATAATCAATTGACTGTAAATCGAAATTTGACCTAAAGGATTCCTTTAGTCAAAATCCCTTAGAAATCTAGACATGCAAAGGGAGGGGGAAGGAAAAGAGAGACTAACCGAGAGGGAGGAGTGCCGGGACAACTTCGCGCGATGGTGTTGCGGCGGCATCACGCACAGCCTAGGGAGGAGGAGGTGACGAGATGGAGACATGGCGGCTGCTATTCAGCCGTTATACTTACAACCGAGAGAGAGGGAGAGAGTAAGGAGAGGGGCGAAAATGTAGAGAAAGAGAGAGGGAGGCGTTCGAATGGAGGGGATGGAGAGGTGTCTGGTGAGTGAAGATTAGGTTTAGGGTAAATTGATTATAAGATTAGGGTTAGGATTAGATTAGAGTAAATTAAAGGATTAGGGTTAAGGTGAGAGGATTTGAATGTCTATGGGCCGAAAACTTAAATTAGCATGGGCCGGAAATTTATAATTATATGGGCCGAAAATTTGAAATTCATGGGCCTAGAATAATTACCTAATGGGGAGTAAAAGAATAAAGGAAATGGGCTAGACTTTTATTTTTGCTTGGGCCGAAAATTTGAAAATAATTGGGCTACAGGTTGATTGAGAACTGGGTTGTTTTAATAATTAGTTGTGGGCTATACATACTAGGAAGGGATTTATTGATACAAAGCCCAATCCTGATTTCAATTGAATTATATTAATCTATAAGATTAATAAAACTAAAATTTAAAAGACTTAAATTAATCCAAATAAATTATATTTTCTCTAAATTGAAATTAATCAATTTAAAGGTCTTGGAGGAAAGATATTCTAAATTAAAGAAAATTTTTAGTTAATTTGATTAACCATATCAAATTAATTAAAAAGAATGAAAAGAAAAAAATGTAGGAATTACGATTTCGATTCCAATGGAATTCATTAAGCATAATTAAGAAGATATATTTAGTATTCAAGGACGAGTAGAACTAAGATACGAGATTAGTTCCCGAATTAATGAAATATTATTTCATTTCCACTTAAATGAAGTTAAGAAGAGAACCTATACTCAAATCGAGTATCTTACTACGTAATTGATTAAAGGTTACTATGGGAGTGGAAATCCGAAGACCGGAAGAGGTTAACCTTAGAAGAAGAGGAGAACTCATTGAGGTAGGCTTTCTTATACAAAATCAAATGTGTGTGCTTATCCGTATTTATGTTATTTCTTTTCAAAAGCTTTGAATCGAAATTGATATTTCAAGTATTGTCTACCATAAAATGTTTTATGTTTTGTATGATACTTATCTGTTATGATTAATCGAATTCGGGTCCCAGTGGGTAAGCAACCCCGCTCGGACTAGTGTACACAATATGACTGTGAGTTGACGAAAGTGTTGACCGGTCAAGTGTCCGCGGAAGGTGGCCACCTTCCCGGTACACATAAGATACGGATATGGTAGATTACTAAAGAACTTAGACAGCTGTCGAACTTTAGGTTTCACAAAAAGGATTTAGTGAACGTAGGTGCTTTAAAGACAAAATCCCTATGTTTCACTCATCATGGCATGACATATATATTGTAAGTATGCGTTTTCGGCGTGTGTCTACTGAGTACTTTTGTACTCAGCCCTGCATATATTTCTAAATGTGCAGGTTGAGCAATGATGGGAGGGAGTGCTCTACAATGCTTTGTCGAACTCTTTTGCTATTACGAACTCTTGGGGGTTTACATGTTCTCATACATGTAAACTTTATTTTGATCATATTCCGCTGCAAATGTTGAGGTTTCATGTTATGAATCTGTACTAAACTCCTGTTGAAACTCGATTTAACTTATCGGTTATTCTAAACCTAAATCCTATGTTATGAATCATCTATATTATTGAAGTATCTTCCAGCTCCACCAATATTACATCAACCCCTTTCCTATCCCCGCTTCTTTAATCCCTCCTTTATTCACGTTTTCCCCGACTTCGCTATCCTTAGCGAAGGGCGGTCGTGACAGGTACGATTCCATACGATCCATACTATTCATACTTAGAAATGTAAAAAGTAATTATAAAGGTATTTTAGTACAAGAAATTTATAAATGACTAGAATTTAAATATTATTATGTTGGTGGTTATTATTTGTCTTTTATAAATTTTTTTGGCTATTTTGTATAATAACTCAATGATAATAATCAACATAAAAGTATTTAAATTTTTGACATTTTGAACGGAAATTGTCATAAATGCATTTCTACTTAAATTGAATTTCTTTTAATTTTGTGACCCGTGTATGAGTCGCGCATATGAGATATGAATATATGAATAGTATGATTATTTTACAATTATGTCATCATACATGCGTATAATTTAATAAAGTTGAATATTACGTATGAATGATATGATTTATTACGATTCATGTTATTCATACAGAGTTTTTAATTCATGTAATTGTATAAAATATTCGAAAGGGTAATTTAGTACAAGAAATATACTAATGATTACAATTTAAATATCATGTGTTAGGGGCTATTATTTGAATTTTACAATCTTGTTTGATTATTTTATATATTCTCTCAATAAAGTTTGACTTATCTATTCCTCTATCTATAACGTAACCGTTTATTTACATTTTTATTAATTTGAAATTTTAATTCAATTGAAGTTAGAACATCACAATGTCCAAGCTCATATAATCCCACACAGGATAGTGTGAATCCTTCGAGTGCGAGTAGAGATAAGAATTTGAATGAGACCAGATACCCGTTTCAAAGTCCCAATTTTGATAATCTTCAATTTCATACTATCGGTATTGTTCAGGAAGTCTCGAAATTAAAAAAAAAAATAGTCTCGAACCGGGTACGGTATACAAATTTCTGAATAATCTCAGATTTTTGAATTTATAATTATAGTTTAATTTGATTTAATTTAATTTCAGAATATATGAATTTTGAGGAGCAACAACGAGTCTTCTCATTCACGTTCTTTAAGAAGGGCTTGGCCCATCTCGAGGAGATCATATGTTGAGCATCATATAAGTAGCATTCTTCAAAAACAAGAAACTAGTTTCATAGTATTAATTTTATTGTTAAGCACTGACTCCAACCATGAATTCATCTTCAATTATTTTATGATTAAAAATATTGTTGTTTGCAATAAATGACTTCTCCCACTTATTCTTCTCAGGCTCTCTGACAAAGCTTTGATTAGCCTAGCACCCTCGCTCCATGATCATTTGCACAAAGTTAATATATGGATAATCAGTTAATCACATAGAAAATGTAGAAAGTATTTATCAACCTCATTATTCTCTTTGACTTCATAAATTTTCTAGTGATAATGCTTCTTCACATAATCGTCTTTAATTGATTTCTAGTCATCACTTAAATTGGGTCGTCAAACGCAAATATCAATGTGAGATATGGTGGGTTAGGGATGGCAATGGGGCGGGTTTTGCTTTCCCGATCCCGTATCCGTTTCATGATTTCATCCTCATACCCGTCCCGTTACCCGTTTAAATTGAGATGGGGTCGGGGCGGGGATTACCCGGCGGGAGAGGGCTACCCATCAGGTACCCGTTAAGCTATAAAACTTTCATGTACACAATCATATTAAAAATTATTACATCAAACATAAAACATCTAGAAGCTTTAAAATATATAATAGTATGCTACAAGTTCACCACATAAAAAATCATAATTTTCAAATGTAACTAATACAAAATATTTACTACCTTAACTAAATTTTTAAGTGGGATTATAAAAATATATAAGTGAGTAATATTATTGGGATAGGTACCTATATATCTGTACCCGACCCGAACTCGAGACGGGTATAAGCTTCAAGACCCATACCCGTACCCGATCGTAAAATTATATCCCTTACCCATCCCATTAGTGTCGGGTACCCACGGATAACCGGGTTCACGGATAATTTTACCATCCCTAGGTGGGATGATCAATTTGCGATGTTCTCCTTACTCCTGATCTTATCCTGAGTTGATATAAACATCAAGGGGAACTCCTTATTAGTGGCTTGAGTAGATAAATCAATAGATATGGCAAAAGCTTGGCTTCCTTGAAAAAAAAAAATCTTCCCTCTCTTCTTCTTTCACATGCTTAAATTCTTGGCCAGACTCTGGTGCATTTGTCTTTGTAGTGACATGCCTTGACTAGAGTTATCATTGTTGTTGGTCCCGATAGTGTAAATATTAGTAAATGACGGTACACCAATTATAAAACATGATATGATGTCACAGAGAAAGGAGTGAAATTAAAACGTGTTTAAAAATAAAATTATAAAGCTTAATGGCCTATACCAACACAAGAAGCTTGCTATTGCTACATGAATATATTAATCATTAATAGTAAAATACAAAAATATTAATTATTTCTCATTAATGAGCGTGTATCTATATATATATAATAATCTTACTGATTAATATAAATTAATATTAAATTATAACACATTATTCACCCTAGGCCCACAAATTAATCCTCTCAAATGTAAGAATACTTATACAAGTAGCGCAGGTGCCGCCAACAACAGTCAACCTCTTCATCCTTATTCCACTTCTTATAATAATCTACCATTTTATTTAATTAGAAGCAATTGAGCCAAGATCCTCGCATTGTTCGAATTTGATCAGTTTTTAACAATCTGTCATCTTCCTAACAAATTGTTAGGTATGTCTCTCTCTCTCCGACAAGAATTTGAGCCAAGCCTTTCCCCTCCCTCCAGAATCCCGAGGGGGAAAGAGAAAGAAGAAAAAAAAGAAGTTTTTCTTTCATTTGAACGGCCTTATCTTGTATCGAAAGGTTTTTCGTGCTATACACCACGTTGAGAAAGACCAACCTCCTATGTACCGTACTCTTTTTCTACCTCGAAAGGGAGGTCCTCCTTATGATGCTACAGATGGTTGTCCGAAGTGCAAGGGGTAAACTCGGACTCGGATAGGATTGTGCGTGTTGGGCCCTTCGAGTGTCATATTTTGGCCGAGTTTACCGTACCTCCGGCCCGGTTAGGCGGCCGTAAAATTTTGTTACGTTCTACCGCTCTTACGCCAGAAAGAAAAGGTTCCACACGAGCTCCCGTTCTGCGGCGTGGTGGCAAGACCGCTAGGGGAGTGGCTCCGGGTGTAGATAGGGTGAAATCTGCCGAAATTCTTGGGTCATCTCAATGGGTTCAGAAACCACACGGTGGCTTCTTGACAAATACATCTTTTTACCACTTTTCTTTTATGTATACGCATTCAAGTATATAATTTTTGTCCAATAAATTTGAGATTTTGTTTCCTTTTATTTTCTCCCCAAAAGTCTATGTTTGAACGCTCAACTGGTATCATTACTTTTGTACCACGTATTCTCAATCTGAACCGAATGAGATCATCTATTGTCTAACGGTGTTGCATTTCCTATTGCATTAATAAGATCGTGACATGTGGCATGACTAGGATTTAAGATTTAGGGTATATATAAGGAAAAAATATATTTTATATCTTACACCTTTAATTATGCCACGTGTCACCATCTTATTGATGCAATAGAAAATGTAATACGGATAGGCAATAGAAGATTCGGATTGAATCTAGCTAACACCGGAGATCTAACTTTTTAATGTTGATTAGCATTAGCATTGTTCCATTTTCCTTTTCTTCCTACAACTTATTGGTTTTGGCTATAAAGATTGTTCTTTAAAGTTCCATTGATATTCGGAAGCATGTCTTGTGCTACTTTATGATACTTATGATAATTTGACAAGCAAACATATATGTTAATATTATAAAGAAAATGCTAGAGCGTAATTTGACTTCAATGACTAACATGTACAAGTGGTGTCGTGGCGGATCCATGATTTGAAATTAGGGGTGTAAAAAATAATTATGTAAAAATAACAAATCATCTAGTAAACTATGTATTTAGAGAGAATTAAATTCAAAAGAAAAAACTAATTTAAGAAGTAGAAAGCAAAAAGAGATAGCCCATGATTGTTAAACATGTTGTTGAGGCACTTCCTTCAGACAGCGTTGCGGACAATGATGGAGGAATCACTGCTAGCGGTGGCATTGACAGCTTCAGCCGTTGATCGTTCGGCCGAGAAATGAAGAGTAAAGGAGACGAGGCTGACAATGAAAACTTCAATTTGCAAACGGAGAAGCAGCAACAATGACGGTCTTCAGGTGGTTGGCCGAGATAGAGAGAGACGGGGAACGACATGGTGATGCTAGATGAAACTTTAGAGATTGATGTCGGATGATGGAGAGATCAAAGGTAGAAGAAGAAAATATAACTTTAGGGATTTGAATTAAACAAAATAGAGAAAGGGGAGAAGAGAACCATCGGGCCTCTGAATAGGACGGTGAAGGTAGCGCCGACAAGAGAATGTCAGTATTGGATGTGGTGTGCAAAGAGTGATCGAGAGAGAAAAAAGTGGGGATAAATGTTGTTGCCTATGAGAGAAAGAATAAAGAGATTGCAAAATAAAATTGTTTAATATGTTAATAGACTTGGATATTTATTTTAAAGAATTTAAAATTGGGATGGATTAAATTTGTATAATAGTAGTAAATAATATATATATATATATATTGGAGAGGGGAGGGGGGTTTACAACTGTACGTACCCTCAATGTCTCATATTGGATCTGCCACTGAACATGTACAACTGTACCCTCAATGCACGATTTATACATGCACACAAATGAATTGTATTTATTGCATTTATACTCTTTCATTCACACCTTAATTATATAAATGCATGCAATCAATATGCGTTCTACACCGGTTGATGTATCAATGCAGCATGTCTTTGTTGAGAATCCTTTTTTTTTTCATCGCTTTAATGATTCTAATCAAACTTAGTTGACTAAACTTAAATTTACACCCCATCAAACCAACATCTTCAGGTATTTTTATGATTTTTATTTAAATATTTTAGGTTATGATATAAGTAACATCTAAGATTATTATTAATTCTCGAAAAATTGATTTGTAGGTTGGAGATCATGTAGCTTTGAAAAGTATAGATGATTGAAGGGAAAGTCATTTTCAAAGGGTTTCTTCAAAGCATTGATCCAAATACAGAAGTTGAGAGACAAGTATTGAAAAATAATTGGTTTCAAGTGCATGTAAAAGTATTTCTTGAAGTCGAAGAGCAATTAGTTCGACCTTTTGGTTATTATCAAACAATTGGAGACTCGCGGGGTGAAATGGTTGTTTGACTACACCATTTTGCAATTATTTAATAGTGTTATATAATACACATTATTCATTACAAACTATTTTAATTTTTTAGATTTTGAAATAATATGCATTTTTTTAATTCAGGTGATGCCCATTTGTTAGCACCAATTTATTCCGTTTATACGATCTTTCTACTCGGTGCTAGAGATTTCAAGAAATTTTATGTATTAGTTTAATATTAACTAGCGTGTAACCCGTCGAAAATCGACGGAAAATTATATTACATTATATATAATTTATAAATATATAATTCTTTTTTGAATAATATTTTTTTAGTCTATTTTTCTATAACATTTTATGTTTTAAAAATTTGAATATGTTATATTAAAATGATTATTTCAGCTTATTTTTTATATTTAAACGTGATATAAATTAACAAATTATTATAAATATTATTTCCAATAATTTATATTATTTATAAAGTATTGATAAAAAATAAAAATACTGGATATAAGTGATGTTAGACAGAACCATAAAATTATATATCATTGCAAAATATACGTGTTACATAAAGACTCATGCCGTGTAAAATTTATTGGTATATAATCACTTTATATCGTAATTTAAAATAATATTTTAAAAATTAACTCTTTATTTGTTTGATAATAATTAATTATTTGATCAAATCAAGTAAATATTAGATTTAATAATATTTAAGATAAATAATAATGCTGGATAGAAGTGATATTAGACAGAACCATAAAATTATATCCTTGCAGAATATAAATGTTACATAAAGATTCATTCCATGTAAAATTTATTGGTATATATATATATATATATATATATATTGAATGTATTAAAATCTATATATTGCTTCGTGTAAAATTTATTGGTATATATATATATATATATTGAATGTATTAAAATCTATATATTGAAACATGGAATGAAAAAATCGTCAAATATGAAAAAAAATTATATTAGAGGAGAATAATTAAATAAATATTACTATGTGTCATTTATGGAATGAAGAAATCGTTAATTATATATTACTATGTGTCATTTGTTGAATGAATAAATCGTCAAATATGAACCAAAAATATTGAAGAAATTTAGGATAACATATCGAAAATGATTAATTAAATATTATGATCGATTGAATTAACTTAAATCAAGAAATTTTAAAAAAGAACAAACATATTGATTTACCAAAATAAAGAAATTGTGTGGAATACAAAAATTATGATAATTGATTACTATATAAAATATAATTAAATCATATTAATTAAATTACTATATATAATAAGAAAGTTTGTAGTGATGCCACGTAAACTTAGAGACCTCCAATATATATTTCTTTAATATATTATATAGATAGGACTAGATTTATCTTTCGAGTACTTCTTAAACGGCAAAGTATATTTCTATTTCGACAAAGTATATTTCTATTTCCTTTGTCATTGACTCGTACGTTGTTAGGGACAATCGACTTTTAATTTTAAATTAATTTATATTTCGATTTACTTACTTCTTAGACGACAAAGTATGTTTCTATTTTTTCATGTTTTTTTCTTTTTAAAAATTGGATTACATCAAGCATTAACCTCACTACTATTAAGCCAACACATAATTTTATCATTTTGATTTTGCAATTAAAGTTTATGCAGATTGAAAATGTAAATTTAATAGTTCGTGTTTCGCTGAAAGTTCAACAAAGAATTTGTTTTATGGACCTATGGTACAATTATAATCGTAATCTAACAACTCAAAATAAAATGTTTGGTTTAATAATTTATTTCTATTTTACGCATGTTCTTAAACTTTTATACTTTCAAATGATAAACATTTAACTATGTGTTGCACTAGACTAGCTTGTAATCGAAAAAGGATCATAGTTTCGATTTTGTTTAACGTACTTCAAAATTACTTATGATCACTTATAATGTGGCCACTCAAGAAAATTCTTAGCTTAATTCGTCATTACATACACACATATATTAATCATTATTATTCATACAACATCCTCCATTTCCACACACACACACACACACACTCACTTATATATAATATATATATATATCTATCTATACTAGTATTACAGCAATTATATGTTTTCTCTTAAAAACCTAATGTCAGACACACATACATATCAACAAGCGAGCTGATCTCTATACTGAGAAATTTCTTCAAAAATGGGCAACCTTCTTGATCTCGTAGGGGCCCATTCATTCATCACACGATCAAGTGCTTCCACAAAATCATCCTCAAAGCTAAGTTCTGGGAAACTTTCAAGAAACGAGCTTCTTGGCTTCTTGCATTCCAATTCAAGGCTCAATTCTGCCGCTCGATTTCGAGATTTAACATCGTTGGATCCCGGGAGTTTATGCAGTAAAACTTGGTCAAGGACGGCACCAGCCTCGTCGTATCGGGCTTGCTTAATAAGGCATTGACAAAGATTCAAGGCCTTGTTGGCGTCGGCATCGATCATTTGTGCCTTACGGTACACTACTTCTGCAGCCATGAAGTTGGATTTCTGCATATAGGCCCACCCTAGGTTTCCCTGCATGCATGCAACACTTTTATTTCTAAAAAATTAATCAATATTATTGTTGCATAAGTTGTTATGAGTTAACTATAAGCAGATAAATCATGATAAAAATAAGAACGTTGCACTTAATTACACAGATAGAGGAATGAATGATGTTAATTACCAGTATTCTGGAAGTTTCCTGTCTAACGGAAACCTGAAACTTCTTCCCATGAGATCTGGCAGTTTTAGTGGGCTTTCCATTGAATGCTTCCCCTAAATATATCTTCTTCAATTTATGCTTTAGCAGAACTATTTGTTCATCCACTTTACCACATTTCTGCATACCACCATAATCTCAAACAACTTAATTAATCATATATACCGATTATGTATACAAAATAAATTTGTAAAGTCATAATTATGTATTAGGTAGAATGATACAATAGAGGGAAGGAGAAGGCAGAGGGTGCAGGTACGTACCTTGTACAAATCGATGAGCACATTGTCTAATGATTCTTGGGAATGCGAAGGGCAAAGTCCTCGAAAAGACTTTACTGCTTCGATTGCCTCTTCCGTTCTATCCAGCTGCTTCATCACTACGGCCATGTCTTTCAGAGCACTATCTACTCTATCTCCCATGTTTATTGCTTTCCAGAACCACACTATTGCTGCCTCTGGATCCTTGTTGATTATCTTGAATCATCAATTATACACTAATTAATATTTAGTTCTAATTATATTATAAATTTAATACCTATAATTATAATTTATTATTTCTCAATTACGATTTATGTTTGTTAAAAATACTAAAAGGAATAACTAAAAAGTAAGACATTCAAGTGGAATAAATTAAAGTACAGTAGCATCCTACTTTTTAAACATCGCTATTCAATTTTAATGTTTTTTTCCCTTAATTTTAGTTTTTTATAATTTAATTATGTCGATTGTATTTAATATTATGAATTTATTTTGTCCAATTAAAATATAAAATATTTTTAATAATTCATATCACTTTTAATTGTTTTAAAAAAAATGATAAAATAAAAAATATGATATATAATTTATAAAACTTTATTTTAAAATAAATATTAATTATAAATGATTACATCGTAATAAACTTCTTAAATAAATGTACATGGTTAAAATAATAAATATGATTATTAATCATTTCAGAAATAACTTTAGTAACTTGAGCTAGCTAGGCATGTGCCTACAGTACATCACAATTCACACCTTCTGTACGTCATGATTAAATTATCTAAAATTTCACAAAGAGTCGCAGTAAAAGTGGCAACATATATATATATATATATATTCCTTTAGCAAAACTAATGCATATCGATTGTAAAATTTATGCTTACGATTTCTAATAACACAATTGTAGTTTTTGCTATTTCACACACAAAACAAATTAATTAATATATGGAAGATTCTTGAAAAACGATTAGTAGACAATGAAAAGAAAATCCTAATATTATAGATGATGAGAGGTAGAGAGAGAGACCTGAGCATGTTTAGCTCGAACGTAAGGTCCATCACCATATGGAACTTTGTGAATCACATGAAAATTATCCTTCTCTTTCCTCTCATAACCATTCTTCAACCCACTTTCCATTCTTACACAAGCTTTTACCTAATTCCACTTTATCTTGAGCTTCTACTTAATGATGTGTGAGTGATTGAGAAAGAAAGAACGAACGTGAGGCAGATTCAGATGGAGAATAAACAGCTATTCCAATTTTATAAATATATGTAGGGGCGGGGAATTAAGGAGGAGAAGTGAATATTCCTGAATATGGACGAGGGGTGTGTCTTGATTCATTTTTTGGGTACTAATTTGGTGGACCATTAAGTTTAGCCACATATGTATATCAAATACTAATGTCTTTTCTGAACCAGATTGGAGATGTCGGATCGGGTCTCAATAGTAATTGGTTCTCTTTTTTAATATCTTAACTACTAGGTGACTATGTCTTTACTTTTAATGATTAGATAAAACTTCAAATTTTATTTGGGTTCATCTATAATTTACTTTATTGGATTTCGAATTAAGGACTCCAGAGATGATCTTAGTCTTATATATGGAATTAAGATTATTTCATAAGTGGATGTAGATAAAATCAAATTGGGAAATGCATCAAAATGTTCTATCCACCTGTGCGGGACCAGCATGGTTAATACCCTCGTAATCAATACGCCATGTCTCATAAATAAATATTAAATTTTAATAAATTTTAATTAATTCTTATTTTTTAATTAAATTTATTGATTAAGTAATAATTTAATATTATTTAATATAAAATGATATAAAAAATAAATAAAAACAAAAATAAAATAAATATATTTTTTTTATAATAACTGGTATTGATAGAGATATGCAAGCTACTAATGACATAATGTGCAATACTTTTAGAGAGAAACTAAAATATACTACTACCTCCGTCCATGAAAATGATTTACGGTTTGACTCGACACGAGTTTTAATATTGTATTTTGACTTTAATGGGGATATATAGTTAGTGGAGTTAGGGTCCCACTTCATATATTGTTTTAAATTGGTTGCGAGTAGTTAGTGGAGTTTGGGTCCCACTTAAAGTATGTTTTAAATTGAGTTGTGTGGTGGAAACGTAAACCATTTTGGTAGACGGAGGGAGTACAATATTTTATGGTTTACATTGCGGAGTGGGTGTGCTGGGTTTCTAAAAAACTAATATTCAAAATGAAATATTTCGTGTTCAAGTAATCTGTAGCAGAATCTTTAAATTTTATATACCCACTAATAATGAATGAATATATGATTGTCATTTCAATAATCGAAAAATATAGTCAGCTGAAAATTTCGATCGTCAACTTAGATTTTATTTGGATGAAATTGAATTCCAAAATATCATAATAAATTGAAAAATTATATATGTTTATATTAGATTAAAAACTTATAAAATAAATGATAATACAAGGGAAGATGGTATAATTTATTGTCTCTTCCTCTATTTTCCTAATAGGTTTGAAATTTTGTTTTCCTCTAGCAATCGCTTATTTTTGTCTTTTATCTACCATCTTATGACCGTCCATCCCTTGCAGCTAATTAGAACCATGAATACGTCTAGATTCATAACTCTATCTGCTTGAGGATAAAATGTAGATGCTCGTATTAAAACATAAAATAAATTATAAGTTAGAATAATTAATCTACCACTATCCCTCAAGTCAATTCTTTTTGACATATAATTAGTTCTTTTTCTAGTTTTGGGGACAGGAAAATAGGGGTTCGGACTAGACATGCCTATTTTTAAGGGGCCGTCGGTCTGGGCCCGAAACCGGCCCGTTGGTCAATGGGTTTAGCTCGGACCATGAGTCAATGGTTCTAGGCTTGGCCCGGAACCATGACTAGCCGGGTTGGTTACGATTCAAGGTTTGAACGAATTGTAATCGGCGGTTAACGGTTGAACCGACGATTTATGTATTATGTATTATTTATTCTTTATTTTATTTTTTTGTAATTTGTGAGTATATTCCTTTTGAGTCATAATAGTAATTAGTAATTTTAGTCATAGGCAAGATTCAAGTGATGAAGTTTTTTAAAAGTACAATGTGGGACATTGTTTTATAAGAGCACTAATTTTATTAAGTTTCTTAATAATTTAATGTGGGACAAAGGATTACATGTAGTTAAATGTGAGACAAAGGATTACATGTAGTTTGAAAATATATCCCACAAACTTTTAAAAAACCTCTTTATGAATACTCTTATAAAATAACTTCATGCAATCTTACCTATAATTAAAATCACTAATCACTAATTTATGAAATAGGTTTGTTAACTCAAGCCTAAACATTTTTCAAAATGATTATAATTAAAAACAAAAAATAGGTATGAGAACCGCCGATTTTAACCGGCTTGAACCGCCGGTTTTGGGGCCTAGCACGGAACCGACAGCCTTACTCTTCGGTCCAGTTACGGTTCAGTTGAACCGACGATTCAAGGCCCAGAATCGCCGGTTCATGAACCGTGGGCATGTCTAGTTCGCACCCGAGCCTTTTACAAATACCAACTAAGTTACATATTAAAGCATCCACAGGTAGAGTCGGTCGAGACTCGTTGCCGGGAGCTCGACCTTGTTGGGAGTTGTGTGTGTTAGGGTTTAAATATTTCGAAATATTTTTTATATATTTTTAGTATTATACTCCTTCTGTCCCACTAAATTAGTCACACTTTGACTAAAACTGTGAGCTTTATGGTCAAAGTGTGTCTAAATTAGTGAGACAGATGGAGTAATGAACTTGTTTTCACTTTTATTCTTTACACTGTAAACTGTGAAGTAGGTTGATGATCATAAAAAGACTCCTTGTAGAATAAAGTTTACAATCCAGACAGACCATGACATTCTAGTCGTGAAAGACTGCGGTATCATTCTGATGTCTAGAGCTGACATTACCCGACATAATGATATTGATGCCTTTATAGTTGTGTACATGTAGTTGTGTATCTGCATTGTGTGGTTTCACAGTGAGATAAAACTTTTATCCGTTGATAGTGAAGAACGAGGTCTGAGAGATTCTTTATTTTTTAATTTATTTCATTAACATTAAATATACATGACTTATTATGCACTATTTTGATGTATTTGCACTTGCAGATTTTTGTAACCCTATATAATACTCCCCCCGTCCTGGTATTAGCAGCTTATTTCTTTTTTGCACGTAGAATAAAGAGTAGTGTAAAAGTTGAAAAAGTAATGGGGTCCACACATTATAAAGAGTAACTTTTTGTCATTTTTGGAAACAAGCCAATATTAATGGGACAACCCAAAAAAGAAAACAAGTCACTTTTAGTGGAACAAAGAATATAAGTTAGATAGTAACATTAGTTTAATGAGAAGTGCTGAGATGTTATTGCATAAAATCGCGTCTCGGCGAGTCCGAGTTGATAATATCCAAATGAGGGGTTCAAAAAGGTATATTATATAAGAAACTTAGCCGATTGAAATTTATTCTATATATAATACTAAAGGTCTGAAATGGATCACTCACAAAAAATATTTATGAATTAATATAAGTTGTCTGAGAGCTTTAATTAAATGATGGATATGAAATCTTAAATGCATGAAATAATTTATTAAAAATGAGATTCGGTTCATAATATGAATCGATGCTGAACAATTCAATATTTATCATAGAATGGAGTCGATAAATATTAATATAAGATCCCATTAATACAATGATTACTAGATTAGTTATTGACATTCTTATTTATGGATTGGTGGTTCATAATTAGGGAACTATTATAAATATTAATGGATTGAGTCTTGTAGATTCAAATTCATTCTCCTAAAAAATCTTAACCTAGCACTCTCACCTATAAATAGAGGAGGACACTGAAAACCCTAGCACACCACTCTACAATTTTTTGGCCAACACAATGTTATTTCCTACTATGTTTTTCGAAAATCACTCTCTCCCCATACGGTATTTTTCAGTATCTCCTTCTATAGATAAAAATCGATCGCCTACATGATATTCGGGCCGTAGAATGTCCATAGGTTAGAAGTATCAAAAGTCGAATCTCGTTCATAGTTCAGACAGAGACGTTCGTAAACAATACAGTTCCATGCACGGATTGATGTTCGTGTTTCAGACAATACAATTCCGACCATATTTTATTTGAATTATTAGACATGTGGATCATGCGTTTTGTGAACCTCTCCACTGGGTTTCATTAGTTGGTATTAGAGTGAGTCACTGAATTTTGATATCTCTAATTAATAAAATTTCAACTATGCATATTCACTTGATTTTCCCATGCTATTTAATTTGAAATATGATATGCTAGAAATTAATTATGCAATATATCTAGTTATTTGGCGAATTTGTTTAAATTATCATGTCATGTATGGATTTTATTTTATCCATTTTTTTTGTTTTTTGGAGGAATAGTTTATGACCTGTTCTAATCCCAATGAAGTGGGAGAAGAAACGAGACATGTACAAAAAAAAGGTGAAAATAGAGGTTGAATTCATACCACAACTTAGTTTGCAAAGCTTCCCCTGACGATGCGGCACCAGGTCAAACATGGCATGAAGCGGCTTTGGCCTGGTCTTGGTGCGAGCGCGCTAGCAACCCCAGACCAGCAAGGCAGAATCAGGGCAAGTGCAACGTCCATATAGCTGGTGGGCATAGCGCGCGGAGAGCGGGATGGGGTGCGGCAAGTCGGCGCATCACGAGGAGCATGCGAGGGCACGCGACAGTGTGCGCGGGGCATGAGCGCAAGCGCGCTGCACGAGGTCAGCCGTGGCCAGGAGAACGTGGCGCACATCGCGAGGCAATCCTTGCCCAGACGTCTGCCCACCCTCCCGACCCCATCGCTCCTCGTGGCGTTGGCGGGGATCAGTGGTGCTGCGGCGATGACGGTAATTTGGTAAATGAGATGATGTCTTCCGGCGATGGAGATTTTTTCTTTAATTTTTAGGATTTAACTTTTCATAAATTTTGGATAATTTGGTTAAGATATGTGCAACCATGTTTATTAGATAGTTGTTGTCATTATATGTTATGTTTGACTTTATCTACTATATTTGGTTGATATTATAAGTTATTATATGTCATAATATGTTAATTATCCAGAGAACACTTTTTCATTATTAAAATTGACGAATTCTAATTGTGTCTATTAATTTAAAAACGAGAATTACATATGATCTCCATAAAACAATTTTATCGTGAAGTATTTGTTTTGATTCTAAGCGGACTCACATTTACTAGTTCACGAGATTTGATTATATAATGTCTAGGGCGTTATTTAATGACAATATTTATCTTCCATTGTGAGCTTATTAAAATCAAATCATGTTTTTTATGCTAGATTTATTGTACGTTCTTAGGTATAATTTATTAGTCATGTTGCACCATCATAGTCTCTTATCTGTTTAAATCATATGGCCAATTATATTGTTTTTAAATAAACTGGTAAGTGATCACACTACGTTGCTTGCTTGATTTATTTTTGACTATTTATTTCAATACTTTAATTATTTTATTTAAATCTTTTCGATTATCTACGTTAAGGATGTTTGCCAAATGAAAGTTTTTATTCTCATTTCAATAAATGTCTTTCAACCAATTTGCATCTATTTTAAAAGAAAACAAACTCGACGGTTAGAACTAAATTGACAGGAAACGAAATTTGGATATCGTCTTGACTGTCGAGGGCATTAAGTTTGTTCTTGACGAAGAATGTCCTCTCAGATGGTGTGATGTTACATTCTGGATTCTATATCGAATGTGTTGCAACATCATGATAGAACCCTTATGAGGGGCTCATAAATTCGCAGGATCCACAGGTTTAATTAATCATACGAATAATTAATTCTTAACAATTTATACCATATAGGAGAATATAATTGCAGAATTCTTTAAATTATACCTTCTCCTTTGAAACTCCTCCGCTTGTGAAAAAACGATTCGCAACACGGACTAAGGGAGGCGCCGATTTCTATGAGGGAAGAGAGAGAAATTTGCTCCTTCTATGTACTCCTTTTATAGATAATTTGGGCTAGGTTAGAGATTTTAAAGTGAATGGATAAGATCCCAAATAATAGAACTAATATCCCACTTTAATCTCCTAGAGTTTCCATCAATTATTTAAATTCAAATTTGAATAATTTAAAATTACTTTTGACTTGGTCTAATCCGTAATTTAATTAAATTATTTTCCAAGTTACTTTTGAGCCCAATTAAATTTAATTAATTGCTTGGTCCAACTTAGACTTAAATTAATTAATTTAACTCAAATTAATTACCCTATAGAAATGCAATAAAATTTAATCTATTATAATTATATAGACTCCACTATAGGATAAATATTGAACTTATCTTCATATATTCAAATTACAGATGTAACCCTCTCTTCATTAATTATTTCCCGCGTTTAAGATTTACTAAATTCATTAATTAATTGAGTCACAATTAATTAATATATTTATTCATGAGTGATCCGGTTCAAACCTTAAATATTACATATAGAATAAATTCCAACCGGCCGGGTTTCTTGTGCAATCAACCTTTCTGAACGTCTCACGCAGATTCAATCAACTATTGTCACCGAGATGTGATTCTGTACGACTTACAGTCGAGCACTTCTAGCTAAGCCAATCACTACCGCTCAAGACATCTCTATTTTTGGGTTACGAAAAATCCGCAAGCATAGATTAATCAAAGCAGCGTATAATCAATCGCCTATACTAATGTCATCGTCACAGATTAAGAAATGAACTAATTTCCGAGGCCTCGTTCTAAGTATCAGCACGTAGAACTTATCTCACTGTGAAACCTCTCGATATGTATACGCAAAGCATGTGTATTAGCTTATACATACCGATATCATTCTGCGGGCTAAGGTCAGCTCTCGCATAAAATGATATCGCAGCCTTTACCGACTAGACTGTCCAAGTCTATCTAGAATGTGACTTTATACTACAAAGGAGCTGACTTTGTTACCTTTTGTGATCATCAATCCATCACATAGTCTACAATTGCAGTAAATGGACTTGTTTGCAATTCCATATATAATAATAATAATAAATAACAAACCAATGATAGAAATATTTATTCTCATTAAAATGAAACCAAAAACAAGTCTGATACATCGTCTAAGCATAAAACATGCTTTGAGGTATAAAAACCCAAATAATCTCTCACTTATACTCAAACATGCTTTAGAGTATACAAATTTGTGTTGCAAGATATATGACTCTCCCACTTATACCTAAAGCAGGTCTATAATACGTCGTACTCCTAATCCCCCTACATCTCTCGAACTTCATCCCGTTCAGCCTTTTCATGAAGGGATCTTTCAGATTGTCCTCCAACGCAATCTTTCCTCTCCTTACTATATCCCGCATGATGTGATATTTCCTCTTGGGCCCATGGTTCCCTTAAGTTTTCCATTGCACTAGGGTTGTCACAATAAATTCTGATACTCGCCAGCATACTCAGAATCACATCTAGGTCCATCAAGAAGCTCCTTAGCCAAACTACTTCCTTTGCGGCCTCAGATGCGGCCACAAATTCAGCTTCCATAGTGGAGTCCGCGATGCATTTTTGCTTAACACTCCACCATGTCACTGCTCCGCTTCCCAAAGTAAACACATACCCTGAGGTAGACTTCCTTGAGTCACAACCCGTCTGAAAGTCGGAGTCGGTATAACCTAAAGGGCATAATGAATCAGCCTGGTAAATAAAACAGTACTCCTTAGTCCGTTTAATGTACTTGAGTATGTTCTTTACCATTGTTCAATGTCCTTTTCCGGGGTTCGTCTGATATCGTGCTACCATTCCTACGGAAAAGCAGATATCCGGCCTAGTACACATTCCATCAGATGACGCCTGAAATGTTGTACAACATTTTCTATGATTGTCTTCTCCAAACCACCCAATTTTTGGTGGATAGTTCAGTCGGAGAAAATATATCAGTCAAAACAGTCTAGGAGATAAATAAAATATTCGCTACTTTGGCGGTGAGCATGCTCAACCCCGATGAATGGAAATAAGAGTTGTAACTGCTTGCCCAGATTTGTAGAAGAAAAAAGTTGTGATGATGTGGGAGCTGCAAGAATTCAAAATGAAATGGCAAGCATCGCCACCACGATAACAAATTACGCCTGAGTAATGTAACATTTGTGGTGAATTTTGCCATACTATGGAGGAATGTCAAAGGATAGCAGACTTGAAAACTGAAGGTAGAGCTTAAGTTTATGCTGCAAAGGGATTCACATCTCAAGCTCAGCCATAGCAGAATTCATGATGGAGAATTCAACAAAATACGGGATGGAGGCCTTAGTTTCAGG
Organism: Leonotis leonurus; assembly: GCA_026898415.1. Classification (NCBI taxonomy): domain Eukaryota; kingdom Viridiplantae; phylum Streptophyta; class Magnoliopsida; order Lamiales; family Lamiaceae; genus Leonotis; species Leonotis leonurus. The sequence goes on along the minus strand of JAPKLX010000154.1, from coordinate 224,500 downwards.
GACAAGGATCATCATAGATTTTTCAATATTCCTCTAGTAGAGGACCCTAGTTCTAATCATTCCCATCTCAATTTCCACATAAGCCATTTTATCCACAGCAACCCCATTATTTTTTGCCTCAACAAAAGTTGTTTTACTCCTCACTGATGCAGTACCCCGTGTAGCAGTATCCTCGTCAACCTGCACCTCCTCAGAAATCTTTATTTGATGACAGTTTGACAAATTTCATGAAAGAAAGCAAGCAAACTTGAGAAGCCCATAATGCTACGATTAAACATATAGAGATGAATATGGGGAAGATTTTTAGCGTTAATAAATCAATTGTAGCATAGTCAGCAATTCGGGGACAGGATCATCATGCTCATCAAGCTGAAGTTATGATTGTCTTTCGCAGTGGAAATGCCATCACAAGTGGTGAATAACAAGGTAGGCATTCCACCACAAGAGGTGGAGAAAGAGAAACCCAATGATAAACTTCACAAGATGGAAATCCTTATGTCCTGCCTATTCCTTATCTTAGCCGATTAAGGAATGGAAAACGTGATTAGCAGTTCGCTGATTTCTACAAGATGTTGTCGAAAGTGAATATATATCTACCTCTTCTTGAAGTCATTTAGAAAGTCCCTGCATATGTCAAATTCTTTTACGAATTCGCTTCAAAGAAGAGGCAATTTCTTGATCAATAAATGCTCATGGTATCCGCAGAGGAAAGATCCATCATGGAATTAATCTTATGTTATTCAATTTTTAAGAAATTAGAATAAGGTGAATTGAAAATCACTCGCATGTGCTTACAATTAGCGGATAAGACTGTGATATATCCTAGAGGTGTCATTAAAGATGTTTTAGTGAGTTATAGAGTCGACACATATCTTAGACCCTCTGATCCATTAAACCATCTAGTCAAGCTAATGACGTTAAATAAGCTCTTCGTGGGAGAAATCCCACTTTTTTATGTTTATTCTTTAATTTTTAATTTTAGTATTTTTGTTATTATTGTTAGTGTCTTATGTTATCTTTTTCTCTAATGTTTTGGGTGATACCAAGATCATGGGAAGAACAATGAAAGTGGATGCCAAACGAGCAACAAGAATTGAAATTTTATGACCGGGACTAAAGGGACAGGTCAGCGCCCTCTGATACTCAGTGACAGCTGACCTGACTGCTCTAAAATTTTACGTGAACACTACTTAGCGGCTGTTGAGCACCGAGCAACCGCTGACATGACCTTTCTGAACCTTCCCAGATTGCACTAGTTAGCGGTCGGTGCTCACTCAGCCACATCTAAATATTTAAAAAACTTAGGAATATACAAAATATTATAGGATGGAAGTAGATGGATTTAATCCCCTATGATTAGAATTCCTTACTACTTTTGATTTGGCTTTGGATTTTAAATTTTTCAATGTCAGTGACATGGTAGGCCTCTTAAGGTTATGTCTGGTGTTATGAAGAGTATTTTTGGTTTCCCACTAAGGGATATCATAGAGCCCCTCCAAAATTCGACCCAAACCAAGCTTGGTTTGAATTAACTGGATTTTATAACTAGGAGTCGGGAGAGATGACTAATGGTTTTCTTCGTGAACCTGTTGTATGAATTTTACATAAATTTCTTTCTTACTTTATCTCTGAGGAACATCATACAAATGAGGTGAATACAGTAGAATCTATTGTATTGTGCAATGAAGAATATCAAAATTTTCCCATCTACCTTCCCTTTTAAAACCCTTCAATCAATCCAGTGTCGTTCTTTTTGTCACCCAGCTCTCACTCAGATAGTCACTTCTCTTGCAATCCATTTTGAGCTCATCCTGACAGAGGCATCTCCCCCGCCCTACCATCATTATGTCCCATGCAGGAAGATTGATTTGGCCAAGCTTCGAGGGGCTCATTTTACTTTTATCCCTTGCCAAGTTGGTCCCTCTAGACAAAAGTTATTTTGTAAGAAAATATCTTAATGCTCGAGTTGTCTCCCAAGCTGGCAGTGGAGGGTCATCTTGAGGTCTCGATCACGATCAAGCAAAAAGAGACATTGGAGCCGATGAAGACGAGACTCCTTCTAAGGAGGACGACGAGAATGCTTTGACTGGATTTGACATCGTTGGTCCTATGGGTGGATCATCTTCTATGAGTGAAGTAGTTGGGTTATATGTTGAGTTCTACAATTTTCCATATGACTAGAGCATGTAGTGTGGTCAATTCACAGGGTTCTCACAGCAGTACGGTCTGGACTATGATGATTCAGTCCAGTGGTAAAGATGACCACTTTACATGTCATGATATCGCTTGCAGCAAGCAAGTCCTGGAAGTTTTGGCTGATAAACATGAAGAATGCTTTCTTACATAGATAACTAGATCGAGAAATTAACATGGAGCAGCCACAAAGATTCAGCTCACCAAGATTACATGTGTAAATTATCTATGTATGGGTTAAAGTGGGGGCCGAATCCAAATTATGAGTTCAAAATGGATATTCAGTTGCGCCAACAGATTCTAGCCTATTCGTTCGTTAAGGCTCGAGATGGTAAGTTGGCGATAGTGGGGTTTACATGGATGACCTTATCATTACTGGAGACGATGTAGAGGAAATTCATCGAACAAAGGAAAAGTCACATTGACTCCCTCTATGATACACAAGCTACGAGGCTCAATGAGACTCAGGCCAGTCTCGCCGCTTATAATCAACGATTAGACAAACAAAATCGTTCAATTGAAGCTCAGAACGCACAATGTGCAGCCCAAAACTCTCAATAGGAAGCTTAACAAAAACTGATGGAAAAGCAGAACCGACGTCTCTAGGATATGTTAGGGTTTGTATACCTCAAAGCATGCTTAACACTTACACGTTGTAACAAACTTGTTTTCGATTTTATTTAATGAGAATACATATCTCTCTCATTTGTTGGATTATTTAATTGCAAACAAGTCGTTTTTCTACAATTGTAGACTGTGTGGTGGATCCATGATCATGTGAGGTAACACAGTCGGCTTCTTTGTAGAATAAAGTTCATATCCTAAATAGACTTGGACAGTCTAGTCGATAAATGTTGCGCTATCATTTGATGCAAGAGCTTACCTTAGCCGGCAAAATGATATTGGTATGTATATGCTGTTAGACATGCTTGCATATATATATATATATATATATTGTGTGGTTTCATAGTGAGATAAAGTTCTTCGTGATTTTACTTACAATGAGGTTTTAGAAATTATTTATTCTTAATCTGTGACGATGACATTAATATATGCGACTGATTATGCACTATTTTAATTCATTTGCATTTGCGGGTTTTTTGTTAACCCTATACATTAATATTTTGGGTAGTGTTGATTAGTTTAGCGAGAAGTGCTTGACTGTTGTCGCATGGAATCACATCTTGGTAAACTCCGAGTTGATTAAATCCCCGTGAGGCGTTCAGAAAGATTTATCATATAATAAACTCGGCTTGTTGGAATTTATTCCATATAGAATAATTAAGATCTGAACCGAATCACTCACGTATCAACATATAAATAATTTTGAGTTGTCAGAGAACTCAATTAAAATAATGGATTTAAGAATCTTACACACGGGAAATAGAGGATTACATCTGTAATTTGAGTGGGCGCTAGATTGTTCAATATTTATCCTATAGTGAAGTCGATCAAATATTAATATAAGATCTATACTTTATTATATTTTTTAGATTAATTAATTGGAGTCAAAATTAACTTGGTAAATTAATTGATTAAATTCGATGTTTGACCGGGTCAATTAATTTAAATTAATTGGGTCAAATCGACTTAGTTATTAATTAATTAATTTAAGTTATGATTTGACTTGGTCAATTAATTAGATAGGAAAATATTAGAGAGAGTTGTATTTGGTCTTATATTGGAAGCTCCAGGCCCATTCCCCTTTGAAACCCTGACCTATCCCTAATTACGGCTATAAATAAGAGGGAGTTGGTGGGCGAAAACTCACTTATTCACTAAGCAATTTTTGCCACCCAAAAAACACATACTAGTGTGTGTTTTCGTTACACACACTACACCTTATGTATATGTTTTTCAAATTCAAGGTATTTTTCTTTGGAAATTTGATTTTTCCCTGTTTGACAAACCCCGACGGATTATCACCCTCACGATAGTCAGATTGTAGGTAAAGGTAAAAGGTTAGAAATTTCGAAGGTCAGATTCGATTATCCAGAGTGGACTGTTGTTCGTTGCTGACGATTCAAATCGTCTCTCCGCAAGCGGTGGATTAACAAAGGAGAAAGTATTAAATTAATTTCGTTATATATTTTCTCCTATGTGGTATTTTCATGTTAGAATTTAAATATTTGTTCAAATAATTAGACTTGTGGATCCTGCATATTGCGATCCCCTTATATGGATTCTTTCAGGATATGCAACGGCAATAGGATTCTTGGAACACCCATTTTGGCGGCCCATCTAAGTATCCACCCCTTTACTAACAATGAGATGATGTCTCACTGTTGTTGGTACATTTACAATTTTTATTTATTTTGTGAGAGTGTGCTAGTGGCTAATGTCTATTTTTCTTGTGTTTTTATTTTTATTTTTTGGTAATTTTGTTCATTTTCATAGAGCACTCTTGCACTAAGGTTCGTCAAGGACATATTTTTTGCTCTTTTCTCTCTTTTTCATATGCTTTTTCGCAATGAGGACATTGCTTAATTGTTTAAAAGGGAGGTGTTCATTGATTACGTCATTTATATACTTGTGTCTTATTTTTTTTTTATTTGTGTTGTGTGATGGTAGAAATCGTCTACCTTTATTTGTCCCTCGCTAAAATGAATTTGATGTCTTGTGGAAGAATCGGGTGATAGCATGTGTTTATGATGGGATATGATTTGATGTCATTGATTTCATTTTGTCATGAGTTTTGTTTTGTTGATTTAGAAATCATTGATGTATGGAGAACTCATGATTGAATGTTTGATTAGTTTAGAATGTAGAGATATAGTGGTAATTGACATATTTTAGTTTAAAAATGTTGTTGGCTATTAATCTTTATTGTTATGTACCCCATATAAAATTAGGGCAACATGTCGAAAGGTCTCTGCTTCTCTGAAGACCATGAACACAGGAAAATCGCATGAGGATAGATTGAGGAATCTTTGAATGTTCTCACTTCATGACTATTAGCCATATAACTCGACTTATTTTATACCAGATGATTTTCGTTCTTTGATGGGCCTTAGTAAGGTACTAAATGATTCTACCACACTCTCTTAACAATTTGTGAATTTTTTTTTGTAAAAGAGATAAGTATGAGAAACCACACTAGGAAACCTGAATCATTCAGAGACCACATGCACCTAGTGAATATTGACCTTAATTATTTTACAAAAAAAATAAAAAAATAATAATAACAAAAAGAGCTAGTTGTTATGATTGTTTGATGTGCCGATTTTATTGTTTCTCTCAATATTTTAACCTAATTGTCATCTTCTCAAGTGGGCCACTTAGCTTTGTGATTGATGCGTGATTGAACGAGATAATTGATATGTTGATCTCGTGATTGATTTGAGGTAACGTTATACATATGTGTTGTGTATGATTCTTTACATTTGATAATTGAAGTTAAATTTTGATTCTTTAACCCATTTTTGGTCTCGTGTGTGTGATTATATTGATGTAATTGTCTTATATTTTCCGAGTCAAGTGAATTATTTATGCTTGAGTCATGATTTGTATCATGATTCGTGTTTGTGAGTTAAATTGTGTGATTCGAGGGAATGCGACTCGGAAGTGCCTGATAAATCACGGGGTGATGTATAGGTGTTCACGCAAGATCAAGTTAGCGGCCTCTCATTGCTCAGAGACCACTAACTAGCAAAGATGGAGAATCCGTCATAGACAAGGTCAACAACCACTGACACCTCAGTTAGATAGCGGGTAGACATGGAAACTGGTCAGCGGTCGTTGATGTGTCATTGGCATATCATATTTATATACGGGATTCGATATGGCGGTTAGCGAGATTCATTTCATAATATTTTTCGTCCCTCCTGAGGCGAATTTCATCTCCAGAAACACCAAACATTTTTAATTTGTTTTCTTTTCATGTTTTCGATTTCCTTTCCTTATGGTTATACATTACAACACTCAATTGGTTAGAATTACTTTGGTCGGAGATTTCTAGTACTTTGGTATTTAGTTTGTTTTCTATTGTTCCAAATTCGATCTTAGTTAATTTCACAATGCAATTTTTGTTTTTCAGTTTATGGGATTTGTAGATTAGATTATGCTTCATATCATTCTATGTTTAATTGTGTTTGATTTCAATTCATGCTTGTTTTAGTTTAATTAATTAGTTTTAAAATTAGTTTGCATTTTGCCTCTTTTGTCAATTGTTATAGTTAGTGATCATAAGATTAACTAATCAAAATTCCCAATCTGTTTAGAGTGTTAGGATTTTCTTTACTTTGTTGTGATACAACCTAATAATTGTCATATTTAGCCTTCCATGTGAACGACTTGGGTGTCTTGCCATCCCTAAAACGACCTCATTTTGTGAGCGATTTAGGTATTTTTAAGTCGAAAAAAGGTGATGTCAGATGTTATATGTTAGTTATCTATTCAATTGATATAAAGGATATGAGAGAAGCCAGATACATTCTCGAGATCAAGGTTATGTGTGACTGCAAGAAGAGAAAGATGTGTTTATCTCAAGAATCATATATCGAGATAGTACTTAAAACATTTTTAGCATGCACGACTCCAAGAAGGGGTTCTTACCCTCCATACATGCTTCCAAAGATGCCTAGTGAGATTTAGGAGATGAGACGGATATCATATATTTCGGCGATCGGTAGTCTCATGTATGTAATGATGTGTACGAGGCTGAATATCAGCTTTGTCATTGACATGATTGCACGATATCAGTATAACATAGGAAATGAGCATTTGACTATATTAAAAAACAAACTAAAGTACCTTAAACGGACTAAAAAATATAGTTTGGTTTACAAATTAGATAATATATGTCCTTTAGGTTATACCGACTTAGATTTTCAAATTGATCGAGATTTAAGGAAATCTACGTCTGATTATATGTCTACTTTGGAAGATGGGGACATGACATGAAGGAGTGTGAAGTTGAATATGTGGTCTCTTCAGAGGCCGCAGTGGAAGTTGTGTGGCTCAGGAGCTTCTTGTTGGACCTAGACCTGATTATGAGTATGCCTAGGATTATCACGATGTGATAACTCAGGTGCAATAACAAACTAAAAGGAATCAGTTGCTGGTATACACATTGAGAAGAAGTATCATATTATCCGTGATATAGTGAGGCGGGGAGACACAGTGACCAAGATAGCATTGGAGAACATCCTGGTTAATTTTTTCACATAGAGCATGAACGAGAAGATGTTCGAGAGGCATGTCGAAGAACTGGGCGTATGATGCATCACGAAACTACTTTGAGTATAAGTGGGAGATATAGTTAGATATATTGATATAGATGTTAGGGTTTGTATACCTCAAAGCATGCTTTATGCTTAGACGATGTATCAGACTTGTTTTCGGTTTCATTTTAATGAGAATAAATATTTCTATCATTGGTTTGTTATTTATTATTATTATATATGGAATTGCAAACAAGTCCATTTACTGTAATTGTAGATTGTGTGATGGATCGATGATCACAAAAGGTAACAAAGGCGGCTCCTTTGTAGTATAAAATCACAATCTAGATAGACTTGGACAGTCTAGTCGGTAAAGGCCGCGATGATGCGAGAGCTGACCTTAGCCCGCAGAATGATATCGTTATGTATAAGCTGATACACATGCTTTGCGTATACATATTGAGAGGTTTCACAGTGAGATAAGTTCTACGTGCTGATGTTTAGAACGAGGCCTCGAAAATTAGTTCATTTCTTAATCTGTGACGATGACATTAGTATAGGCGGTTGATTATGCGCTGCTTTGATTCATCTACGCTTGCGGGTTTTTCGTAACCCAAAAACATAGGTGTCTAGAGCAGTAGTGATTGGCTTAGCCAGAAGTGCTCGACTGTCAGTTGTACATAATCGCATCTCGGTGACACGAGTTGATTAAATCCATGTGAGACGTTCAGAAAGGTTTATTGCATAAGAAACCAAGCTGGTTGGGAATTTATTCCATATGTAATAATAAAGGTCTGAACCAGATCACTCACGAATAAATATATTAATTAATTGTTAGTTGTCAGCAAACTCAATTAATTAATGGATTTAGAAAATCTTAAACACGAGAAATAATTAATGATAAAAGGGTTATGTCCGTAATTCAAATGAATCAAGATGAGTTCTATATTTATCCTATAGTGGAGTCGATAAATATTTATAATAGAACTGCACTTTATTGCGTTTACATGGAGTAATTAATTGGAGGACAAATTAATTTAAATTAATTAATTTAAGTCTAAAGGTGGGCCAAACAATTAATTAAATCCAATTGGTCCCAAAGGAGACATGGAAATTAATTTAAACTAATTATGGATTTGTCCATGCCCATATTAATTTTAAATATAATTCAAATTTGAATTTGAATTATAGTTGTAAGTGCAAAAGATAAATGTGGGAATATGGTTCTATTATTTGGGATCTAATTTATTCTCCTTAGAAGCCCTATCCTAGCCCACAATGTCTATAAAAGGAGCATAAAGAAGGAGTTAATTTCTCTCTCCTTACTCTAGAAATCGCCCCCCCCCCCCCCTTGAGATTCACTCTCAAATTTTCAAAAATTATAGTGTTCTTCACTCCAATTTTCGATCTTCTTTTCTCCTAAATTACTAGATAGATTTGTCAACACGATATTCTAGTAAGTAGACCGGGAATATGATAGAAGTTCCTAGGGTTGGCTTTTGGAGACATAGTCTACTGCTAGCAAGATGTACTGATTGTCATTGTTCTTGGGCAAGGGCCCCATAAGATCCATTTCCCATAAGTCGAAGATATCTGCTGGTAAGACATACACCAAGGGCATCTCGTCTTTCTTGGAAATATTCCCTTCTCTTTGGTACTAGTCGCAAGTCCTGCACTTCTCAAAGCTATCTTTGAAGATTGTTGTCTAGTACAACCCACTAGTTAGGATCTTTCTTGTCGTACATCGGGGCTCAAAGTGTTCTCCGTATTCCTTCTCATGGAAATTCTCAAGTATACTTCCTTGCTCTTCCTCGGGTATACATCTTCGGAGGATTAAGTCAGAGCACTTCTTCCACAAGTATGGGTCATCCTAGATGAATGACTTGCTCAGCTTCTTGATCTTGCCTCTTTGGTACTAGTCCAACTCTATCGGGAATGTCTTTGTCATTTTGTAGATAAAGAAGTTGGCATACCATGGCTCGGTAGTATCTATTTCAAAAAGCTCCTCGTGGGGAAATTTCTCATTAAGTGGTGTGTCTGCTTCTTCCCTAAATACCTTGCTCAAGTGGTCAAACACATGGTGTTGGGCTCCACTTTTATCCTTCACATCGATATCAAACTCTTGGTGGTCTGATTATTGCTGTCGAGATCAAGTGATTCTTATAAATCCTGAACGTTGTCTTGTATTCCTTGTTGAAATCCCAAGGCATGTCATTCTGGAGCAGCTCTTCATCGGTTGGGCTATGTTTGCGAAATCCTTGATGAAGCATCGGTAGAAACCCGCGTGACCAAGGAATCATCGTAGTTGCTTCTCATTGGTTGTGTATGGCAGCTTGGCAATAACCTCCACCTTGGCACTATCCACTTCAATTTCTTTTTCAGAGATGACATGGCCAAGCACGATTGCTTCGTTGACCATGAAGTGACATGTTCAACCTAAAACGTGTGTCTAAGTTCTCACAATTAAACGAGACCTGTAATACGTTGTAAGTTGACCCTAGTCGTATCACAAGAAAGGCTTAACAAGGCTTCTTAATCTAAATGCTAGAGATTAAACATAAAAAGGGTCCTAAATATCTTATCAAAATGAAATTCATAAGATTAACTAAAATTAAATAATCAAACAGTAAATTAAATAATGGGAATCCAGAATAAAAGGTCTAGGCTTCAAATATCTTCATCGATCATCTCATGTCAAGATTAATTCATGCACCCATTTACTATTCAAGAGTTCCTAAGAACTGTCTAATTAATAGCTTTCGCATTTATAATTAGACTGTGGCTATAACTCACGTATTTAAGTCGCACAGTGAAGAATTCAAAGATAGATAAATGAACATTCGGTTTATACGTCTCTGATTCAAACCAATATTGATTTGACCTAGCTCCGACACTAGAATTATCTCTCGACCTCAACCAGTGTCTATGGAATTGAAACGGTGATCAATCGGTCCAATTAAACAAACATAATCTAATAAATAAGCATGAATAATCTAAACATCAACAAATCAATTAAGACTTCCAAAACCTAGTGAGAATCAACTACTCAAATCCTGCACATAATCACAAATAAGAAATCCATAGGAAGTACTTACTAAAGATTACAATCCGGGAATCGAGCAGTCGATCTCCCCCATTAATCCATCTTCCCAAAGGTTAAGTACAAGCTACTGGTATTAGAGAGTTCTAATATCTAAGAATATTAATCTATTAAGTTTGCATGTCTTTTCCTTTCAAATGCCCCGTTGTTCCTCTTTAAATCGCGTCAAAAACCGTCACTTAAATGCGTCCAGCGGCCATTGCATAGCCAGCGGCTGCTGGCTCCACCAGCATAATCATGCTTTTTGTGCAGGCCCAACGGCCGCTTGGTTCCCAGTGGTCGCTGGCCTGCGCTCTCTGAATTTCTAACTTCTGCACTTCAGCGAGCGCTGGGGTCCCAGCGCCGGCTGGACCCCAGGCTCATTTCTTCCTTCTCATTTCCCGCTTTGTGCACTCCTCGACTCACACCACCTTGCTTGTCTTTGCATCTTCGGCACATTCGACATCATTTAAGCTTCAATTAACTCCTCTTCACGTCATCCTGCATCCAACACAAGAACAACAAAATCAGTGTGAAGACGAACTAAAAAGGCTCAAAATAAAATCAAACTAATAACACGACACAACTAAACAAGTACTAAAGCCACACCAAAAATAAGCTAAACAACTCACCCACACTTAATCATTTGCTTGTCCTCAAGCAAAATTCAATCACAATGTATCAATAATCAACACACAAGCCCAACATCCATGCATACCCACACTTCAAGATTTAAACTAGACTTGACTCCCAATCGTATTCGGTCACTCAATCAAGACGTAGTGTTTCCCGTTACTAGATTCATCAACATGCACACGATCACGATGTACACACATCTCACACCTCCCTACTATTTACATATCCAATTTCCCCTTTATTAACGTCCTTCTAGTATTTTTTTTAAGAGTTAATAACTCTTTTATTCAAGAGTTAATACACTTTTGTTCTTCCTTTTTCTTTTTTTCTTTTTTTTTAATTCAAGGGAAACCAAATACATAAACGCTAGGGAGTAGTCACTCATAGGGCTGTCAAATTTTACCGAAAAAAGGTATACTGTACATACCGTGTCGAAAAATATCGTAAAATACCGAATATAAGGTATACCGAAATTTTTTCTAAGGTATGATATCATACCGAACTTTTCGGTAAGGTAAAAGTACAAGTTTTTCAAATAGCGAAGTATACCGTCATATACCGTAGCGTAATATATATTTGAAAAATTGGTATATACCGTTGTTTTTGTATATATCAATATATATATATATATATATAACTATATGTATATATATTCAATTTTTATTATAACAAGATAGTTTATTTATAAATTATGAATTATAGTTAATAAATATTAGTGACAAATTACAAAATATGTGAGTTTATTGTTAATTGAATAGATTGAAGAAGACATATTTTTTGTTATGTAACTAAATAATTATGATATAGTTTTACTAAACTATTTTCTAAAACTAGCATATCAATCTAAATAATTATAATAAAATAAATATAATTATAATTCAAAAGTATGCTTTAAAATATACGTGTTTTATATGATCTTATCTCTACGTCTACTTATTTTAAATATAATATAACTGGTAATATATAATTAATTCAAATATATTTAATTTGTTATAATACATCAAGTATATATGACCAAATTAGTAAGATTATAATTTATATATTTATATCTAGTAGATATAAAATAATATAATTAATTATCTGAAATCAGTGGTTAATCTCAAAATTTATGTTATTATAAAAATAATACCAGTATCTCAAAATAATACCAGTATTTTTATGTATGCAAATATTTTAAATAAATATTTTTTAGTATATCGTGAAAGAAATGTATACCAAATTAAGGTAAGGTATACTGTAAATAAGGTAAGGTATAGGTATGGAACAATGTCATACTGAAAGTAAGGTATACCGAAAAGTATGGTAAGGTAACGGTATGAAATTTTTCATACCGAAGGTAAATGTAAGGTATAAGGTATAACGATTTTAGTAAGGTATATCGTATTGTGACATCCCTAATCACTTATAATCCGAATCATGATCGGTACATATTAACTAGCCAAACAACATGCCCCACTTAAACATCTTAACCTCACAACCTAGCCCGATCAAGAACCGAAACTAATCTAAGTCTACCACCATTCAATTCATATCACAAATCGATGCTCACATGTTAAATAATCGATAGTCATGAACACAAGGCAATCGAACAAGCAAGATAACATGCATATGATCAAGATTGGGGAAGCACACGACATCACAAAATCACAATAACAAACAAAAAACTACAAATATAAACATTAGACATAACAAACACTAAACAGAACATAATATAAAAACATTACAATACGACTACAGACAAGCACGAACACATTAGAATCTAATAAATCCCCCACACTTAAGTAATACAATGTCCACATTGCATAAACGTAAGGAGGGGAATAGAAGACTTCCCTGTAGGATGACGAGAATGAGCAACGACTTCTGAAAAATCAAGATGCTTCTTAAGAGTGGTTGAGGCCCGTCCATTTTCCACAGGTCCTCCGCTGGACTCCATATCTAACTAAATGTACCTGCATTCTCAACTTCCATTCTCTCTCTGTTCTACATATATATAAAAATGGAAATAACTAAGCATAAACTAGAAATAAACAAAAATATAAACTAAGGATACAATATATACGTGGGTTGCCTCCCACAAAGCGCTCGTTTATCATCTCGAGCTCGACATTACATCTTCCTCCTTGAGTTACTTGCCCTGGCTAGGAAGTTTATCCTTCCTATTGAGTTGAACGAACTCTCCCACTGTCTCAGCCAACTGACCCACTTGAGTCTCAATCCTCCTCATCGAAGCTTCTACAGTTTCAAACCTTTTGTTAATAGCCTCAATGACCTTGTTGAGAGTTTCCTCGACCGAAGCCTTCGGAGAGGCTTGATTATGTTGTTGTTGTGGTGGAGCGAATTGCTGGAAGCCATGCTGATTGGGCATATTCCGAGTTGGTTGAGCTTGCTGCCTCCATGAAAAGTTCCGGTGGTGGCGATAACCAGGATTGTATGTGTTGGAGTACAGATAAAATTTGGGTCGAGGCTCAAAATCTTGCAAAACATGAACATGTTCCTCATACTCCACACCGGAATCAACTGCACATGCACATAAGTTCGCTCTGTGCCCAAACTCTCCACAGATCCAGCAAGTTTCCTTCCCATAGGTCCTTCTTGGTTGCTCATCCGCAGTCCTTATTGCTTGAACCTGCCTAGTGAGTTCCGCCAACTGCCTCACAATGTCATTGCTAGAAGTAGCTTCATTCATTTTCTTCTTTTGGCCTCACGAGCTTCTCTGCTAAGAATTTCCTGCCATGTTCTCGAATATCTCATTCAACTCTTCTGCAGTTCGGTTCTCAATGCCCCCACCGGCTGCGTTGTCCACCATATACTATTTTGGTGGAGGTTTTCGTAGAAGAACTGATTGAGCAGCTCTGGAGAAAGGTTATGGTGGGGGCACTGCATCTGGAGGCCTTGAATCGTTCTCACCCTCCTGGAGAGGCTCACCTTCCATCTGAGTGAAGGTCACCAGTTGGGATCTCACTTTTTGAGTTTTTTGGTTGGGATACCACTTTGATATTAATTTATCTGATAATTGATTCCAATTCTGCAGCGAATTGGGCACCCGCGACATGAACCACGTCTTGGCTCTATCCTTCAGCGTGTAGGGAAAACAACGCATCTTCAGCTGATCCTCATTCAAACCTCCAAGAGGGAAGGTTTGAACAATGGCATAGAACTCCCTGATGAATTTCAGTGCATCCTTCGCCGACATGCCGTAGAAGGAAGGTAGCTGACTAAAGTGAATGTTCTTCAGCTCATAATTTTGAGCTGCTTCTCCCAAAACAATTGGAGAAGCCAAAGCTCCAATAACTGGCCTAGCTAGCTCTCGTATCTGCCTTGCCGCCATGACTGTCCTCAAGCTTGTTTCACTGTAGTCGGTATCTGATTCCTCCCAGTAATATGACTGATATCTCAAATCGAGGAGACGTCTGTTCCCGTTATCCCCATCCAGATTGACGACTTGCAACTCCCACCTGCGATGTACGTTATCCAACACTTGTGCTAATCTTCTATTCAAGCTTCGGCGACCGTGCATACACAACCTATCACAATAGTAGACACATCAAACGCAAAAATAAGAACTATTACAAACAAGCATTACACATCACGAGGAACACGAAACAATAGAACATGAGTCAACAAGAAGAAAATCACAAGTACTCATAAGCATAAATACATACAATAAATAAACACAACACATAACAACAATAGAACCTAAATTAAGAACTCCTAAAGCCTTCCCCGACAATGGCGTCAAAATTTATTCAACCTAAAACGTGTGTCTAAGTTCTCACAATTAAACGAGGCATATAATACATAGTAAGCTGACTCTAGTCGTATCTCAAGGAAGGCTTAGCAGAACTTCTTAATCTAAATGCTAGAGATTAAACATAAAAAGGATCTTAAACATTCTATCAAAATGCAATTCATAAGATTAACCAAAATTAAATAATGAAACAGTAAATTAAATAATCGGAATCCATAATAAAAGGTCTAGGCTTCAAATATCTTCATCGATCATCTTATGTCAAGATTAATTCATGCATCCATTTACTATTCAAGAGTTCCTAAGAACTGTCTAATTAATAGCTTTCGCATTTATAATTAGACTGTGGCTATAACTCACGTATTTTAGTCACACAGTGAAGAATTCAAAGATAGATAAATGAACATTCGGTTTATACATCTCTGATTCAAACCAATATTGATTCGACCTAGATCCGACACTAGAATTATCTCTCGACCTCAACCAGTGTCTATGGAATTGAAACGGTGATCAATCGGTCCAATTAAACAAGCATAATCTAATAAATAAGCATGAACAATCTAAACATCAACAAATCAATTAAGACTTCCAAAACCTAGTGAGAATCAACTACTCAAATCCTGCACATAATCACAAATAAGAAATCCATAGGAAGTACTTACTAACGATTATAATACGGGAATCGAGCAGTCGATCTCCCCCATTAATCCATCTTCCCAAAGGTTAAGTACAAGCTACTGGTTTTAGAGAGTTATAATATCTAAGAATATTAATCTATTAAGTTTGCAAGTCTCTCCCTTTCAAATGTCATATTTTTCCTCTTTAAATTACATAAAAAACCGTCACTTAAATGTGTACAGCAACCGCTGCATAGCCAGCGGCCGCTGGCTCCACCAGCGTAATCAGGATTTTTGTGTAGGTGATAAACGCACTTTTTACTTGTCTAGTAGAGCCATATCTTGATGTTTTGGATCGGTTTTAGTGCGTTTAT